>JAEIFV010000550.1:0-214569 GCA_018904265.1 Lordiphosa collinella | reverse complement strand
GGAAATCAATTGGGAAATTTTGATTAGATTTTTGTCTATTGGAAAAAGTCGTTGGTGTTTTGGACGAGACTAAGGTGACACACATCAGCGACTTTTGTCAAAGAAGATTTGAATATAATACGGTATTAGTCCCCAAAAACTTAAAGTTTCATTCCACTCCAATCCCAGTGAGTTTACCCACTTGATTTGGATAGGACCGATGGAACATGAATGGACAAACTACCTATATAATCTGATGAGTCTATGAGAATGAGTCATTAGTCATGATTTCGCTTTGATGTCTGCTGATAAAGTTTCGTATTCGATGTATGAATTTGTACCTGGGTACTTTCCTTTAAAAAACAAATTTTGTGGCAATTTGTCCTTCCCGCCGCTTCGCTACGCCGCCGTCAGTCTATAATGGACTAGTAGAGCTATTAATAATCATCACATAAATCATTACATAATACCGATATAGTTTTTCTTTTCCGACCGGATTTGTGAACCATTACCGTTATCGTCATCGTTATCATTATTGTTATCGTTACCGTTATCGCTACTTTTACTTTACCGTTATCGCTATCGTTATTGATTTCGTTATCGATACCGTTATTGATTTCTATATCGTTAACGATACCGTTATCGTTATTAATTTCCGTATTGTTATCGATAACGTTAAAGTTATCGTTATTGATTTCTTTATCGTAATCGATAGCGTTATCATTATCGATATCGTTATATAAACCGATACAGCTATATATAACGATATAAACCGTTATAGCTATATATAACGACAGTTATCGATAACCGTAATCTATACCGTTATCACTATCGATATTGTTCTTGATTTCCTTATCGTTATAGATACCGTTTTTGTTATCGATAACTTTATCGTTACCGACTCGCTATCCTTATTGATTTCGTTACCGCTATTGTTAGCGTTATCGTTAAAGTTATCGTCATCGTGATCGTTATTTGTTATACTTCCTTCCTTTGCTTGGCTGTTTGATTAGATAAAAAAGCCGGGAAATTTATCTTATCTTTGCTATAAGAGACAATGGCTCCTGGTGAACAAATAAATTGTGGGAAATATGCAAAATACAGTAAAATGTAAGTACTATGTTAATAATATTTAGCAGTTTTATTATACTTTTTAAATTATTAACATTACTTCGTTTTGTGATACGTCCTTAGTCTGAGAAAACTTTCGGAAAACACCATTTCCCTGTGGACTTAAAAGTAACTTTCGCTCTCTTTCGGCCAAAACGTAACTATTTTAAAGTGTTCTTGGAAGTGTGCTATTTAACTTGTTATTAACACTTTTTGTCCGATTTTGCCCGTTCTCCGACTTTTAGGTAAGCTCAGCTTAGGACGTGTTTGACGTGGTCAATAATCGAAAAAAATCGAGACATTAAAAAATTTTTGAACAAAATAACATGCAAAACGTTAGCTCCGAGACAAACAATAATCTAAAACAAAAAAATAGCTTAAATTAAATTACGCATCCGCCACGTTTTACCATATGGTCGGTGAGGTGGGCGTGGTCGGATCGGTTAAAAACTTTTCCACATGTTGTTATCAAATTCACCAAGTTTCATTTGTCGACTTTTTGCCAAAAATTTGAGCATCCAGCCCACTGTGCTCTGGTACAGAGTATAATAAACCGATTTTCTAAATTTAAGAAAATTGTTTCTTAAAGATGTAGCTTTAGGGTTATGCTTTCTAAGTTTAAGAAAAATAAGTTTAAGAAAAATGTCGAAAAACAAGAAATTTTATAAGAAAAGATTAAGGGTGCGTTCATATAAAGATACCCAATTGTTATGTCCCTAATTTAAAACCCATTAGTTGGGTCGTCTTTTTCTACAATATATATCAGACATCTCTCAAATAGAAGTTGCCTCGAGTTACTTTCTAAATAGTTTATCAGGGAAGCCCCCTCCGCTGCGATCATAACATAGAAAGGGTTATGTGGGGACACAACGGGTCTTCATTGGCTAAGTTAATATATTGGATGCTAATATTATTTCGAAGAAGAAGAATGTTATTCCGTAACCTTTATGTCTGTGTGCATAAACATTAATACAATTGGGATTAACTATGGGAAGTTTGCTTGTTGCACAATTACACGCACGCTCGCATAAGTATGTAAACAATAGCAATTACATACATATAAAAGCACGTACGTGGGAAACTTTTAGTTCAAAAATAAATTTTTAAAAATGAATTAATAATAAATGTTTAAGATGTCAAACACCTTAAAGTAGTACAAACATAATTGATAATGATACAAAGCATATTAATAATATTAAATAAGTGTATTTGCTTATATTTCAAATCAATATTGTATGATTTAACGTTTATCTAAAATTTGTATAATTGTTTTAATGACCTTGCTGTTTTTACTGGCTTGAGGTCTTGTTATGCTAGTGGCATAACTTTAAACAGAGGCACACACACCACAAAAAAGGAGTCTTCAGATTGATCGGACGCGTTTCATGAAGGACCAAGTCCTCACTCATCAGCGATCTTGAGCCTGAAATGTCTATCCAAAGAGCAGCCTCTCCATGCCAGCGACGGCAAAACTGTTTGGGAATGCCAAAGGCAGCTTGCGGGGGCGGGAGAATAGTGGCAAAAATTTAAAAGAAACTTGATCTGTCTGCAAGTACATATAAGAAGTTTTTGTCCATCTCTGGCATGGCTTAATCAACTCGGCTGTCGATGTTGATCAAGAATATATATATTTTATAGGGTAGGAGATGCTTCCTTCTGCCTGTTACATACTTTTGCACAATCTTAATATACTCTGTGTACCTTTGGTACTGAGTATAAAAATAGAGGAAAGTTAACTTCGGCTCGGTCGAAGTATTTATACCCTTGCAGCAAGTTTTTCTAACTAAGACTACTTTTCGGACCTTACTTTTCTATAAGAGCTATACTATATAGATGTCTTTCAACCAAATTTGGTGAAATCATGGAAAAGCATAACAAACTAGTATGTACAGGTGTAAAAGTATATAAAATAAGTATATGCCAATGATAAGGACGTTATCATTGAAACAGAACTACCTCAGGGCAGCACCGGTCGCAACAGTGATGGGCAGCACTTCACAGGTACGGAGTATACTATAGTCGGGCTTGACCGACTTTCTTTCTTGCGCCGAGAAACTATGCTCGAAATTCAAAAAAATACTGAAAAAAGTAACAAATGAGAAGATTCGACAGTTTTGAAAAAAATTGAACCTTCGTCATGAACCAGTTTCTAATACTTTACAGAGAAGGTCCCACTTTCTTTAACCACACACGAGAGTAGAAAGAAGCTCGGCCTTGGTTCTTTGGGTTGTCCGTTTCCGTTCCTCCTCCGATCTAACTTATCAAACTTAACCTTCTGTAACCTTTTGATGTGCATAGAAATGTTTGTATTATCAGCAATTTGGAATCTCTAGTAGAACTTTTGTTGGTTCCCTCGTATATATTTAGTAGTTTCCTCCACTGGATATTAAATTGGGCAGCACGCAAAAGCCAAGAGAGCATACAATTTTGGCACAATTACATACAAATGCAGAAGAATGTGTTCCGTATGGACCGAACCGATCGATGACTACCCTTTTTTTCTGACGAATTGATTAGCTAACCCAGCCCACCCCTTTCTCCGATGCCGTCACAGCTGAGTGGAACAACTCTTGGGTTGGGTCACGCTAGTCTCATCATTGGAATGAAAGTCTTAATTAATCAAGCAGGCGAGTCACTGGGTGCGGGTGCTCTGTGTCTACGCGGAAAACTCTTTGCCAACAATTGAAAATTGACCGAACGAATTTGTTTGTTTGTTTGTTTTTATGCAGGCGAGGCAAGAATTGAATTGAAGTACATAAAGGTATAGTGGTTCTTGTGTATTTCTTGAGTTTCCCCTGAGTAAACGAATTGGATCGGACTCGATTCGGTTGCCAAGTGTGCTCGCCTCTGCGATATATATTTAGATATCTATAAACTATCGTGTTCTTCGCACAATCAGAAACAATAAACAACCAGAGAGCTCCAGTAAAGGGCGCAAAATCGCTGCGTCTTCATGGCAATGTCCAATTGTGTAAACATTAGAAGATAGAGAGACTCTCAGCCTATCCGCCTGCCCAACCCTAGGCGCTTCGGTCCCGCCGCTGCTCTTATCAGCGCGTTCAATGCGTGCTACGAGTATCTATATCTCTTGTTTGGATCGCCAACCGTTGTGAGCATTTGGTGCCGCACTTTTATTGGCATTGCTGCGCATTCCGCGCCGCTACCCGCCACACCATTGCCCGGCGATCACCATGTGGCAATGTGAGTGTGAGTGAGTTGAGCTGGAGCTGAGTGGTGCGAGAGAGCGGGAGAGCAATGCTGCTGCTGGTGCGGCTGCTGCTCGTAACTGTCAACTGCGGGAATATCACGACTGGCGACCGACAACGCTCCACACTCGATAAAGTGCACTCGTTCTGGGCAAACGCCACCAGCTCCTCTCTGCGCAATTTGTCCGTTACGGTTTGGTTAGTCTTGCGAGTCATTTATCCATTGATCTGCTCCGTATTGTGTGTGCTTGGGGCTGATAACCACCCATCAAATATTTTGAGTGCGTATATCCGGGAGTGTGTGTGTGTGTGTGTTGTGTTACCTGTACGGAGCCACGAAAGGCCACTCTACCACTGAGCGTATGCTGAATCTCTCGTGTATTAGTCATGATCATCAGAGCGGCCTTTGAATCACCAGCAACAACCTCTGGCTCTGTCATCGGCAGCAGGCCAACAACTTTAATGAATAACCAGCGAATGCCGTAAACTTTGTTTACATTGCTCCGAGCATTACTCATACCCTCCAACTATTTGCTCCCATCAGCCTGATGTGATCAGGTCGATCTTAGTGGCTAAGCAGCTTCAACTATTCACAACTACGATTCGATTACGTGAATAGCACAAAAGTACTGATAACACGCGATTGGAGAGAGAGAGCTAGAGAGAAATAGGGAGAGTGATCGTGTGCCATAATCTAGCTACCTACACACCAAAAGCGAAACGCCTAGACCAGGTAAGTTCTCTGGAGCTGATAAGATACTCGTGGGGTACTTATGCATAGGCAAACAAATAAACCATGGAGCAAACAAATATTGCTCAGATCATGGCAAAAGGCGTAGACTTAGAGACTCTACGTAAAGCCACAATTTCCCCATGACCAATGCTGCGTACTGACCACTGAACTGGCGTCACTCAGATCTCTTATGACAAATGCTAGCTGATAACTAACCTATGTATCTTACTGCAAATGTTTGTCATAGGCTTCAAATTCCAAACTCAATGTTAGTTCAAATTATCCATAGACAATACAATATTTATTGAGTTGTAATTGACTCGAGGTCATGTTAGTTATTTTGGATTAATTTTCAATTTTATTTTGTGGTGGCTAATTTAGTACTTGTTGGCATAAGTAAATACCAATTTTGGCATTAATCCAATTTCTCCACTCAAATTTTTAGTGAAAAGAATTTCGCTGGAGCAAAAACAAATATTTATTATATATATCAAAGGGGAATTGTTAATTAATAAACAAAATATTGGGGCTACCGCACGCTTTGTAATCGTATTGAAAGCTTCTATGATTCCTCAGTACTGCACTCGATGCTATAAAAGATCTGAATTCAACATGACAATACCTACTACACACTAACGGCCAACTTTTGTCAGGGCTACTGTATACCTTCAGGTGGCATTTTTTAAAGGTTTAGAAAAACTTAAATTACTATAAAACTAAAAGTGATATTTACAAGCGGTTTTTTATTAGATTTAGTTTCGAAATTTTTGTTATTGTTCTTGTTGCTGCGTTTGTTGTTGTATTCCGGTTCAAAGTTCAAAAATTAAAATCATTGTCTCATGGTTGCCCAAATAAAATGAGTAACTGTTGACCGATTTGCAAACTATTTTTTTTAAGTTACTCCTAATACTCACCATTCTGGTCGGTACCAAAATATTTGGGATCGTTCAAAAAATAACGAAGTTATGGGGTTTCAAAGTCAAAATTTCGAAAATCGACTATTTTTCCCCTTCATTGGTCCTAGCTCCTTTATTTGTTGAGTTTTAGTGTGTTGTTTAAAAGTCAACTGGTATCAAAAACCCACAGCCTCAGGACGGATAATAAATTTTCATTCGAAACATCCCAAAAACATGATAATTAATATGGCTAAGAGTCTTGCCAAGCGAGCGACCCAATTTTTCACGAAGAGAACTTATTGACCATCAAAAAACTACTGACAATGCATGACTTTCCTCAGAACATTATAATGACGATCATCAAAGCAATTGGAAAAGAAACCACAAGAGCACCAGCGGAACAGGTCAAAATGTACAACATATATACCACAGTATACCACAGTACTCGGAAAGACTCGCAAAATCGGACTTATATGACAGAGAACAGACCACAATAGCTCACAAACCAACATTCACTACGGCGGCACTATTTAACAATTTGAAAAGTAGGATAACAACGTTAGACAAACACAATTTCAAATACAAAATACCATGCGCTGGAGACGGGACCAATATATGTAATAAAATATATGTTGGGACGACAAAATCACAACTTAGGACTTGACTATCTGGGCACAAATCAGAAATAAAGAAATAGGAAAAAGTTAACTTTTACCCTTGCAACTTCCATTGAAAACAAAAAAGTTTTTCAACCTAAGACTACTTTTTGGACCTTACTTTTCTATGGGATCTATACTATATAGATGTCTGATTTCGACCAAACTTGGTAAAATCATGGAAAAGCATAATACACTGTTAATTACGAGGCGTTAATTTGGAGGCGATCCCATTTAAAACTAAAAAGTTTTTCTCACTAAAACTTCTTTTTCGACCGATCATTCATACTACAGCTATATGCTATAGTCATCCGATTTTGATAGAACTTTGTAGAAATGTGTTAAAGTATATAAAATAAGAATGTGCCAATAAAAAGGACGTTTTCATTAAAAACAAAAAGTTTTCCTCACTCGAACTAATTTTTCGACCGATTGTTCCTATGGGAGCTATATGCTATTGTCATCCGATATCGACCAAACTTTGTAGAATTGTGTAAAAGTTTACAAAATAAGTTTATGCCAATGATAAGGACGTTTTCATTAAAAACAAAAAAGTTTTTCTCACTAGAACTAGTTTTTCGACCGATCGTTCCTATGGCAGCTATATGCTATAGTTATCCGATCCGGCCGGTTCCGACAAATGTGCAGCGTATTTGTACCAAAAGGCTTCGTGCAAAGTTTGGTGAGAATAGCTTTAAAACTGACGGAGGAGATAGCATAGAAACAGACAGACGGACGAACGGACAGACGGACAGGGCTAAATGAACTCAGCTCGTCATGCTGATCAAGAATATATATACTTTATGTGGTCGAAGATGCTTTCTTTTATGCGTTACAAACATCCGTTCCTATGGCAGCTTTATGCTATAGTCATTCGATTTTGACCAAACTTTGTAGAATCGTGTGGGAGCATATAAAACAAATGCATGAAAATTTAGAGGACATTTCCATTGAAAACAAAAAAGTTTTTCTAACTAAGACTACTTTTTAGACTCTACTTTTCAATGACAGCTATACTATATGGATGGCCGATTTCGACCAAATTTGGTGGAATTATGGAAAAGCATAGTAAACTAAGAAATACGTTTGGAGGCGTTTCAATAGAAAACAAAAAAGTCTTTCTACAGTTTTGGCTCACTCTCGGATGCTTATGTATGCCGATGATGTGAATCTATGTTTATAGTATAATGATTTCGTTTCTCACAGTAATTTGTAAGAAGACTTGGATGCATTTCAGTCATGGTGTCAAAATAATCTCCTAAAACTTTACATAACGGAATGTAAGCCTATGACAATTTACAGAGCTTCCCACAAGTGGAAACTTACACATTAATATCAAGTACTACGAGTATACTCAAAATTTTTTCTATTTTACGAACATCGGGACAATTTTAATATACCCTGTACAAGGGTATAATAATTCTAAAGATAACTTAAAATATGTGACGACGTGAATCATTTTTTTATATACTTGAAAAGTGTATTTTAATTTTGCCCAGAAGCTTGGAACGCATAGAAGAATCATCTCCGACCACATAAAGTATAAGTATTCTTAATCATCATGACGAACTGAGTCGATAGAGCTTTGTCCGTCCGTCTATCTGTTTCTACGCAAGCTACTCTCTCAGTTTTTAAGCTATCGAGCTGAAATTTTGCACAGAGTCATCTACCAGCTCACTGATATTATGTCAAAACTGCGCGGATCGGATGACTACTGATTGTAACTGTCATACTTAGGAATGATCTGTTTCAAATGTATTAAAGCTTCGGCACAGACGAAGTTAGCTTTGCTTCTCGTTAAAAGTATATTTGTGAAAAGCTGATAGGCCCTGCGAAGATTGGACCTGTGTATAGATCAGGGGCCGGCAGCTTGCTATCTCGCGTATATAGGAAAATTCTCAAAGCAGCGCTGCTTAAACACGCATAGTATAATCTGTATAAGCGCCGCTGCGTTGCTTGCTTTCCTACGCCGCGACGCAGTCGTTGCTACTGAAATTGAGAGCAATTGAGAGCAATTTATGAGCTGCTCTCACACACACCAATGCATTGCAATGCAAAAATGTAAATGTATTTCTTGCCTCCCTCTGGTATAGATACTTATTCAATTAATTTTAGTGGCAAAGTTTCACCTGATTAACAAATCACGAAAGCCAATGCCAATACAAATACGCAGCACATTTGTCGGAACCGGCCGGATCGGTTGACTATAGCATATAGCTGTCATAGGAACGATCGGTCGAAAAACTAGTTTTAGTAAAAAAAAAAGAAATGTTGTTTTCAATGGAAACGATTCCAAACTTTTTATTTTTTATTTACTATGCTTTTCCATGATTCCACCAAATTTGATCGAATTCTGACATTTATATAGTGTAGCTGTCATAGAAAAGCACAGTCTGAAAAGTAGTCTTAGTTAGAAAAACTTTTATGTTTTCAATGGAAATGTCCTCAAAAGTAGCATGTATCAATGGAAAGGTCCCTTACGTTGGCATATATTTTTTTTAAATACTTTTACACAATTCTATAAAGTCTTATCAAAATCGGATAACTATAGCATATAGCTGCAGTATGAATGATCGGACGAAAAAGAAGTTCTAGTGAGAAAAAGTTTTTTGTTTTAAATGGGATCGCCTCCAAATTTCGTAATTAACAATATATTATGCTTTTCCATGATTTCACCAAGTTTAGTCGAAATCAGACATCTAAATAGTAAAGATCCCATAGAAAAGTAAGGTCCAAAAAGTAGTCTTAGTTAGGAAAACCTTTTTGTTTTCATTGGAAGCTGCAAGGGTATACAAAATTTCGGCCGAGTCGTAGTTAACTTTCCTCTAATTCTATTATTTAATTTGCTGTTTTATATACTTTGATTGTGCTTAAGCTTAAATATCCGCTATGGCCTAGGTATAGCCAGTCCCGCATGGGATGGTTTGCACAGTCTACTTATTGTCCAGTCCTAATAGTCTTGTCATGGATTGGTGCTACTAGACTACTCATGGACTAACCCTAATAATCTGCTCATGGACTAGTCCTGCTTGATGCAAGGCGGCGGAGACGTCCGCCCCAATGACAAGCCTAATAAAATGGGATAGGAATATTGCATTGAAATGGTATGCCCGTGGACTAGGGGTGGCCCATACTGACTAGTCTACGACCTAGGCCTGGACTGGTTTTCAGAACCGGAGGGAAGTTAATAGAAGCCTTTGCGTATGTGTGTGTACCCATTTAGCCTCGTAGTACTGGTGAGAGATATTTTCTTGCTCTCAGTTTATTTCGCTCTTTCGCTATGACATGGGACATACGTACTAACTTCAATCTCGAGTCAGGATTATTTGATTTTCAAGTACGGATTCGAGATTGATTGATTGATTGATCTTGGATTGATACACACTTTCCAGGATTGTTTCAAGCCTTTCGAACTTGTATCAAGCTCGATCTAGTACGACTCGAACTTGAAATTTCAATCCAAACGTCGAAATCAAATCAATCTTTTTGAGTTTGATTTTATTTCGCCAATTTTTTGTTCGGTGTAGCTCAACCTCTTCTACTTAACCTTTCGGTGACATCCGAGCTAGAGATCCCAGCTCTAATAAAATTCATTCTGTCCACATAATGGTTCAGTAACGAGGAACGGGTGGCTTAGCGGCTAGTGTGGCGACAGGAGTGCTAGGGGTCGTGGGTTCGATCCCGTCTCGGAACATCTAATGAAAAGTTTTTTCTATGAATACACTTTACACCCGGTCACCCCTCTCTGCTGTTGGCGCCAGCTTTGTAGTAGTTAGCCATGCAAAAGCTTCTCAAACTGCCGTACTGATTCGGCGTAAAACTGTAGGTCACTTTCTATTGTGCGAAAAATAGAAGCGAAGAAACCAAGAGATTGAGAGAAGCTCGGCTTTGGCCCTTGGGGGCTGTGTCAAGCCATTGTACAACGAGGAGCCACCTCAGTTGTAAAAAGGGTAAAATGGGCCCAAAGAGGCCTAAGTGGGAGGGCGTCTTATCGCTCTCAGCCATCGCAACCTAAGCACAATTGAACTCAACTCGACCAAAGAACTAAAAAATAAGATAACAAGAGTGTGCGATGGTGCAGCGCACGCAAAAGTATCAGATCTCGTTGTCCAGACTAAACAAAGCTAACCATAAATATTTTGATAATTCGTTGCTGTTTAGAAATGAATCATAACAGTAGGGTCTTTGAAGTGATGTTCAAAAAAAGGGCGGACCTGCATATTAGCGCTTTTTATTATCATTCCCAATGACAGGTCTGCTTTAATCCGTTGATTGTTGCTTTTGCTAAATCAATTTAGTTGCTTTTTTCTTGACTCAAGCATATTTATTCTCAGATTAAGCTTAAAATGATCTTAAACAGGGTATCCTACCGAAACAATGTAAAATTTACAACTCACCACAAATATTAAATGACGTTATTGCAAGCATGGTTTTATTTTTGGACGACCTTCACAGTGGCTGCAGCCAAGATCAACAGATTGAATGATCGATCTTCAGATACCATCGGTATTGAGTCGTTACTAAAAAGTCAAGTTCATCTCGTTGTTGAAAGAAGTAAATTGGAAATGTAGTGCTGCTGTCTGTTGTGGCAGAATTGCAGAATCCCCCAAATAGTTATGACTTGCTCCTCAGTCCCGTACTTGTACAGTTTAGACGATGCCTCTTCACACATTCACTCAATTAATTAAGTGTACGACGCTGATCTTTGCACCCGCAGCTTGATGTTCGGAGACTGAGGCGATCGTACCGAGTGTGACCTCTTTAAATTATTTAATTGACACTAATTTACCAGAGCGTACTATACGTAGCATGTAGTTTCGTCAGGAACAGTTGAGGAAGGGTGGCCCCACCCCGCGTTGCGTCGGCGCAGCCGGGTAGTGGCTGTGTCAGTGGTCCAGTTGTGGCCAGTTGGCAATTGTCTTTGGCGCAGTACGGTGATCTTATTCTTCTCTCTCTCGGTTTACTTTGCAGCATGAGTGATAGTCCTGGCTATGACTCCTACCTCACCTCCTCGCTGGTGCCCCTGGAGCCGACGACTACGACGGCAGCAACGGATGTGGATGAGAATGGGTAGGTTTTGACTATCAGCTTGTGGGTATGGCCCCTGCCTGGGGTAATTATAGCGCTGTGTGTGATAACAGATCGTTAATATTACGCGGCCCATTTCAAGCGGCGGGCACAGAGGCAGCCTCTGATAGTTGACAGTGGACAGTGATTCTTCAGGCAGCGGAAGCCGCTCAGATAGCACCCCGTCCTCACTCTCACACTCACTTCTCCCTCCTTTCGACAGCTTCTCGCAGTCGCTGCTGACCTTTGCCGCTGTGATGACCTTTCTGATCATGATTGTGGGCATATGTGGCAATTTTCTCACTGTGGTGGCCCTGCTCAAGTGTCCCAAGGTGCGGAATGTGGCCGCCGCCTTCATCATTAGGTAAGTGCATGGACTCGGGCGAGAGGGACTTACTAACCGGTTGCTTTTCCAGCCTCTGCATAGCCGACTTGCTGTTCTGCGCTTTGGTCTTACCCTTCCAGGGTCTACGCTTTGTCCAGGGCACCTGGCGTCATGGGGCGATCCTGTGCCGCCTCATACCCTTCATTCAGTATGGCAATATTGGTGTGTCGCTGCTCTGCATAGCCATGATTACGATCAATCGGTATGTGATGATCACCCATCATAGCTGCTACGCGAGGATCTACAAGCGTCACTGGATTGCTGTTATGATTGCCGCCTGCTGGCTATTCTCCTATGGCATGCAGTTGCCCACTTTGCTGGGCATCTGGGGACGCTTTGGGTACGATGACCGCCTGCAGACCTGCTCCATAATGACCGACCAGCATGGACATAGCAGCAAGACGACGCTGTTTATCACAGCCTTCGTCATACCATGCCTGGTGATCATCGCCTGCTACGCCAAGATCTTTTGGGTGGTGCACAAGTCCGAGCAGCGTCTGAAGCAACATGCCAACAAACAGAACTCCATACCCAACAATCTACGGCCCGTGGCCGGCAGCGAGGGTCAGTCGCAGAGTCAGGCTGCCGCCTGTCGGGTGTCCTCGGATAGCAGCAGCTACTCCACAGATGTGCCTGAGGCAGCTCCTGGGGGCGGCAGTGGCAAACAGCCACCCACGCGCGTCAAGGATCAGCGCGAGGTGCGAGCCAAGCGCAACGAGTGGCGCATTACCAAAATGGTGTTGGCCATTTTCCTGTCCTTTGTCATTTGCTATCTCCCCATCACCATAGTCAAGGTGGCCGACAAGGATGTGGAGCATCCCAGCCTGCACATCTTCAGCTACATTATGCTCTACCTTTCGGCCTGCATCAACCCGATTATCTATGTGATCATGAATAAGCAATATCGCAAGGCCTACAAGACGGTGGTGCTGTGCCAGCCCTCGCGTCTGCTCCTGCCCTTCGGCAAGACAAACGGCGCCAGCAGTGCCGCAGGTATGTACGTCGAGTGGAACTGCGTCCACTAAGTCACGGTCTCAAATCGTTTCAGAGAAATGGAAAGATACCGGATTGAGCAACAACCACAGCCGCACCCTCGTCTCGCAGATGTCCGCAGGCGCAGCGGCAGCGGCGACCCAGTCTCAGCCACAGCCTCCAGCCCTCGAGTTGATGTCCCGACCCAAGCCGGATCTGATCAGCAAATCCAATCTGGAGCAGCCAGCAGTGTTGGCTACTCAGCCGCCGCCGCCGCCGCCACCCTCGGTAACGAGTCTGGCTGCAGCATCCAGCGGCAGTTCCAGCAACAGCAACAATCGCCTGCCGCTCAAGAAGAACAATCACTCCTACATCAACAACGGCTTCAACAGCAGCAACAGCAGCGGCAGCCACAGCAACAGCGCCATCTACCGCCCCGGAGCTGGCTCACTGGGCAGCGGCTCGGCGCCGGTGCGCCGCATCACCATGGTGGGGGACGACATCATTCTGGAGGAGGAGGAGCTACCGCCCACGCCCTCGCCGAC
The DNA here is from genome assembly GCA_018904265.1 of Lordiphosa collinella. Classification (NCBI taxonomy): domain Eukaryota; kingdom Metazoa; phylum Arthropoda; class Insecta; order Diptera; family Drosophilidae; genus Lordiphosa; species Lordiphosa collinella. The sequence goes on along the minus strand of JAEIFV010000550.1, from coordinate 201,020 downwards.
TACAGCGACGCCGCCGTCCGTCCCGCCTCCGCCGCCGCCCTCCGTGGTCTCAGCAGCAGCAGCAGCAGCACAACAACAACCACAAAGACACCGACAACGCCCATCTACATGAACGTGAACAGCCCGAAGAGAACCCTACCTTATAGCCAACACAACATTCCAGTTAAGGATGAGGCACTGCAGCAGGACAAGGTGCCGGCCAAATTGAAAATTCCAAAAGACTAACGAAATGCTTTAATTCCAAAAACAAATAAGAAACCAGAAACGAAACTACTTGCGTATATCGTAAATGGCATACCGCGTACCGTACAATATCGTATGCTTGGCTCTTCGATTTTAACTTTGTATCGTAAACTTACTTTCTAGATATTTATCGTTGTCCACGTTTAGTATTAATCATTTTTTTTTCTCTTTATGTTTAGTAAGAGTATATATATATTTTTTTTTTTTTGTTATTCCTGATCATCAGCTACATTCCATTCATACATACATACACGTGTATGTATGTGTGTACCTATTGTAAATCGCATGCACTCCATTACGACAAAAGACCAGAAAAAAAAGAGACGCTCTCGTTAAGCAAATCGAATATGAATATAAATATAAGCAAAAATATACATAAATATACTTTACACTCTATAAAGAAAACTAATCAAATCACTTGCTCTCTTACTTGGAAAGCTCAACATTAGCATGCCCCGAAGGCTGGCAGGTTTCAAGACGCAATTCAATATCAAAGAAAAGGCAATCGATAAAGGCAAGTAAGAGAAACTAGTAAGAGAAACCGTTAGTCCAGTTTAAAACGGCTGATATACAAGATCAACCCTCCTACAGTTATCTGTAAAGCTTCAGCTAAACTACACTCATGGACAATATAATAGGTATGAAGTTTTTTTTTTAAATATCGATTTAAATCGATATAAACATAACATTTAATAAGGAAGCTACACTTTTTTAATATGGTCACACTGTTTCGGTACGAATTGGGTGAATTCCCGGAATTAATTAGCTTTCTGGGAAAAATTGTGGATTGTATTATTGGTTAGATTGCAAACTCGGCTGGTCAATAAAATAGGTGTATGAAGCAAAACATTAACCTGTTGATTATAAATACAATTATTTGGTTGCAGAAGGTAAGGTATTAGGAAAATATAACTAAATGGAGACCTAATAGCCATTAAAATTGTATTAGATGGGCCGTGGGCGTCACTGCAATGCGGAGGAGAGAGGTCTGATTCAACGACTCCGAGATGAAGGAAAACCGTATAAATCCAATGCCACCAATGCCTTAAAACCGAAAAAAATAGGTGAAACTCGGGGAGCACCTAGAAAATCATCATCTAAGACCGACTATCGCATGGTTCAGTTGGTTAAACGCGACCCGTTCGCTCCGCGCTCCATGAATGGGAATATTGTGTCATCACGGACCGTTCGGCGACGATTGGCAATAGCAAACCTACCAGGTAGGATTGCTCGCATTGTTTCTTTGCTTCGGTCGGCAAATTTACAGATGAGGAACAAATTTTCATTAGATCGTAGAACCTGGTGCGGACCGGAGGGTAAGAAAAAATGGCGTAATATCCTCTGGATTGACGAAACCAAAATACATTTATTTGGAAATGATGCCAAAAGAAATGTTCGTCGTCCGAAAGGCAAAGAATTTGATCCCAAGTACACATTTAAAACTGTGAAACATGGTTGGTGGTAGCCTAATGGTATGGGGTTGCTTTTTATGGCATAGTGTTGGTCCGATTCATCGTATTGACGGAATAATGGACAGATTCGTATACAAAGATCTATTGGAGACGGTGATGCTACCATATTCCGAGGATAATATGCCACTTTTATGGCAGTTCCAGCAAGATAATGACTCAAAGCACGCCTTTTGAGTAGTAAAGGATTGGTTCCGAGAGCAAAATGTGGATGTTCTGTAGTGGCCAAGTCAATCCCCGGACCTCAATGCCATCGAGAATCTCTGGGGTGAACTCAAAAGAGAGGTCAGAAAGACTTTTTGTCAAAATAAAAATCAACTTTGGGATATTGTCCAAAGAGCATGGTACAACATTCTAATTGGAACTTGTCGCAAGTTATTATCCTCCATGCCAAGACGAATGGAGAAAGTCTTGCAAAATAATGGCGGATATACCGGTTATTAGCTGCTAAAAACTTAGTTTAATATAAGACAAGACCAAAAATAGGGGAAAGTTAACTTCGGCTCGGCCGAAGTTTTGTATACCCTTGCAGCTTCCATTGAAAACAAAAAAGTTTTTCTAACTAAGACAACTTTTTGGACCTTACTTTTCTGTGGGATCTATACTATATAGATGTCTGATTTCGATCAAACTTGGTGAAATTATGGATAAGCAAAATACACTGTTAATTACGAATTTTGAAGGCGATCCCATTTAAAACTAAAAAGTTTTTCTCACTAGAAATTCTTTTCCGACCGATCATTCATACTGCAGCTATATGCTATAGTCATCCGATTTTGATAAAACTTTCTAGAATTGTGTTAAAGTATACAAAATATGAATATGCCAATAAAAAGGACGTTGTCATTGAAAACAAAAAAGTTTTCCTCACTCGAACTAGTTTTTCGACCGATCGTTCCTATGGGAGCTATATGCTATAGTCATCCGATCCGGACCAAAAAAATGCATGACAAAAGACTTCGTGCAAAGTTTGGTGAGGATAGCTTTAAAACTGACGGAGGAGATAGTATAGAAACAAACGGACAGACGGACAGGGCTAAATCAACTCAGCTCGTCATGCAGATCAAGAATATATATACTTTATGTGGTCGGAGATGCTGCCTTCTATGCGTTACAAACATCCGGACAATTTTATAATACCCTCTGCAAGGGTATAAAAAATGAGATGAATGACTCTTTTACATATCTTATCGGAACTTTCTCAGACAACAAGATTTTCCAAGGTGTTTTCTATCATACTATACATCTATTTCTTTTTGTTTTACAAGTCCATTGCACTTCTGAATTCTGCGAAATACTATGCGATAAGACGATGACTGCTTTCCTTATACCTACATCATATGTACATACATATTTATTCGTGCAAATGAATTTTATCTATAATGGTCTACTACTTTGCCTGACCCAATTTCAGGAGACAATTTAGTGGGCGGTACGAGAAATCAAGCAATCTGACGATTTTCCCTGCTCAGCTCGATGCAAATGTTGAGAGGTGCCAAAGCCATGGGCTCTTATCAGTCATTCATTGTGTAGAGTAGAGAAGAGGGCAGGCATCGTGACACGGTCTAAGCATTCCATATATAAAATAAGTGAGCAAACAAAAAACACCCTGAAGTACGACGAGATGACACCTTATACATTTACATATTTTAAAAAATCTCGTGTCAGATGGTAGTTAAAAGGGCCTAGCCGAATAAGCATACAAAAGCTGCCCCCGCTCTTAACAGCATCAAATTTAAATATGTGATAACCGTCAATGAGAAACTCACTCACCTATATCTTTTTAATGGTCGCTATTGAAGTGGAGTGATGAGGGCGGAAAGTTAAATCAAAAAAACTGGTTTTTCTCAAGAACCGTTTAACCGATTTGGATGAGTTAAATATATGCTGTAAGTGTCCGCAATACAATTAAAACAAGTAAGGGAGCTGTAGTCGAGTGCCCCGACTACAAAATACCCTGTTCCCTTGACTTCTTGTGTTTTCATACACATATACACACATACACCTCTAACATACGCACACACGCACGCGCAAACGCGGTAACTGACAATGCAAGGCCCCCCTCTCTCCCACAAGCAAAATTGATTCGTATATAACTTCGGTGTTTTTTGTCCGATCTTATTGATCTTTTCAGAATAGATAGATATTAAGCCTTACAAGAAATATATAAAGTCTCGAGGGTCCAACTTTAAAATTGTGGCTCTGACAGTTTTTTGCGTTTTAAGGGGGGAGGGGGAGGAATTTTCCAAGTCTGAAACAAACTCGATTTGAATCGGGTATACACCTACCTACATGCAAAAATTTGTGGCTCTATCTCTTATAGTCTCTGAGATTGACGCGTTCATACGGACAGACGGACATGGCTAAGTCGACTCGGCTGTTAATGCTGATCAAGAATATATATACTTTATAGGGTCGCAAATGCTTCCTTCTACCTGTTACATACTTTTGCACAACTTCATGATCCCCCTTTTCCCATTTTCAATGGGAACAGGGTATAAAAAGGCGACTTTAGTGAAAATGTATGTAAATTTCAAATGTTGACTCCTGTAGTCTTCTTGCAGATCGAGGTTGTTTCAAATTCCTAAAATTCGAGCTTATAAACCAGAGGCAGGCAGAAAACACATTTTCATTTTTGCATTGGTGTGTGTGAGAGCAGCGCAAAAATTGCTCTCCATTTCAGTAGCAACGACTGCGTCGCGGCGTAGGAAAGCAAGCAACGCAGCGGCGCTAGTACACCTTATACTACGTGTATCAGAGCAGCGCTGCTAAGTGAATTTTTGTATGCACACGAGATAGGAATGTGCCTGTCCCTGTTATAAACCAAAGGTCGGCACGTCGCTATCTACTGGGCATTGGCAAGCTCTCAAAAGCAGCGCAGCACTTGTTACGCTGCGTCGCGACGCAGTCGTTGCTACTGAAATTGAGAACAATTTGAATCAGTTTTGGCGCTGCTCTTACACACACCAATACAAAAATGTGATTGTATTTTCAACTCGAAAGTGGATGCCCAAAATTGAAAGGGTAAATTCATTTATTTTTTCCAAATTTTAGCCATCATGGTTTTTTATACCCTTGCAGAGGGGATTATGTAATTGTCCGGATGTTCGTAACGCATTGAAGGAAGCATCTCCGACAACATAAAGTCCATCTGACCGTCTGTCCGTCCGTCTGTCTGTCCGTCTGACTGTTTGAAAGCTATCTTCACCAAACTTTACACGAAGTCTTTTGGTACAAATACGCAGCACATATGTCGGAACCGGCCGAATCGGATGACTATAGCATATAGCTGTCATAGGAACGATCGGTCGAAAAACTAGTTTTAGTGAGAAAAACTTTTATGTTTTTAATGGAAACGCCTCCAAAGTACGTGTTTCCTAGTTTACTATCCTTTTCCATGATTTCACAAAGTTTGGTCGAAATCGGATGACTATAGCATATAGCTGCCATAGGAACGATCGGTCGAAAAACTAGTTCTAGTGAGAAAAACTTTTTTGTTTTCAATGAAAACGTTCTTTTTATTGGCATATTCTTATTTTACTTAATTTAACACATTTCTACAAAGTTTTTTCAAAATCGGATGACTATAGCATATAGCTGCAGTATGAAAGATCGGTCGAAAAACAAGTTCTAGTGAGAAAAACTTTTTTGTTTTAAATGGGATCGCCTCCAAATTACGTAATTAACAGTGAATTATGCTCTTCCATGATTTCACCAAGTTTGGTCGGAATCAGATATCTATATAAGTAGTATAGATCCCATAGAAAAGTAAGGTCTTAGCAAGGAAAAACTATTTTTGTTTTAAATGGAGGCTGCAAGGGTATACAAAGTTAACTTCCCCTATTTTTAATTTAGAATTAATTGGTGATCATACAACTGAAATAGCAGCCCTCGCCGTTTTACATCCGTTTCTTTGTGCTCGGCTTCTCCGCAATAATAGCCGCCCGTCCATCTCTAGTGTGGAGCAAATGAAATGTTTGTTATTACGAAAAGCTATCGCATTGCATTCAGTTCGGGGACTTTGATATACGCGGTGCGGCAAGCGAGCGGCGACGATTCCCGCACATATTATGGGCGACAAGAGCGCCTTCTGCACAATCTGCTCGGAGCGCTATGTGGCGTCGGACAAAATCCAAGCAGGCACCTGCGGCCATGTCTTTCACTTGGAATGCCTGCAGCGTTGGCGCGAGGAGTGAGTAACACCATTGGACCGAGTGCAACGCAGCAGCCTACTATCAGCTAATCCGTCTGAGTTTCCAGGTCAAGAACTTGTCCCATTTGCCGCAGTGAAGTTTCCAACTTTATTCAACTGTATTTGGACTTCGAAGACGAGCCGCTGACTCGTCCTACACAGCAGGGCCAAGGTCAAAAACGCAATCCCCCCTCTTCTAAACCAAGCACCAGCGGCAGTTCTAAAGACGTAGTCAATGCCAGCAGGGAGTATGAAAATATGCTATACGAGACGAGTCTATATCGTGAGGAGATCGAATACTTAAATGAGCGCATAAATAATTTGGTGCTAGAGAACTCCAGCATGGAATCCATGCTCAGACTGTCATCGGAGGACGCGGACTTGATTTTGTCAACGAGCGAAGAGCCCCTCGATTGAAGTGCTAGCAGTAGATGTAAACACACACACGCTCCCACACAAATATTCATTTGTATATATTTATTATTCATTATTTACCCATCGCTTCTGATATCAAAACGCATCGAACAAATTTCTTAGATTTGGCATCGAACGTTTTTCCTTTGTTCACCGATCCACGGTACTTTATGGCGCTTCCGATTGTTGTAAACCCACTTCTTAGAATAGAAAGCCGGATTCGTTAAAGATAAGACTCAAACATACAGAATGTACATACATACTTTTATATAGTGAGTAATTTTGATTAAAAGTTTTACGTGTAGGTGCATTTAGTGCACTACAGCACGTCTACTACTGACAAACGGATTTCCTTCGATACTTTCTTGGGTTATAGACAGCCAAATAAATTTTGATTTAACCATTGAACCTTCTTAGTCACCCGAAAAGCCATGGTTCATACGGATGCAATTAAACCAAACAGTTGGTGTCCGGGCAATTAATATGCTTTTATGCATGCAATAACGATACTCAGTGCCTTGTCAAATAAAGCAACATTTACACTAGGAGTGCGTTATACTCTGTTTACACTGAGGTCATATTTTTTGCCTGAGACTGGTCGCCCGGCGATACAAAAAAATGGCAGTAGGCTTTGAATTTGGGACAAGTGCCCAGTCGGACTTGACTGCATGCCAGAAGCACTTCCCGTATACTACTTTTGGCACTTAGAAGTAGTTGCCTAAACCTGCAATCTTCCTTTCGCTTTTGTATAGGAACTGTTCTATAAGAAGGAACGTTTTCATGGGTTGTTGTTGTTGGTTCAACTTCGTAAGAACGCTCGGCTGTCTCTGCCTCATGCTGCACGCGTGCCTTTAGAAGGGACGTTTGCATGCTATGCTGATTTTATGCCTTCCAACATACGGCAGAAAGAACATGTTTGGAAAAAACGAACGGTCGTCTATCGTTCGGGCCTCATTTCGCATATTGGTTTCGAATAGCACGGGTGCTGCATGCTTCTATCCTACTGCCAAATGGAACGTGCATCAGTTTTCATACAGATTATTTGCCTTCTATCATACTGCAAAAGTTGGTAGTGCTTTCTTTCTAGTCAAACGAAGTGTGCCAGAAGGTATTCATTTGGGAACCACGTTCCAACAAATCCGACTGCGTGGAAATGATAGTTTAAAAGTAAGTACAAGAAATGGAGATGCATTTTATTATTATTAATTTTGCATGTTTTGTAGTGGAAGAAAATAGAAAACGCAAAATAAGGACAGATGCAGCCGATGTTATACTGATAGAGATGTGGTCAGAGCGGATCGAAAAGCTTAGGGTCCATCGCAAGAACATCCATTTTTTTGCGGAGATGGCCAAAGAGCTCAAAAACTATGAGCAATGGAAGTGAAGAAAACCCTACCATCAAAATTTGCATCAATATGATTTTTGTAATTATTTAGCCAAGAGAAAGCTGCAGTTGGAGAAAGAGTCGCCCAAATTATGAGCAGCTCGAAAGCCAAAAACTTTGAGCTTTAAACCGAGGAGAGCTTGCAATCTGGTTAGTTTATCATTGTCCTTTTGCATTGAAACCAAAATCATCTTCAATTAAATATGTGTTTTTTCAGAACCATGTACAAGTGACGAGCAGTTGGTAGCCACGAATATGAGAGACATGTCAGCTAACATGGAGGACTCATCGAGTTGTTCGAGGACCAAAAGACGTAGATTGGACCGCAACGAGGGCTTCAACTCCCATCTAGCTGAGGCAAATCGCATTGCAAGCGAGACAGCCGAACGGCAGTCAGAAAAAAAATAGTTAAATTCATTATATACAGGCCTGTTCCCGTTTTCGATTTCGATCAGATCATGTGGAATCGGAATTGGTAGCTGTTCCCGTTTCCGAAAAACGATCAAGTTATTCGGTTTCAAAAGTTTTGCCTAAGAGTAAGTGGAATGAAAAGTAAATGGCAATTTTCTTGGCAATGGTGATTCTTCTCATCTTGCAAGTATTTATATTTTAACATGTCAAATATTGTGAAGATTTTAAAGTATCAATAGATATATTAAGCGTGTAACTTGATTTAAAATCATTTATTTTAAACCTGTACCTCAGAAATTGCATGTACACGAAAGCAAAACCGATCGAAATGAAACCGAGCTGTTTGCAATTCCGAATCAGCGCATGCGCAGTACTGATCAAAATTGTTAAGGCAGCCTTATAGCTGAATTAAAATTCGATAACGATTCAAACTTTGATTCGAGAGACAATCGATTTCTATTTCACTCGGAAACGGGAACTCCAAAATGAAAACGATTCGAAATTGCAGAGGGTATTATAAAATCGTGCGGATGTTTGTAACGCATTGAAGGAAGCATCTCCGACCACATAAAGTATATATATTCTTGATCAGCATGACGAGCTGAGTTCATTTAGCCTTGTCCGTCTGTCTGTTTCTATGCTATCTCCTCCGTCAGTTTTAAAGCTATAGTTTTAGTTTTAGTTTTTTTTAGTTTTAAAGCTGCACATTTGTCGGAACCGGCCGGATCGGATGACTATAGCATAACGATCGGTCGAAAAACTAGTCTTAGTGAGAAAAACTTTTTTGATTTTAATGGAAACGCCTCCAAAGTACGTATTTCCTAGTTTATTATCCTTTCCCATGATTTCACTAAGTTTGGTCGAAATCGGATGACTATAGCATATAGCTCCCAAAGATCGGTCGAAAAAAACTAAGAAAAAGTTGTTAAAAAACGTCCTTGTCTTGGCTCATTATTTTATATACTTTTACACAATTCCACAAAGTTTGGTCGAAATCGGATGACTATAGCATATAGTGCCATAGGAACGATCGGTCGAAAAACTAGTTCTAGTGAGGAAAACTTTTTTGTTTTTAATGAAAACGTCCTTATTATTGGCATATTCTTATTTGTATATACTTTAACACATTTCTACAAAGTTTTATCAAAATCGGATGACTATAGCATATAGCTGCAGTATAAATGATCGGTCGAAAAACTAGTTTTGGTGAGAAAAACTTTTTTGTTTTAAATGGGATCGCCTCCAAATTTCGTAATTAACAGTTTATTATGCTTTTCTATGATTTCACCAAGTTTGGTCGAAATCTGACATCTATATAGTATAGATCCCATAGAAAAGTAAGGTCCAAAAAGTAGTCATAGTTAAAAAAACTTTTTAGTTTTCAATGGAAGCTGCAAGAGTATACAAAACTTCGGCCGAGCCGAGTTAACTTTCCCCTATTTTTTAAAATTTTTTTTTTTAGCTTTATTAGGTTTTTTTTATAATCTGTACCAAATTTACTCTGTATATACTCTGTATATTGAGATTGTGCAAAGCAGAAAGCATTATAAATAAAGTACATTTTTATATTCCTGATCAGTTTCCATCTTATTAACTCTGGCATTATGTCAAATGGCTAAGATAAATTTAATGCTGACCACTTTAGTATTGCTGCAAAATCGAAAGTGGGCGTTGCAATGAAATGCAGTAGATTTTGAATCCGTTATCAATCAACCAAGCGCCCATTAATCACTGGCAGAGCTGGACAATTTTGCAGATGAATGCCGATATACTTTTTGAGCAAAAGTTTTATAAAAATTTCAAAAATGGAAAAGTGACACAATCAGACGGCTGTTTCTTTTCATTCAAACGTAAACAAGTCACTTAACAATATCTATTGAATACTTGGATAACTATCAATATAAATAATAAATAAATATGGAAGAAACAAACCGAATAATACTGGCGATTAACGAAAATGGCGTAGAAGAACTTAATGGTAAGATAATAACAAATGTTGTGGTATTTATTAATCAAATGCACCGCCTTATGGCAAAATATACATTCGTTCCAGATGTGATTGAACAAAGATTAATGAGTGTTCGCCAAGCTGGAACATCGGAAGTCGTGCGTCTGCCCGGGGACACCAATTTGGAAGGTCCTGCTTCTTCTAACGGTGTTGTCCAATCGGAAAACAATGTTGCTACAAATATAAGCCAAGCCGGAACATCCGAAGTCGTGCGTCTGCCTGGGGACACCAATGAGCCAGCACCCGAACATGAAAATGAGAATCCCACTCCCACAAGTAGCAGCGACATCATTATCCTGCCTCGGACACACTTGCCGTATGCATGTAAGATCTGCACCCATTATGTTCGCTGCGCCGCCATTACGATCTGCGGGCATATGTATTGCTGGCCCTGCTTGTGGCCGAAACTTCATGGTCGGTCTAATCCCCGTTGTCCGCACTGCCACAGCGGACTGATCCTTCACGAGGATATTATTCCATTCTTAGGCGATGGACCGGGGGAAAAACCAGATGATAACTACATGCAAGCACAGCCAGGGAACGTGCCCCGCCCTGCGGGCTTATATTTAAACGAAAAACCATGCCCTAATTGGTTTGGACTGAACTATAACGCTGACATGTTCATGCGCCAACGCAATTTGCCCGAGGTGACACATCGATTGCCTGTGGTCCGTCCTAATCGTTTCAAAAGCAAGAAATTGGATAAATGGATACAATTGGCATTACTTGCATTATTTTTAATCCTGCTCTCTTCAATTTGGACCTACTGAAAATTCATAGAGAGAATCATCAAGATTTCAATAGCGCCTTTTGTCACATTTCCACAGTCTACTTCAGAAATACTGCATTCCGTTTCTGTTTAAATATGTCAAAATTTCTGTACATTTTGAAAAATCGCATGCAGCAATAATAGTAGCATTAACAGAGAATAAATTACTTATATTATTTATTAAGTTTTGAAATTTTCCGAATTAGAAAATCAAGTGTCGCACTATGTAACAAAAGAAAATTAAACTTGTTACGAATTTATGATGAAAAAAACTCCAAGGAACTTAAATTTGAATGAAATTTTTAAAAAAAATTTTGATGTAGCACGCATATCATCAGCTCAATTCTTTGAATATAAAGATGTGTTTACTTTTAAAATATCACCAAAAAATATTCGATATCCGATATATCGGCTCGGAAAAATATTCGATAACGATATCTCGTATTTTTGGACAAAAATATCGATATTTCGATATATCGATATTATTTTCGACATCCCTAGTATATATGCTAAGTATAACACTCTATATATTTATACAAAATTTTAACTTAGTTTGACCACGCCTAGAAAATCAAGTTCCTTTAACTTTTCTAAGAAGGCTTAAAACGTCTGGCAGAAGACATCTTCAACATTTCTTCTATATCGGAAAGAGTGAGACTCAGTTCGCCATATAGTACGCATATTAGAGCCAGCTGAGATGACCACAACAAAGCTTCAAGCCGAAAATCTAGTTTTGAGTGATTTTTATTCCATTTGGATACACTGAAAATTGGAAATATCTAAAAAATACGTCCTCCATATCGAAATTGTTGTTCAGGAAATAGAAAAGCGAGAGAAATCACTTTTTGAGAACAATGCTTTTCTATATGGCATAGTTTTGGACGTTATAAATTCGTAATGCTAAGTCCTGAGCAAAAAAATCTTTTATTAATCTTTTAACAAATATTTTTGCTCAAATTTCGTCGGTTGCTGATCAATCACTGCTGATCAATCACTGCTAATGAATGTTTTAAAACTAGCTTATCTGAAAGCGCCGACGAAGTTGATGCTTAAGCTGCTGGCTTCCCTTAAAATTTTGCTTGCACAGAAACGTAATTGAAACATTCTAAAGTGGTGGTCAGAGTGCTCCACAAAGTTCGCAGAATTGGATGAGATTTCAAAATCTCATTTTCTGTTCCAGCTACTCAAACGACTAAAACTTTTATGTTGAATATTGTTTCTTTATGTTACAAAGGAATAAAATGATTTGGACTTATCTTAGAATTTACTTTTAACAATAATTAAACATTTTGACTTATTTCGGTACGTACCGGTATACCAAAATAAAAAACTGGATACCGTATCGTAACCGAAAACCGAAATAGAACCATTTACAGAAACATTCATTTCGGGTCGTACCGGTACCTGTACCGGAACCGAAAATCGTTTCGGTATTAATCCCTGCCGCCTTTGACACGCCGATAAGGTCAAAGTACTTTGAAGCCCTGTCTACTTTTGGTATTCCAGCAAAGTACGTTCGACTTTGCATGATGACGTTGAGAAGCACACAAAGCTCCGTCAAAATAGGAAAAAACCTTTTCGAGCCTTTCGATACCAAAAGAGGTATTAGGCAGGGTGACACCTTATCGTGTGACTTCTTTAATGTGCTGTTGGAGTATATACTGCGCCAGTTCCCACATGCTAACAGAACGGGCACCATCTTTACCAGAGATAACATGCTACTTGCATATGCCGATGATATTGATATCATCGGCAAAGACGAATCTGCGGTAAGACAGGCGTTCTCTGAGATAGAGAAGCAGTCAAAATTTATAGGCTAAGCGGTAAATGAGGATAAGACGAAGAACATACTATCAACGCTCAAGGAGTCTAAGCTTGGACAATCTGTTGCAATGGGAGAATACAACTTCAAGGTTGTTAATTAATTTGTCTACCTCGGAACGAGGATAACCAGCGACAACAGCACCAGTCTGGAAATCCAAAGAAGAATTACTCTTGCAAACCGATGTTACGACTTGCTCAGTAAGGAGTTCAAGAGCAGAGCCCTCTCTTCACAAACGAAAATTGCTCTACACAAGTCGCTTATCATCCCAGTCCTGCTATACGGCGCAGAAGTATGGACAATGTCATCAACGGATGAGGCGGCAATTGGCGTGTTCGAGAGAAAAGTACTTCGGAGGATTTATGGACCTCTAAAAGTTGGCGACGAATTTCGCATCCGAATGAATCACGAACTTTACGAGCGCTTTGGGGACACTAAGCTTGTCCAGCGCATAAAACAACAGCGGCTGCGCTGGATAGGACATGTTACCCGTATGGATGATAACGCTCCAGCAAAACGGGTGTACAGTCGGCATGCGAATGAGCTAAGAGGCAAGCTCGGGCCGGGTCGACCGAAGCGTAGATGGCGCGACCAGGTGCAGGGAGATATTGCGGAGCTGGGTGTGTCCTTCTGGTGGGATGTCGCTCGGGACAGAGGCGAGTGGCGGGCATTAGTTGCAGCGGCCGAGACCGTAAAACGGTTGTGATGCTATCATCAAGGGCCAAAGAAGAAGAAACATTATGCCAAGTGCCTGGCAGAAATTTAATGCCGAAATGTCGCAAGTGGCCAAGAATTTGAATCCTTTATCAATCAATCAAGCGCCCATCAATCACTGGCAGAACTGAACAATTTGGCAGATAAAATGCCGATAAACTTTTTTAGGGAAATCATTATACAAATTTAACAAACGAAAATGTAACACAATCAAATATCTGTTTCTTTTCTTTCAAACGTAAACAAGTCATTTAAAATTTTGTATTCAAAAATAGGACAACAATCAATTTAGAAAAGAAAAATGGCGAATAACTCTCCCACACGTAGCAGCAGCAATAATCTCACGCCTCGTACAAAAATTCCCTACCTGTGCAGGATTTGCAGAAAATATGCTCGCTGCGCCGCCATTACCATCTGCGGACATATGTATTGCTGGCCCTGCTTGTGGCCGCATCTTCATGGTCGGACTAGTCCACAATGCCCATACTGCAAGAGGGTACTGATCCTTCACGACGATATTATGCCATTCCTAGGAGGACCAAGCAACACGCCGATCGATGACTACTTGGTAGTGCTGTCGGGGAATGTGGCTCGCCCCACGGGCATTGCCTTAAACGACATACCACACCCCGAGTGGTTACGGATGAACGAGGACGAGGAGGTGATTGTGCAAGAAACTTTGAATCTACAGGGCTATCGCAATTTGGCCGAGTTCACACAACAATTGCATAGGGTCTGTCCTCAGCTGTTCCGACGCGTGAAATATTTGAATTGGTTAAAAATTGCATGTGTGGCTATGGTTCTAATATTGTTGACTTCGATCTGGCCAATCTAAAAAACTATGGAGTGAAACTTTAAAATTTCAATAACGCCCTTTTCCACATTTCCACTGTCTTTGTCAAAATTTCTGAACATTTTGCAAAATCGAACTTTGTTTTTTGAGTAAAATTTGCTTTTTGCTATCGTTTATCGACTTCGAGTGAGATGCAAATATGTCAGTATATCAATTTACAGGTTCATTTTCATGCTTCAGCAGAAGCGACATATCTCAGTTATGCTGCAGACCAGCGGTGCGCACTTTATTTGATTTTGGAGGAAAACCCTAATAAGCGAAGCTCGAGTCGATAGGCTTAGACACACACTGCATGTATTTGTTTTTGCAGTTTTCTCAATCACGCACACTGCACCCTCCGAGATGGCGCCTTATGACGAAACTCAATAATTTTGTTGTTGTTTTCGCTTCGAATTCGTCTAACTTGTGTGCGATGACGAGGCAATTTTTAATGCGCCTCCGTGGAGCCAGCAGCCGTAAAATAACTCGGGAGCAATGGGAGCAAAAAGATCAAGGACCAGCCCATCGCTGCTGCAGACGATGCGAAAATGCTTCGGAATTTTATTAAGACATTATATTTTCGAGTTCCTTCAATAAGCATTTCAAAATTCAGGGATGCAAACCGCTTGGGATCGGTTAAACTCGTTCACACAGTTTTCAAATTTGCGGTTTGGTTCATTGCTTGTTTTTTGTAGCTAACTGCACCGCGGTTTCGGTTCGTTTCAGTGGTTAACTTTTAATTTCTTAAACATTTTATGATTTCTAAAGTGAATTACATGACATTTCGCACACTTTCCAAATTGAATTCCCAGTAATCGTGTGAGTAGCTTTAAAATCTTTATATGATTATCGCAAATATTGACAAAATGAACCACAGAATATTGAAAATATCGTTCCTTAGGACATGGAGTAGGGAGAGGTTATACTAACTAAAATCAATAAGCAATTTCCAAGAAAGGATTGCAGGCAGATGGCAGGTTTATTAAGGGCTCAGTGGGAAATAGCAGGAGATGTACGGGATCACTTGTCTTATAATGGGTGATCTTTAAAAGCTACATCAATCCGGCATCGGTTGGTTTAAATTCGGTCAATGAGCGAAGTTTTATTGACTGAGCGTAAACGATTAACGTTTTCAAAACTCCTTTAGTGAACCGAACCGAACCGCTTTGCTTTGTGGTTTTCGGTTCAGTTCAGCAATTTCGAAAGGCCGACAGTTCCGTATGCGGTTTAATTTATCAGCTGGAATAAGCGGTTCGGTTTCGGTTTGGTTCGGTTCAGAACCGGATTGCATCCTTGTCAAAAATAAAACATTTGATTAGATTGACTCAAAATTATAAGAAATATTTTCGCAAGGTAAAGCACATTTAGAACCTTAAACGCGTTTTATACATAATGGATTACTTTGAGCTATGACAGTTGTGGTATTCCTGAAAGTGATTTAGATTTGATTTAGATCTGATTTTGATTTCGTCCATCAGCTGTTCACAGCTGCTTCATACAAATTGTGCAGTGTGCCCAGAGCAAGTCAGGAATTGAGTGTCATACTAATTGATTTCAATTGATCAACTTTGAGGCTGTTTTAGATTTGGTTTAAATTTGTTTTCGTTTTGGTGTGACCGCTCTTTCATAGCGCGCTTGGTGTTTGTTTGAATTTTGCTGTGTTGAAATCATGGCAATAGTTGCAAGTTTTAGAATTTCAAGATTGAGTAACCAAATTTGTTATTCTTTGAAGAGAAGAAAGGCTAGTGGCCTAAAGTAGACGGAGTCAAAAGTGCTCCTGTTTTCAGAGCTTGTGTTTGATTGAGTCAATGATATTCTGGAGCTTCTTCCACAGTTTCATTCTGCCTCTTCCACTTGAGATCTGTCGAGTTGCTTAAGTAAACAAAATTATAATTAATTAAATTAACCTATGTAAAATTGTGTACATACTTGAACTAAGTAATCTGTCAAGAAAGTATTATTAAAGAGCGTTAGAAAACGTAGAAGAATAGTTTTCGCATTTTTCAGCAGTTTGGTCACACTAGCAGTTGCTCAGTTGCTCACCAAATCAAACTCAAATATGTGTGCAAAGAGGGTCGCTCTGTCAACTGATCATTTTTAGAAAAATCACTAGTGTTGATACACATCCAAACTTTAAATAGCTTTTGAATTCCCGCGCTAGTGATGGGGGGTTGGACGAAACACAGGTCGTGATCAGATACGTATATGTATATCGATATTGTTCGAGTGCTTGACTTAATCAAAGATGATCGCGATAATATGATATGACAATTCCACTAGAAATTTGGAAGTCATAAATTCTTCCATGTGACAGAAGTAACATATCATGAATATAATCAAATTCTTACTGTATGTCAAGAAAATGTTTTGACACAGGAAATATTTACATTTTTCAAGAGAGACTTTCTCTAAATTGTAAAATTTTGTTTATATTTTGATTCTGTATGGTTCTTTAAACTAAAAAAAAAGTAGCCAATTCCATCTTGTTTTATCATACTAAAAGCCAAAAAACAAAACTTCATTTTAAAGTGTCAAGAAAGTGTCAATGTCAAGACTCATATATTCTCAGCACAGGAGCTCATTTGGTAAATAAATTATTGATTCTAGGCAAGTTTTTCACGTTAGAGCCGAGTCAGCTTTTAAAAATATATTATCTACTTATATATTAATTTTTTTTTTATTAGTTTTGCTGCTTAATTTTGTGTTTTTTCGGTCTACACTATAATCTCAGTAAGCCCCAAAAATAAATGTACCTTACCATACAATAATTTGTCACGTACCCATCTCTACCTTTGTCATGCTCGAAATACTTCCAATCGACCTGTCGCTCATCTCTAACTCAAAATTGTGAAAAGAAACAACAACAAATAAATTAATTTCGACCGGCCAGGGAAAGAAAACGTGAAAATGCAGAAAAAACCTTTGAACGCGAGCTCGTTGCTGGACAAGCTGCATCGTGGAGCGGTGTACGCCTGCATTGGAGTCACACTCTACGGAACCTACATGCTGGGTAACCGCTTTTACCACTACTACACTGTGATACGACCGGAAAAGAAGCAGGCGGAGCTGAAGCTTCTGGACGAGGGTGCCCACGACAAGGCCAAGGAGCTGAAATATTAAGCAGAAATAAATTATCCAATTTTTTTTTCAAGTTTGTTAAGCCTTAATAAATAGTAAGCCGCAAATTACGTGTTAACTGAAAGAAAATTGGCTGATGCGTTGTTGTTGTTGTTGTGTAATAGACTAAACAGCTGGTTCCGAGAAGGAGAGAGAGAGTGTGCAAGATACCCAACCGTTACATTTGAAATTTGGCCTTCAGTGAGTGTAGAACAGTTGGCCAACAATGCGCCATTAGCATCCATAAATCAATTCCAGCGACAATCCAACGACAATGGCCAATCAATCAACTTTGTTGCTGAAAATAAAAACACAGCTTTCAAAACTAACTTAAAATTGTAATTTTAGATGTTGTCATCTTTGATGTGGATCGTGACTGGATTTGCTGGACCTCAGACTAGGTGGCTTCCGCTTGCTCAACTTCATTGCTGCTAAGCTGCAAGCCGCGTTGTCGCGTGCATTAACCTCATCATCGCAATAAATTAATATTCAATGGGTTACAACAATAACCAGCTAAGACAATGGAGTTGCCACCCACTTTTGTTGGCCAGACTCAGACTGGGACATCGACATCTTATGCTTCATTCAACAAATGTTGCCGCCGGCATTGCCGGCTCTAGCTCCAGCTGCTGCCGGCTGCTCCCGCCAAGTTGGCCAATCATAAAATTGCAATTGCAATTGCCACTGCGGTCAAGGTCGTCCTACATTGTGGCGGCTGCGGTGCTGCCAAGACGTCAAAGCGCAGACAGGGAAATGGGTTCGATGAGGCCATACCCAGTTAAGCTAAATAATAGTTTTACTAATTTGAAAATCGGCTAACAGGGTCAGATTATAGTGAAACCGCATTTTGAGACAGGTGAAAGGAGAAAGAGACCTTTATACCCACCCTAAAAACCTGAAAATTATTAAGTCTCGTCACTTAAATTGCTCATAAG
This sequence comes from Lordiphosa collinella, assembly GCA_018904265.1. Lineage (NCBI taxonomy): Eukaryota > Metazoa > Arthropoda > Insecta > Diptera > Drosophilidae > Lordiphosa > Lordiphosa collinella. The sequence continues at coordinate 182,710 of JAEIFV010000550.1, read as the reverse complement.
CTTGCAATATCATAAAAAAAAGGAATCAATTGTGGAAAACTATCTAAGAGGGGTGTTCCCGTTTTCGGATTCGGAATTTTTCAATGTTTTCGCTTCCAAAAACCGACAAGGTTATTTGGCTTTTAATTTCAAACTTCTATTGGTTTCCACTTGACACTTTTGTTGGCAACTTGGACATCGTAATATTGCAATTCCGATCAATCGAGTCCGGAAACGGGAACTGGTCTGTATATGGCCATTTGCTATTGATTGATGAAAAAAACAAATTTCCCCATCTTTTTTTTTGCAATTCTATAGCATTTTGTTAGCTCTATGTTTAGTGCAATAAACAAGTATGTATGTATATATGCTTAAAAGATTTCAACATTGACTGCCGTACAGCCAAAAACATAAGAAATAGGAACCTTAATTTTTCACAGTAGTTTTATCATCCGCTGAAAATGAGTAATAAGATCAGATTTGGGAAAATTCTGTAGGGGAATGTTTCAAATTCGCTGGAATCTGTTGTATGAAACCTTTTTTGTCTTTTATGGTTCAAACTACAAACTAATTTTCAAATATCTGTATAAAAACTCAACAGTGACTGCATACCCCTTTTTTTCTTGGAAATTCACGCCCCTTGGAAATTTTCGAAAGTTCAGTTTTCAGCGATTAGCTCCAACTCATTTTTAAAGTTACACATAAAACAATACAAGCAACGTGACTTTCAACTTTTGGAAAATCTACCCTCGAAGTCGGGAAGAGGGCGGAAAATTGTTGTATTAAGGAAAGCATTTCCGACCACATTACCGAGCCCGAGTGTGGCTCAGCGGCTAGTGTGCGCGACCGCTGTGCAAGAGGTCGTGGGTTCGATCCAACCTCAGAACATCTAATTAAAAGTTTTTTCTTTGAATAAACTTACACACCCGGTCACCCCTCACTGCTGTTGGCGCCAGCTTTGTAGTATTTAGCCATGCAAAAGCTTCTCAAACTGCCGTTCGGATTCAGCGTTAAACTGTAGGTCCCTTTCTCTGGTGCGAACATTAGAAGCGCACAGGCCACGAGAATCAGAGGAGCTCGGTTTTGGCCTTTGGGGCTGTGTCAAGCCTTAACATAACATATTCTTGATCAGCATGACGAGCTGAGTTGATTTAGCCCTGTCCGTCTGTCCGTCCGTCTGATTCTATGCGATTTTCTCCGTCAGCTTATAAGCTATCTTCACGAAACTTTCCACGAAGTCATATGCTGCACATTTTTCGGAACCGACCGCATCGGACAACTATAGCACATAGCAGCCATAGAAACGATCGGTCGAATAACTAGTTTCAGTGAGAAAAACTTTTTTGTTTTCAATGGAAACGCGTCCAAACTTCGTATTTCTTAGTTTAGTATCCTTTCCCATGTTTTCACAAAGTTTGGTCGAAATCAGACATCTATATAATATAGCTGTATAGTCTGAAAAGTAGTCCTTAAAATTGACATTTATTTATTTGGTATGCTTTCACACAATTCTACAAAGTTTTGTCAAAATCGGATGACTATAGCATATAGCTGCAGTACGAATGATCGGTCGAAAAAGAAAATCTAGTCAGAAAAATTGTTTTGTTTTAAATAGAATCGCCTCCAAATTTCGTACTTGTTAGTTTGTTATGCTTTTCCATGAATCCACTACGTTTGGTCGACATCGGACATCAACAGGGTGATTTTTGAGCTATTATCTTTTTGGCAACACTGGTTTAAACAGCTCACGCACGTTTCGTGTTTTGTTTCACTGTCAAACATCTTCAGTTTGGTCTATAATTTAACCATGAATCGTCTTACAAACGAAGAACGCTTGCAAATTATTGAATTTTATTATCAAAATGCGTGCTCTGTTAAGAAAGTTCATCGCGCGCTTCTTCCATTTTATGGTCAGTTTAATCGACCCACTGAAGCGGCTATTCGGGCTATTGTGACTAAATTTCGCACCAAATTTACATTGTTGGACATTAAACCACCAACACGCTTACGTAGAGTGCGAACTGAAGAAAATATCGCAGCTGTATCGGCCAGTGTTAATGATGACCATCAATTATCGATTCGTCGCCGTTCGCAGCAATTGGGCCTCTGTTACTCAACAACGTGGAAAATTTTGCGGAAGGATTTAGGTGTGAAGCCTTTCAAAATACAGCTGGTGCAAGAATTGAAGCCGAACGACCTACCGCAACGTAGAATTTTTGGTGAATGGGCTCTTGGAAAGTTGGCCGAAGATCCACTTTTTTACCGAAAAATTGTGTTCAGCGACGAAGCTCATTTTTGGCTCAATGGGTACGTAAATAAGCAGAATTGTCGATTTTGGAGTGAATATCAGCCAGAAGCATTGCAAGAGCTACCAATGCATCCAGAAAAAGTCACAGTTTGGTGCGGTTTATGGGCTGGTGGCATCATTGGACCGTACTTCTTCAAAGATGATGCGAATCGTAACGTAACTGTGAATGGTGAGCGCTACCGTGAGATGATATCCAACTTTTTTTTGCCCAAAATGCAAGAGCTTGACTTGCATGACATGTGGTTTCAACAAGACGGTGCCACAGGCCACATAGCACGCTCAACAATGGACTTATTGAAAGGCGAGTTCGGTGAACATTTCATTTCACGTTCGGGACCGGTCAATTGGCCACCTAGATCGTGCGATTTAACGCCTTTAGACTGTTTTTTGTGGGGCTATGTTAAAGCTCATGTCTATACAGACAAGCCCGCTTCAATTGACGCATTGGAAGACAACATTGAAGCATTTATTCGTGAGATACCGGCCGAAATGTTGGAAAGAGTATGCCAAAATTGGACTAAGCGGATGGACCATTTGAGGCGCAGTCACGGTCAACATTTGCATGAAATAATCTTCAAACATTAAATTATATGGACCGTACTATCGATTCAAATAAAGATTTCATGCATTTTTCTGAATTTTATGTGTTTTTTTTTTGAAAAACTTTCCTATAGCTCTTAAAAAATCACCCTTTAGTATCGCTCTGGGCTACAGGGCTTGTTGCTAAATGAATGCCAAATTGCTACATTCTTTGCTATGATTTTGTTGCTAACTCTCGCAAGCGCTTAATAGTCAAGTGCGCTAAGATGCAAAAGTCCTTGTCTTCAGTCTTCGAGGTTCTGTGTTTCAAGGACCTAGAAAAGTAGGACTTTTTTAAGACTTTCAAAGTTAGGATTAGTTCTAGTAGGGAAAGGCTAAAGCCGGGATCAAATTTTGAACTCAGTTAGGCCATTCCGGGATTTCCCCATTATGCTTGCAGCTTTAGGTTGAGTTGATCCCGAATGACTTGATTTTTGTTCAGTGTGGAGACAATTTTTCATCTTAAAATGCACAAATCTCCCCAGAAACTAGTTAGAACAAGAGTTTATGCATTTCTTTAAGACTTTTCATTTAAATTGCTTCATTTAACTGATTAAGAAGGGAATAATCCAAAACCGCTCCCTAACCCACAACGTTCCAATTCGACGCTATAGCTTCATATACCTTCCACGTGATGGGGTCTGGTAAGAATCGTGCCGATTGTTGGATATTCTTTCGATAAGAGTTTCTGTTTTTGCTATTTTCCCGATTTGCATTTGCAATGATCTGGCAGAGATCTGAGTGGCGCTGGCAGCTTAATTAAAAATGCCAAAATGCGGCAAATGTGCAATTGTTATTCAAAATGCAGATAGACACATGCACACACGTACATACATACATGCATGAAGTGCTCTTTTCCCACGGGGTTGAGGGCCCCACAATTGCAAGTCGGATGAGGTAATGTCCAGCCAGAGCCAAAGTCAGGTTGTAAGCAATATGCCAGCTTGTGGCATCCGATGGCAGGTGAAAGTGTAATGCAATCGGCGGTGCAGTGATTGTGGAACGCATTTCAGTGTGTCAACTGTGTGGATCGTATGGCTTGCGTTTCGAAATGGCGGCGAGTACTCTAATTATAACCGTTATGACAGAACGGAAAGCGGCGATGGAAGAAGCAGCAGAAGCAGAGGAAGGAAAAACGTTAGTTGCAACGCCCACCCGGCCGGATGGATGACCTTTTGCCTCTGAATGCGGCCGCTGCTGCTCCAGCATAAACAATATTCGATTTCCAGTCGTCAACTCGTCATGCATTCAATGCAACAATCTCCATTGTTGCTGTTGTTGCTTTGCATAATTGCAAACTGTAGCAGCGCCCAGACCAAAGACGACTATAAAAACGCTGGGCCACTTTGGCATCAACAACAATTCGCCTTAGTGCCTCCAACAAACAGTTTGTGTCAACCAGCTGCAGTCAACATGAAGTACCTGGTGAGTGAGACTCCTCCGCAGTGCCGCTTTGCCAGCCACAGGATTAACGACCGTTGTTTTTTTTTTCGTTTGTTCGCTTGCAGTGCCTTTTCGTTATTCTGGCCATTTGCCTGGTCCAGTGCCTTGCCGCCATTGCCGAACCCGCTCCGGCTGAAGAGCAGGAAGTGGCCTCCGGTTTGACCGAGAAAAAGACCGAAAAGCGCGGCATTTATGGATTTGGCTATGGTCACGGCTACGGCGGCGGCTATGGACACGGACATGGCCATTATGGATATGCCGATCCTTACTATGGCGGCTATGGCTATGTATCACCTTACTATGGCGGTCATCATGGCTTCTATCCGTATCATCATGGCCACTACGGACACTACGGATTCTATTGAGGAGAACGACTAGGAGCAGGATCCATCATATACTCATTGCCACACCAATCATGCATATCGCTTCTTTTTTTTTTTAATTTGATTTTGGTAACCATTCGCTAAGAATAAATGTCCTTAAAATGAAAACAAGTGGTTTGCACTAGGGATGTCGGAAATAATATCGAATATCGATATCGGATATCGTATATTTTTTGGCGATTTTTTCAGCGATATTATGCTTGCATCTTTCGGTCACACTTTTGGGATCAAATGTTTCTCTTGGTGTTTTGGCGTGCAATAAAAATAATTTAAAACTTACTTTTATGACTGTTTTAACGACCTTTATACTGTTAACTTGCAGTTTTTACTGGCTCGAGGTCTTGTTGGCATAACCACCGACAACAACACCAGTCTGGAAATCCGAAGAAGAATAACTCTTGCAAACCGATGTTACTACGGGCTCAGTGAGGAGTTCAAGAGCAGAGCCCTCTTTCCCAAAACGAAAATTGCGCTATACAAGTCGCTTATCATCCCAGTCCTGCTATACGGCGCAGAAGCATGGACAATGTCATCAACGGATGAGGCGGCAATTGGCGTGTTCGAGAGAAAAGTTCTTCGGAGGATTTATGGACCTCTAAACGTTGGCGACGAATTTCGCATCCGAATGAATCATGAACTGTACGAGCTTTATGGGGACACTAAGCTTGTCCAGCGCATTAAACAACAGCGGCTGCGCTGGATAGAACATGTTACCCGTATGGATGATAACGATCCAGCAAAACGGGTGTACAGTCGGCATGCGAATGAGTTAGGAGGCAAGCTCGGGCCGGGTCGACCGAAGCGTAGATGGCGCGACCAGGTGCAGGGAGATATTGCGGAGTCCTCGTGGTAGGATGTCGCTCGGGACAGAGGCGAGTGGCGGGCATTAGTGGCAGCGGCAGAGACCGTAAAACGGTTGTGATGCTATCATCAATGCAGTGAAATCAGTGAAATAAAATGAAATGCAATAGAATTTGAATCCTTTATCAATCAATCAAGCGCCCATCAATCACTGGCAGAACTGAACAATTTGGCAGATAAAATGCCGATAAAATTTTTTAGAGAAATCATTATACAAATTTAACAAACGAAAATGTAACACAATCAAATATCTGTTTCTTTTCTTTCAAACGTAAACAAGTCATTTAAAATTTTTATTTTCAAAAATAGGACAACAATCAATTTAGAAAAGAAAAATGGCGAATAACTCTCCCACACGTAGCAGCAGCAATAATCTCACGCCTCGTACAAAAATTCCCTACCTGTGCAGGATTTGCAGAAAATATGCTCGCTGCGCCGCCATTACCATCTGCGGACATATGTATTGCTGGCCCTGCTTGTGGCCGCATCTTCATGGTCGGACTAGTCCACAATGCCCATACTGCAAGAGGGTACTGATCCTTCACGACGATATTATGCCATTCCTAGGAGGACCAAGCAACACGCCGATCGATGACTACTTGGTAGTGCTGTCGGGGAATGTGGCTCGCCCCACGGGCATTGCCTTAAACGACATACCACACCCCGAGTGGTTACGGATGAACGAGGACGAGGAGGTGATTGTGCAAGAAACTTTGAATCTACAGGGCTATCGCAATTTGGCCGAGTTCACACAACAATTGCATCGGGTCTGTCCTCAGCTGTTCCGACGCGTGAAATATTTGAATTGGTTAAAAATTGCATGTGTGGCTATGGTTCTAATACTGTTGACTTCGATCTGGCCAATCTAAAAAACTATGGAGTGAAACTTTAAAATTTCAATAACGCCCTTTTCCACATTTCCACTGTCTTTGTCAAAATTTCTGAACATTTTGCAAAATCGAACTTTGTTTTTTGAGTAAAATTAGCTTTTTGCTATCGTTTATCGACTTCGAGTGTGATGCTATTATGTCAGTATATCAATTTACAGGTTCATTTTCATGCTTCAGCAGAAGCGACATATCTCAGTTATGTTGCAGACCAGCGGTGCGCACGTTCTTTGATTTTGGGAGCAGTCCAACAGCAACAACAGAAAAAAGCCTAATCAGCAAAGCTAGTTAAATTTTTAGAATTTTTAAAACTTAAAAAAAAATGTTATTGAAAATTTTTTTAATATGTTTTAACTCTTTTTTTCCTATTTTTTAAATAAAAATATCTCATTTAGTTTGGAAGATATTAACTTTATTCCGCTAAATTGGTCGTTTCGTCCTCTGTGCCTGAAAAATTTAATATCATGTAAAGTTGGTGGTGGGCGGGATTCATATTAGACATTTCACAAACACAAGACAACATAGTAATTTAACAAACAAAATTCTAGCACGAATCCCCACGAATCTCGGTAGTTCTGGTCCACGGAAGTCTTACGTTCGCTGTTTTCAAGTGGTTTGTGGTATAGTCAACTTTAACCCATTTTATGCTGCGCTGCAAGAAGTTTTTTATCTAGAGGTGAATGTTACTTTTCTTGGGTAATTAGGACCCAGTACGAGTAAACACGAATCTGAAGTCAAAAAATTCTAGCTATGATAGATTCGCCAAGATAGACTGTTCGACTAGTCGAACAACGGCGTTAGGGCACAATTCAGATAGCATGTATAAATTTCAGAGCTATCAAATAACAATTGGCCGTTTTTCGTTGTCCAAAAATTACAGTTATTTACCGACCCTTTGAGCAAAAAGTCAGAGATAAACCGTTCACATCGGCTCATGAACGAATCGCTCCGTGCTCAACGAACATTTTGTTCTGCTCATTGACGAGCGAAGAAGATAAAAGTCGTTTGCGATTGTGTGTGTGTATGTGTGAGTGAGGTGTACACACACACAAAACAAATAAAAGAAAAAAAAAAAATAGAGAGAAGTTAACTTCGGCTCGTGCCGAATTTTAAGATGGACTCACTTCGGCTCCCTCGGGGTTCTTATTCATGAGAGCTATACTATATAGAAGTGCGATTGTGGACAAACTTAGTGGAATCATGGAAAAGCATGACAAACTAACAGTTTCGAAATTTGGAGGCGATCCCATTTAAAACAAAAAAGTTTTTCTCGCTAGAACTTCATTTTCGACCGATCATTCATACTGCAGCTATATGCTATAGTAATCCGATTTTGATAAAACTTTGTAGAAATGTGTTAAAGTGTATAAAAAATACGGGAAAGTTAACTGGCCCCCATTGAAAACAAAATTTTCTAGTATTTAGGACCTTACTCTATGGGATCTTTACATAGAGTCGTTCGCAAACTGGTGACTCATGGAAAGCAATACAGTTGATGGAGCGTCCCTTAACAAGTTTCCTAGAACTCTTCGACCGATCTCGTCCAGCTATAGCTATAGTCACCGATTTTATAAAACTTGTAGAAATGTGTTAACAGTATATAAATAGAATATGCCAATAAAAAGAACGTTTTCATTAAAAACAAAAAAGTTTTCCTCACTCGAACTCGACCGACGTTCTAGGGAGCTTTCTGTCGTCAAACTGTAGGGTGCGTCGTTGGCGCGTGCATATAGTCCGAGGGGTATAATAATCAGTTAACCCATTATCGCTGTGATGTCGAAAAAATTTGGAAAAAATTTCTATAAGATCTGGTTAAACCAATTGTTTAAGTAATTAATTACTCTGTTCTATAGTAAATTTTATTGGCTTTCAGACAAACAATATTCAGGTCACCATCCACCTTGCAGGTAGGCAAAAAAAAAATTTTACTTAAAAAAAAAAGTTCGATTTTGCAAAATGTTCAGAAATTTTGACAAAGACAGTGGAAATGTGGAAAAGGGCGTTATTGAAATTTTAAAGTTTCACTTCATAGTTTTTTAGATTGGCCAGATCGAAGTCAACAATATTAGAACCATAGCCACACATGCAATTTTTAACCAATTCAAATATTTCACGCGTCGGAACAGCTGAGGACAGACCCTATGCAATTGTTGTGTGAACTCGGCCAAATTGCGATAGCCCTGTAGATTCAAAGTTTCTTGCACAATCACCTCCTCGTCCTCGTTCATCCGTAACCACTCGGGGTGTGGTATGTCGTTTAAGGAAATGCCTGTGGGGCGGGCCACATTCCCAGATAGTACTACCAAGTAGTCATCGGTCAGTGTGTTGCTAGGACCTCCTAGGAATGGCATAATATCGTCGTGAAGGATCAGTACCCTCTTGCAGTATGGGCATTGTGGACTAGTCCGACCATGAAGATGCGGCCACAAGCAGGGCCAGCAATACATATGTCCGCAGATGGTAATGGCGGCGCAGCGAGCATATTTTCTGCAAATCCTGCACAGGTAGGGAATTTTTATACGAGGCGTGAGATTATTGCTGCTGCTACGTGTGGGAGAGTTATTCGCCATTTTTCTTTTCTAAATTGATTGTTGTCCTATTATTGAATAAAAATTTTTAAATGACTTGTTTACGTTTGAAAGAAAAGAAACAGATATTTGATTGTGTTACATTTCCGCTTGTTAAATTTTTTATACTCTGTACGAGAGGTACACAGTTTGTGCTAGTAAGTTTGTGCAAAAGCAACAGGCCAATACTCACTGTGTGCTTTGCTCAGTTGTAAATATTTTGAGATTTGTAAACAGAGAGAGTGGCTCTCAGTGCGCTTTCTCTGTGAAGAGACGATCAACGGGAAAAAAGCTTCCACGCATATTTTGTTTTTGTTCTAAGCAGATTTACAGTTGCTGGTCTAACTGAAATCCAATTGACAAGGAACAATTGGATTGTTTGAAACAAAAACAATGCGCTGGTCTGCTCACCTATCTGTGTAAAGTGTGTGTGTGTTGGTACAACTTTATATTCGATCTAAAACAATAAATAATTGCAATTAATTTTTTTAAAATTAAAAATTAAAAACTCATACGAACATATGGTATAAATTTTGGGTTAATTGAATTTGTTTTAGTATGTAAAAGGGGGCTGTACATTCGTATGACATTTTTTTTAGCGTATTAATATATAGATTCTTAAAAAATTTGATGTTTTGTTAATCCTATAGATATGTTCGTCTTCCTTTCTAGCATAGTAATGTTGAGTATTAAGAGCAAAAAAAACTTTATTGCAATTATTTATTGTTTTATAGCGAATCAAAGATACATACGGTGACATGCAGATGGCATTAAATTCGATTAACTATAAAAAAATAGGGGAAAGTTATGTATGCCCTTGCAGTTTGTTTTTCTATATAAGACTATTTTTCGGACCTTACTTCTCTATGGGAGCTATACTATATAGATGTCCGATTTTGACCAAACTTAGTGCAATCATGGAAAAGCAGAACAAACTGTTAATTACGAAATTTGAAGGCGATCCCAATTAAAACAAAAAAGTTTTTCTTAGTAGAACTTCTTTTTCGATCGATCATTTATACTACAGCTATATGTTATAGTCATCCGATTTTGACAAAACTTTGTAGAATTGTGTAAAAGTATATAAAATAAATATATGAAAACGAAAGGGACGTTTCCATTAAAAACAAAAATGTTTTTCTCACAAGAGCTAGTTTTTTGACCGATCGTTCCTATGGCAGCTATATGCTATAGTCATCCGATTTTGACCAAAACTTTGTAGAATAGTGTAGGAGCACATAATACAAACACATGCCAATTTTAAGGACATTTCCATTGAAAACAAAAACGTTTTTCTAACTAAGACTACTTTTCAGACTCTACTTTTCTATGACAGCTATACTATATAGATGTCCGATTTCCACCAAATTTGGTGAACTCATGGAAAAGCATTGTAAACTTAGAAATACGAAAGAGTAATTAGTGCGAAAATAGTCAGTATTGTTCGGGAAATTCGATTAGATGACAGGAATGGTACTTTATAAGGAAACATACAATTCGAAGGCAAAGTCACTAAACAAATTTACATACACCGAGCACAATGGGAGACTGTGCAGTGATCTTGATTTCAAATCTTTATTACATTGAATCGGAAATACATAGAATCTATGGATTTATTGCCTGTGGTAGGGTCAGGCACTATCACAGCGCTACAAAATCCCTTCAAAAAATGTATATATTTTGTCTCTTCACACTTTCTTTGGAGCCATCCTCAAGCAACATTTCCCAGGCTGTCGGCTTCAAAAATAAAGAAATGCATTGAAAACTGCTTTAAGACTTACACTTTACCAAAACTTTAGCAAGGAAAGGAAGAAACGATGTTTATAGCATTTTGGGTAGTATAAAAACGACCAAACTATGCCAAGCTAGTTAACCAAATGTTGGCTGACTGTTCAAAATTGGAATATATGTTAATAAGGTTTTCCAGGGTTTCAAACCGATTTAGATACAATTATTTTTGGACCACAAAAACTATGCAAATTTAAGACTTTTTGACCTATTATCCTTTAATGTTAAGTGTTAATTTGTTTGATGGTCGAATTTCGACCACAGGGCGAGCCTAGTTTATTTTATAAGCTTTCGCAATGCGGATCCAAGGGTATACAAACTTCGGCCGAGTCGAAGTTATCTTTTTATTCCTCCATTTTATTTTTGTAGACTAGTGTAATTCGTTGGGCATTGCATTGAAGTTATCGATGTTCAGTGGATCAGTGGGCGGCGCGCTTTCTTGAGCTTTCAACTGGGTGGCAACTTTGCTTTGTAACTGTTAATGCAAAAAACAACAAATCATCACACTATTCCTCAATAAATCTCCCCATAATGCTGAAACGCGAACTACAGTCCATTACGCTCAAGTTGGCTGATCTTCAGGAGTACGAGGCAACGCGACGTCGTAACAAGAATAAAGCAGCGGATGGATCTGCAGCGGCAGGAGCAGCAACGGCTGCATCAGCAGCTGCAACAGGCGCAGCGGCAGAAGAAAAAGCAGCAGCAGCTGGAACAGCTGCATTAGCACCAGCTCCGATAGATGATGGCCCTTCCACCTCAACAGGCGCTAAGCCCAAGCCGTTTCTGTTACCGGCCTACGATGGCGGCTCATCTAGTACCGGCTCGGGCACACCGTCCTCGACCACCGGGACCACTCCTACACCTGTGACCCAAGAGGACCTGCATGAGCGTCTGATCAGAGCAGTCATTGCTACATCGAATTCTGGTTCCGGCTCTGGTACTGGCTCCGGTACTGGCTCTGGTATTGGCAGTGAATCCTTGGCAGGGTCCCGATCGACTGATACAGATATCAGCGTGGCCGCAGTGGCCGATGACAATGATACCATAGATGAGCTCAGCGATGACAATTGGGTGGATCCCGATCCTGACTTGGAAGCTGATGAGGAAGAAGAGGAGGATGGGGCCAGGGGAGGAGCCTAGGCAAAAGCGTTCGTTTGAATCGAAATGTGAATGTCATTCTAAATTGTACAAGTAAAGAAAGAGCATTATCTTAAACATATCCAAATTTTAGATTCTTACCAAAATTTCCAGTTTTGAGTTCCATCATGTCTGCCCAGAAGCTGCCTAATACAAAACATCACTCGCGTCATGCCGCACCCAAGACCAGAGCCCCTAAGTTGAAGCTGGTTTTTACGTATGACCCAAATACGGGTTTGCTCGGCGACGGCTCCACCTATGTGGGTCCCACAGCAAAAGAGGCAGCCGCTTCCAGTCCTCGTACACCGAACATGCCCGTATATTCGGTGAGCTATGAGAAAATGCCCAGCCCCAGTCGGACTGGATTGCATGATACGAAGTCCCGGCTATTGCGAGCCACAGACGGCAGTTTGGTGCAGGTGAACGATTTGGGAAGCTTTAAGAATATGATTGCGGAAAGTTGCCATCAGCTGATCTCTAGCCAGGAAGTGGCCCAGCCCAGCCAGATGTCTTTGGTTAGAGGCAACAATGAGCGGGTGAGATTGCGTCAAGACTTTAGTGCTTCCAACCAGTCACAGGCTCAGCCGAAGCAACTGAAAAATCGCGAGCTTGAATCGCGGGCAGCCATTGAGGAATTGCGTCGCGTGATGAGGGTGAGCTAGCTTGTAAATACATATGAAGGAAGAGGCATCGTGATCACAAAACAAATATCTACATATTCGTAGGATCTTACAGTTGTTGCAACCAGGCCCTTCAAGAAGCGCCCGGAGCCCAGATTTTTGGAGCAAACTTAAACGAACTATGTACAGTGTGTGAAAAACCCCCGGGCCCGGAATCTCTTTTCGACAGGCCTGGTTGCAACTTTTCCCGTTTTGTTGAAGCTTATTTTCAAGCGTTTTTTACATCTATGACAAATCTTTCTGTTGTTAAGTGTTCATTATACCCTGACGAAGGGTATTTTAATTTTATTCAGAATTTGCTAACGCATAGAAATATTTATTTCCGACCCCATAAAGCATATGTATTCTTGATCAAGGTGACGAGCTAAGACGATTGAGCTTTGTCTGTCCATCTGTCTGTTTCTTCGCGAACTAGAACTATTTTGCTTCTGTTTTCTGTACGCTAATTAAATGTGGGAGCCGACCGGATCGGATGACTATATCTCGTAGCTCCCATAGGAACGATCGATGGGAAACGGCCACCAACTCTGGTACTGAGTATAAAAATAAGGTAATTCATTGGTGGCAAGGTCGTCGCATTCGGGACTTTTTCCGATCCTACGATATCTTAGGGACGCCTGTTCATTTTCATTGTGTTCTGACCGATACTATTTTACATGTTTCGGTCACTGTTCGATTTTCGATTACTTATTTATGAATGCTGATTTTAGGCGGTAAATACAGTGATTGCTGATTGCGACTGATATTTTTGGTAATCATGATTGGTGAGACAGTTTATCGACTGTAGGACCAACTGTTAACGCAAAAATAGAGAATAAACTGCAGAATTTACAGCGTTAAAAGCCCTCGCAAATAGTGACAATATATTTTTGACCAAATGCAATAAGCCTGAGAATAACCTTTACTCAGCATTCAGTGTCATTCAACAGAGAATCATCAGAAATTGTAAATCAGTAATCGTAAATCGGATTTATCTGCTGAATACGCCCATTGTTTCGGTCCCTGTTTTGGTCACTGTTTTGGTCACTATTTAAGTCACTGTTTTAGTCACTGTTTTGGTCACTGTTTCGGGCATTTTTTCGGTCCCTGTTCGGTCAATGTTTTGGTCACTGTTTTAGTCCCTGTTATAGTAACTGTTTAAGTTACTGTTTTGATCACTGCTTTAGTCACTGTTTCGGTCACTTTTTTGGTCACTGTTTCGGTCAAGGTTTCGGTCACTGTCTAAGTCACTATTTTAGTCATAGTTTTTGTCACCGTTTGGTCACGTTTTCGGTCACTGGTTTGGTCACTATTTTAGTCATTGTCTTAGTCACTGTTTTGGTCACTATTTTAGTCACTGTTTTGGTCACTGTTTTGGCCACTGTTTCGGTCACTGTTTTAGTCATTGTTTTGGTCACTGTTTTAGTCACTGTTTTAGCCACTGTTAAAGTTATTGTTTTGATTACTGTTTTAGTCACTATTTTGGTCACTGTTTTAGTCACTATTTTAGTAATTGTTTTGGTCACTGATTGGTCACCGCTAATCCACCACCACTACCCACCCACTCACAACCCCCACCTCCTGCTATGCCTATCTTGCATAGACCTAAGCTGCTGACTTTGCAAAGTCAAAAGCGTAGCCAAAGAAAATTGTCGCAAAAGACAATCGTTTTCAGGATTTGCCCCCAGTCGACCGCCCCAAAAATTACGGTAATTGTCTAGTGTAGCAAAGCACATACACAATTTCGGTACAGCATCAGCAAACATCAATTCTCATTTTAAAAGAAACCATGAATGACCGCCGCCTATTGTTTAGCATGATAACTCTTCATAATTCGCGGTGTATCGAATTTTTTGAGCACAGCGTTTTATACTTGACAATTACCAAATTTACTTTTCAAGGTTTTATTCAAGCAAATTCTTCAAAAAGGACAGAATCCAGCATTGAATTCACAATCTCCCTTTTTTTTTTGAGTCCGAGCCGAGCCCAGATCTAAGTACAACGAAAGCTAAAAGGCCGAAAAATGCTGATCTCAGTACTGAGAAGTTTTCATCCCTGCCTTAAATAGCAATTACTTTTAATTCCGCTGACTTTACAGCGCACGTTTTGAAAACGACAATTCTTGTCGATTTGCGGAATTTGAAACAGCAGTCAACTCGATTTGCGGCAATTCCACTCGTTTTCGGAATTCGGAACAGGCCCAAATATTTGCTTTTAAGCAGATTTTGCAAAATTTGCTCAAAATCATTATTTCAAATCGAGCATTTGCAAGGGTATTAAGACCTTGGAACAGCCGAAGTTGGCTTATATTGAAATATCGATAGTGTGCACCATCGATAGTTTCAGAGGCACAGTTGCAATCCATCGACTTAAGGCAATCGTTTAAAAAAAAGAACATTTTTAGAAATCTACCCTCGTTCTTAATGAATCGTGGGGTCGCAATAGATTAATATCTTCAGAAAATTACTTGAAAATTGAAATTTTTTGCAGTTTTGTGCTTCAAAAACTGTTTCAAAAAGTTTCAAAAACTGCTACAGTCGCAGAGGCACAGTTGCAATCCAGCGACTTAAGGGGGGATTCTCAATTTCGAGGCTGTTTTTAATCCTCTTTTTCAAAACGCAAAGAGGTTTTTTGTTAGAAATAGATCAAAGTAAAGGCCTGTATCCAGCACTGCGGAAAATTCCTGCCAGGAATTTGCCAATTATTTTGAATTTGTGGCACCCAAGTAAAATATTTTGGCCAAGTTTGAGTTTAATTAAGTTTAAACAAAATAACGTTAAACCAACTTCGGTCTACCATTGTAGATTTTATTTCTTCTAGTGGATTATTATTGATTGATGACACCACACCTCGACATCAGCCACATTGGTCTCACAATTCGTTCTAAATTATTGGGCCGATGGCTGAGCAAGACTGTCCAGTGTGGCCCGAAAAGAAATAAGACTCTATGGTTGGTAGCCAATTAAATAAAGTATTTTATATTTGAATACAAGATAAGAACATGAGCTCAGCGGGTCAGTTCATTGGCAAAATGAATCTGCTGCATGTGTAGTAATAAGGGAGAATGAAACTATTACACAACAGAAACCGCTATTATATTTATATTATCTGGCGTTTGCTTTGTTCTCCACCCCCATTTGCCTCCATCTATGCGCGCATCACATCCAAAATAATTGTCAACAATATATTCCCGAACTGTGCAATAGCCGATTTTCGTTCCACACACGCTTTAGAAACGCCGCTATCTATACAAAGTGTGGATTTTGTTCAAGTTGCTGGATACACAAAAATATTTTCTGCTTCGATAAGAGGGCTGCTCAAAAAGTTCTCAGACGTCAAAGTGGGGTGTCCAAAAAAAAAAGGTATAGTGCTGGCGGTCACGATTTCTCGTCTCCAGATTGTTTGAAATGATATATAAAAACAGGGTTTTAAACAGTACAGATGTCATTCTGGTCTGAACCTCGAACAAAATTTTGTGATTTTTTTTTTGACAAAACGGTGGTCATTGAAAAAAAAAAATAGATTTTGGGCCCTTTTTTTGGTAGTTTAGAGAAAAAATAAAAAATAAAATAATTTTATAGAGTTACGATGAAATTTCAGATCAAAATGGTGACAATTCTGCGTAGATTGCATTCAGTTTCATCAAAATCGGTTTAGTGTAACCGGAGATATCATGGCTGCCAGTTCGAAAAACGTGGCTTCGAGATAAACGCGATTAAAGTTTGCATTTGCTTGGCAAAGTGAGTCACCTTTTGTCATTAAAAGGGCTATATCTTTTAAAGTATTTGGAAATTTCAAAAAATCCTTTTTGGACGATGCCCTCAAATATTCAACGTCGAAAAAAGTCGTTGCATATGGAAATAGAAGAAGAATTGTTCAAAAAAAAAAAAAAAATTTTTAGAAAAATAGATTAACGCTACAGACGCAAGAGGCACAAATGCAAGAGGCACAGAAGCAAGGGGTACAGTTGCAAGAGGTACAGTTGCAAGAGCGACAGTTGCAGGAGCAGTTGCAAGAGGAACAGCTGCAAGAGGTACAGTTGCCAGAGGAACAGTTGCAAGGGGTACTGTTGCAAAAGTCACCGTTTAAATCATTTAAAAAAAATTGTAAAATAAAAAAAATATGCACAAGAAGGAAAAATCAGATATGTTGTCGGTAAGACCGACCGAAATGAAATGATACAAAATAACCAAATTCGAAGGGCTATGAAAAATGCTAAGCCTACTGCAGTTTTTTTTTAAAATAATTTTTATTTAAACGTGCTTCCCTTTGCATTTGAATGCTTTCATGATGAATGAACTCAATAATAAATCAAATTAAACAAGGCGACCTTGAGGTGCTCGTCCAAATATCCACAAATCCGCTGGGTGGATTCTGTTCGGCCTACGCCGACAAATGGTCCTTGTTAGTCGATTATTGTGAGAAACTAACCGCTCCCTGTATCGATTTGAAAATTTCTCAATGGTTTCGCATAAAGTGGGAAGGCCTAAGTCCCGGAATATGGTGGTATTACATACATACCGGTGCGCGTTTAAAATTCGTCGAAGAGCCTTACTTACACAAACCTCAACTCTCTTAATGGTGGTGGTGCAGGCCGTTCCCCAACATGTAATACCCCAATTAAGAGTAGGGAGGACTATGTCAAATCCTTCTACAAAAATTTTTATTCAAAAAGATTTCCCCAATTCGCAGAGACTTACCATTTTGTAAACATTTAGCGGTTTTAGTACCATGGATTTGATTTGCATTTGCCAAAAGTTTCAGTTTCATTCCGAACAGAAATCAGTCGCTTTTGACAAATATCGTTTTTGATTTTGCATCTACTGCTGCTTCTGATTTTTTCAATATCAAAATCAAAAGCAACCTTTCGCTTTGACTTATGAGAATTGCTTCCGCCTACTGCTTCTGATTTTTCAATATCAAAATCAACAGCAACATTCGCTTCGACTTATGAGAATTGCTACCGCCTGCTGCTTCTGATTTTTTCAAAGGCAAAATTTGGCATTTGACATGTGAGAATTGATACTGCTCAGTTTGACGAAACTTATACGACTTATGCTATTTTGACTGCTGCTATTCAAACACTGTATATGCCAACGTTAAGGACGTTTCCGTTGAAAACAAAAAAGTTTTTCTTACTAGAACTAGTTTTTGGACCGATCGTTCCTATGGCAGCTATATGCTATAGTCATCCGATTTTGACAAGACTTTGTAGAATTGTGTGAAAGCGTACCAAATAAATAAATGCCAATTTTAAGGACATTTCCTTTGAAAACAAAAAAAGTTTTTCTAACTAAGACTACTTTTCAGACTATACTTTTCTATGACAGCTATACCATATAGATGTCCGATTTCGACCAAAATTGGTGGAATCATGTAAAAACATAGCAAACTAAGAAATACGAAGTTTTGAGGCGTTTCTATTGAAAACAAAAAAGTTTTTCTCACTAAAACTAGTTTTTCGACCGATCGTTCCTATGACAGCTATATGCCATAGTCATCCGATCCGGCCGATTCCGACAAATGAGCAGCGTATTTGTACCAAAATACTTCGTGTAAAGTTTGGTGAAGATAGCTTTCAAACTGACTGAGGAGATAGCATAGAAACAGACCGACGGACGGACGGACAGGGCTAAATCAACTCAGCTCGTCATGCTGATCAAGAATATATATACTTTACTAGCAAGTAGCCCGGGGTGCTTCGCTACGCCGCCGTCAGTAAAGCTATTTCAAGCGATATCGGTATCAGTTTTTCTTTTCCGTCTTGGGGGTGAATTTCACAAATTGGAAAATATTTGTCCGTATTTTACATACATCGTCTCAAAGCAGAGAACACTTATACCAAATCTCACCTGACATTTCCGATCTTGGAGATGGATTTTTAAAAAAGGAAAGCTTACAAACAAAATTTGATAAAGATCGGCCCAAAAATAAAGATTGGCCTTGAACACACATTTTGGGATATTTTTCACCAATTCTCCAACCATTGCTCAAAGTTGCATTGCAATCGGATGAACGCTATAATTTTTCAAATTTCGCCACCATTTTCCGCCCATTTCTTAACTTAACCCTCCTGGCAAGCGTCACCATTCCACTAAGTTTCACTGAAACCAAAAATTTGCCAAATATCGCGGCTTGTGCACCATTTTCCGCCCATTTCTTCTACTTAGAAACCTTCCCGGGCAAGCGTCTAACCAATCCCCAAAGTTTCACTGAAATTAAGAACTTTGCAAATATAACGGTTTCAGGACCATTTTCACCTCCAGGTCCATCTCCATGTCCACCTCCATGGCCTCCTCCAGGTCCAGGTCCCGCACTCAACCAAGTACAATTGAAACTGAATATTTTTATAGTTTTCTCAGTCAGGTCATGGCCACCTTTATAGTCCAGATATCTTCAACCCACACAACCTTTACCCGCCAATTTCCGCCAAGAGGGGTAGATTTTCCAGAAGACTGGTATGCAGTCATTGTTGAATTTTCATATAGATCTTTGAAAATGAGTTTGACCCCAATCCGATGAAAAACAAAAAATTTTGCATAAAACAGTTTTCCGCCCATTTCCCGACTTTTGGGGTAGACTCTCAAGTTTAAAGTACGTTGATCAATTTTAGGTTAACTTTGAAAATGAGTTTGAGCTAAAATTCAAATTCAACCTTACCAAATTTACAACAGTTTTCCTTGCATTTTCTGCTCACTTTCAGCATAAGATAAAACTACGAGTACTGTAAAAAATTCAGCTTTCTATCTCTTATGGTTTGTCCTGTGCGACGGTCACCAGTCAGTCAGGTTGAACAGTTTTATATATATAGATGTGGTCGGAGATGCTTCCTTCAATGCATTACAAACATCCGGGCAACTTTATAATACCCTCTGCAAGGTTATAAAAATCGACTTAATATAAGCCACACCATTTTCCAAACAGAAGCTGTCCAGTTCGGGTTCGTGAGATCCTAAATTTAGAAGGTTTTGTTCATATTCCGGTTTGAAAGACCCAAGAAACTCGAACCGAACCGGTTATGCGGGGTTCGGTTTCAGACTGGCTTGCTGCCTTTTGCATATAAGCAAATCTTTGTCAAGTGTTAAGGTGTGATCAAATTTAGATGATCGGTCTCTTTCTTGTCGTTCTTCGATTGCTGCTAAGACATTATTTCAGTCTTAAGATAAGATATCATATGGCTTTCGATGCTCTTCGTTTTGAAACGATTTTGGGAGGAAAACATATTTTGATTTTTTAGTTTATTCCAAATATCTTAATCTATACATCTATATAAAAGTGAAAGTATGTTTGTATGTTTGTCCCTTATGGGCGTCTAAACCGCTGAACCGATCTTCACGAACTTTTCACAGTATGTTCATGTCGATCAGGAAAGTGTCATGGGCTATGTTTCATGTCGGTGAAATGTTCCAAAAACACTAAAATACTAAAAATCGCAAAAAAATATAAAGAGATCTGTTAATTAATTTTAAGGGGTTTTAATCTCGGTTGATTGGTTTGCGACTTTCATATTCACTTTTGTTCATGAGACTGCCAATCTCTATCAAGAGATATAATTTTGTTGAAAAACTCATCGAGCGAAGTTTTTGTGTAACTGGTTACTTAATGTAATCAGTGTTGCCAAAACAGATTTTTTTCATGTCAGTGCAAATTTAGCTTTTTTTTTTTAAATATATGTAAACTTTAGCTAATTTGACGCATAAAGTATTGTTAAATCATGATTATCACGATCACATTTAAACATCATTAAAATTGTTTTTATCATCACAATTTGATGATTAACTCTGAGAGCATATTGGATTTTCGTACTATTCCCCATTTAAGCACAGCTATTTTACATCCCAAAAGTAGCCAACACTGCGGTTAATGTACCGATACTCGCGGTCCAGTTACAGTTCATTCCCAATTGGTGTTATCTCTTCATTGATCGAGAGCCAAAGGTTTTAGCTTACCAACTAAACAAAACAAATTTCTTGTCGAGTAAATTTTTAGAAATGGGCCGCAAGCGAGACTATATTCTCCGGAAATTTTTCAATTTTGAATTGGATAGAAATGCAAATGTGTGCAAGATATGCTTGCGTGTTTTCAAGGGCAACTATATTACCAATTTGAAACGCAACTTGCTCGAAAAAAGAAAAAATTTCGGTTTTTGTGATTTTGAGTATTTTTTGGTATTTTTTAAATCTAGTATTTTTTAGTATTTTTAGTATCAACTGGTATTTTGTGTGCCAATAATTACTACATATATTACTGCAACAATATAGAAGAAAAAATGAAATACAACAGAAAATAAATGGATCCTTAATTTCGTCCTTCAAGGACATGTTATGCATCATATGAAAGGTCTCGAGTCATAGATCAAGAATATTTTTAAATTTTAAAATCCATCACTTGGTTCAAAAGATATTCACTTTAACTTTTATTTTTGATGTTTAAAATAAAAGTTACGGAATAACTTTATTTGCAACTTTTAAAATAAAAATCATAAATAACTCTTATTTTTGATTTTCATTGAAAAAATAAAAAATAAGAGTTATTTCTAACTTTTATTTAAAAATTGAATTTTAACGATTATTTTTGACTTTTTAATAAAAATTAAAAATAAGAGTTATTTATGATTTTTATTTTATAAATTGATAATAGAAGTTTTTTTCTGATATCAATAGTTCCGGCTAAAATAGGAATTTTGGTGTTTACCATTTTACTATAGCTTGTTTCCTTCACATTGATTTTTTTAGTTGAAATTAGCATTCATAACTCTTTTTGTGGTCCCTGATCTAAATTGAAGAAATGGGCCGGAAATGGTCATAAAACCGCGAAATTTCAAAAAACTTTGCCGTTCATCTGATTGCCACAAAACTTTGGGCAACGCTTGCCCGCGAAGGTTTCTAAGGTCCAAAATCGCGAAATTTGCAAAATTACCTTATGAGTATTTGAAGCGTTAGTGTTACTTACAATGCCGGCGTTGGTAAATAGAAACTGTAGATTACACGGTCCAAAATATTGCGAAATTTGCAAATTTTTGATTTGAGCCTGAATTATTGTGAAGATTTGATAGACGGCAATTGTAGACGGGTAAATAGGAGGTATTAATCAAACGGTCAAAAAAGTTACAATTTAAAAAAAGTCATGATTTTAGATTATCATGAAGACGTGTATATAGAGAAAAAGATCGCATGGTCCAAAATGTTTATACCGACATGCAGCCTGCACTAGATTGAATATAATCGCTCTCTTAAGAATCATAAGAACCGCGACGGTTTCGCTTCTATATATTCGTGCTCTTTGTTCTTCCCCTTTTGTTCCTCTCCCCGAATTTTTTCGGGCATTTTTGGCTTTTCGTGTCACGATGCTTATTTCCACTTCGAACGTCTTAAATATCTAATTATTCCTTCAATTCCAGAGACGAGTGCGCCACCCGGAGTAGACCACAAAAATACACACATGCTTACGTTTACGTACATCATATTGGGCGGCCGCAGACATTGCAGTTCAGAAAGCTCTCAAGGAACACAGAATTCTGCTATCCCTTTCCTCCTCAACCCCGTCAACGCCAAAATAAAAGCTTGGCCCATCGGCGGCGCTGCATTTCAAAAACGTTAAATGAAAAGCTTTTTCCCATTGCCAGGCACTTTTCAATCCTCAGGTGGCCGTTCCGTTGCGCAAATGCCCATGACCGTGCCACTAAGGCGCTGACAGTCGCCGTGTGCGCCTGCCTGTCTGTACTGCTACCGCATCCGGGTTAACAGAATTCGCCGGTCGCTGACCCTTCAGCACGTGCGTGTGTGTGTGCGTGACGATGCGGCGTTAAACGGTACTAATTGTCTGCACCTATTATCATCGGAATTGGCGAGAGTCATTAAATAAAAGTGCTATTCTAAACCCAAATCACAGGGGATGAGTGTTTGTGTTTGTCCGTGACCTGCAGTCTGAGTCAAAGGATCGACCCACGTGGCCGGTGCGCATCACGTGCCAGTGAAAAGTGCAAGGGTAAGTTGATGTGACGCCAAGATAGTTACAACACACATAAGCTGCATCGATATAACCACCTGTCATACACACACACAACAAACACACACGGCTGTAGCCGTAACAGGCACGTGCCATGAGCCAGCCAGGACTGAAGTGAAAGCGAAAGCGGTACAGCGGCACTCGCCTAGGACTTAGGTAAGCGGTGAACAATATTGGTTGGGTGAAAAGTTTTCAGAAATATTGAGGCGAATATTTTGTAAATTTTAGGCCGAAATGGAACTGAGAGAGAGAGAGAGCTGTATTTAAATTAATAGAAAACACTGCATAAGCACATTATTTAGTACTAGCTGAATACCCGGCGTCGCCCGGGTCCATTGTCCATATATTACCATCCTACAGATCAAATTTCAAGTTTATAGCTTAAATAACTTCGGAGATATGGCTCGGCCGAAGTTTTGTATACCCTTGCAGTTTGTTTTTCTAAATAAGACTACTTTTCGGACCTTACTTTCAATGGGAGCTATACTATATAGATGTCCGATATCGACCAAACTTAGTGCAATCATAGAAAAAAGCATAACAAACTGATAATTTCGAAATTTGAAGGCGATCCCAATTAAAACAAAAAAGTTTTTCTCTCTAGAACTTCTTTTTCGACCGATCACTTGTACTGCAGCTATATGCTATAGTCATCCGATTTTTACCAAACTTTGTAGAATTGTGTGGGAGCATATAAAACAAATACATGCCGTTTCCATTGAAAACAAAAAAGTTTTTCTAACTAAGACTACTTTTCAGACTCTACTCTTCTATGACAGCTGTACTATATAGATTTCCGACTTCGACCAAATTTGGTGGAATCATGGAAAAGCAAATTGAACTAAGAAATACAAAGTTTGGAGGCGTTTCAATTGAAAACAAAAAATAAGGAATGTTAACTTCGGCATGAAGTTTTGGACCTTGCAGATTCCATTGAAAAACAAAAAGGTTTTCTCATAGACTACTTTTTGGACCGATTATGGGATCTATACTATAAAGCATGTCATCGATTTCGATTAAACTTTGTAGAAATGTGGAAAAGCATAATACACTAAGTGTAATTGCCAAATTTGGAGGACGTTCCCATTTAAAAAAAAAAAGTTTTTCCACTAGAACTAGTTTTTCGACCGATCATTCATACTGGAGCTATATGCTTTAGTCATCCGATTTTGACAAAACCTTTGAAGAATTGTGTCCAAAGTATATAAAATAAGTGAATGCCAATAAAAAAGGACGTTTTCATTACAGACAAAAAAGTTTTTCTCACTAGAACTAGTTTTTTGACCGATCGTTCCTATGGCAGCTATATGCTATAGTCATCCGATTTCGACCAAACTTAGTGAAATCATGGGAAGGGATAATAAACTAAGAAATACGTACTTTGGAGGCGTTTCCATTAAAAACAAAAAAGTTTTTTCCTTTTAAGACTAAGAAAATGAAGGATCAGAAATGAGAAAAATGGCACATCAACGGATCGGAAAAAGGAAAGTAAAATTATTTAAGTACCTAGGGGTAACGATCACGTCAAACATGTCACTCAGCACCCATTTACAGCAGAAATTTCATGATGCCATCAGAGCCCTCAACAGCACCTGGAAAACCCTCTTAGGCAACGCAAATGTGTTACAGAGCATTAAATACAGGATGTTTCAAGCTACCTCCCAGACAATTCTAATGTACGCCTCCCAGGTATGGGAATACAAGGAATATGATGAAGTGGAAAAGCTACTACGGTTTTATTTGAAACAAATGTACAGATTGCCCCAAAATACTCCGAAATTACGCCTTATTTATTGAAACGCGGACTCCCTCCGCTGTACTGCCAAACATTAAGTACACACTTCGCTTATATGAGGAAGATAATTTCTGTGCCCGAAACCCGTTTGGTAAAAACCATTACCAAGGATTTACAGTCAAAAGGTTCCCAGTGTTTTGAAGTCTGGAGCAGGCTGGCGGAGGGACACGGTGTAGAAATCAGCATCAGCAACTCTGATTCGTGGGAAGAGGCACACCTTAAAATTGTGAAAAAAGTCAGCAACATCCATATGCTAAATCAAATTCGACAAGCAAGAGCAAGCGAACACAGAGAGCTCTACAGGCAACTAAACTATTCGTTGGGAGAAAACAACTATTTTAACAGCCAGTACAGCCAACTCCAAATCTCCACAATATTCAGAGCAAGGTGCGAAATGCTGAATCTGAACAGCAGATGCTATACCAGGGTATAGAAGCCAATTGTACTTTGTGTAACCTAAACGTGAAGGAGGATTCGTTGCATTTCATAGGAGTATGTCCGATTTTGGGTGAAATCAGAAGACTATACTGGCAACAAACACGGCTCTCATCGCAACAGCTCATCATCATCCTGAATGGCGAAAACTGGAACACCCTTTTCCATTATATCAAAGATGCTTCAACTTACAGATGGCGCATACACACGGAAGATTTTTAGTTATAGTTAGAAAACTTTTCTGTCATATACATCGATTTTATTTTCAAATTTGTAACTTTTAGGTAAATAATTAAAAAAAAACTTGAATAAAATCCCACTACTACTACAATATACTTAATTGTAACACCAAAACACTCTTCCATACTACAAGGTGAACGATCTGGTATCTGAGGACTACCCGGGCAGCCAGGTGTATTTACCAGAATAGTACTGGATAAGTGTAAGATGATCGACAGACGGTTTAAGACCAAGTCGATGAAAATCTGTTAACTTTATTTTTAGTTTTGTGATATTAAATTTGTTATTATATCAGGGCAATCAAAACTGAAAATAAAGATACTACTAATACTACTTGTAGAAATTAGCAAGAATACGGTTCATACAATAAAACAGTTAAAAGGGGGCCGACCTTGCACTGTGTCAGAACGGACCAAACGACAAACGAATAAAGAATTTGGCTGTAAATACAGCGACTAGTTCACGGGATATAAACTCTGGTGCAAAATTATGGCCGCACCTAGTTTTTTCAGTGTACGCATAGAAAGAGTGGAGCTATAAAAAATTTGGGATTACCGTTTGAAAGAGCGTTAAAAATGAGAGAAAATAGATGACAAACATCAACACTCTCCATGCAAAAATTAATCGTAATGTTTTATTTTCGTTTTGTGCCTGGTGCATAATTATGGCCGCACAGCTTAATATCTTATTTTGTGTTTGGATGCCGGTGATTTTCTTGATAGTTACTTGGTTAAGTAACTATTTCTAACTCCATAATAAATATGCCAAGTGGACCAGTGCTTTCTGATGTCGAGAAAGGTCAAATTCTGGCGCTCAAAAATGAGAATTGCTCATTTCGAGAAATTGCCTGAAAAATTGGTCGCTCTGACAAAGTTGTGAGGAATTTTTGGAAAAATCAAAATGAACATGGGAAAAAAAACCCGGAGGACGTAAGCCGAAGATAAGTCAGTGTGACCAGCGCCGTATTGTGAGTGCTGCAAGTAATTCAGTAAAGACCGCTAATGAGTTAGCGGCTTAATGTGGCCCAAAAGTGTCCCGCTGTACCGTTGCAAGGGCTTTAAAAAAATCTGAAACCATTGTGCGATAAAAAATGAAGATGGCTTCAGATTACTGGAGCGCCATAAAGAAGCCCAAACAAAATACGCCAGGAATAACATGGCAAATGACTGGACAAAGATAAAAAGTTTTTATGGAATACTAATTTATCTTTCAAGATCATTTTCTCGGATGAAAAAAAGTTTAATTTGGACGGCTAAACGGCTATTTAAAGGCTAAACTGTCTCTTAAGATCACCCCCCGTCGTATTCAGCAAAAATTAAGTTTTGATAATAACATTAAATATGAAACAATGGTACGCAAATCTTTGCTTTTACCAAGGCATAAAAGAGCTCGACTGCTTTTTGCAGAAAAGTGGTCCTGACGGAAAAATGATGTACTGGAAAGATATCCGCCGTGAACGCAAGTCCTGCAATGCTCGCAATTTCGGGGGTGGCTCACCGATGGTATGGGCTGCATTTGGACACCCCGGGAGGTCTCCTGTATGTTTTGTATCAACACGAATGAATTCTCAGATGTACATAAGCCTTCTGGACGACGTTTTGATACCGTTTAGCGAAACATACTGGGAGGAAAAGTTGATTTTTCAACAGGATAACGCTGCAATCCACGAATCCAATGCGTCAAAGCAGTTCTTTGAGGATCGTAAAATTGATCTTTTGTGGTGGCCAGCTTGTAGTCCCGACTTCAACCCGATTGAGAATGTTTGGGGGGTACTCTCGAACAAAGTGTATAGCAATGGACGACAATTTGAAAATTTGGCCGAGCTCAAGAAGGCAATTATTAAAGAATGGGCCAAAATCGACGAAAAACACAACAAAATTTGGTAATGTCAATGCCTAAACGCTTGGCTGAAGTCATTTCAAATCATGGAGGCAATACCCACTATTAGGTAAAAACATTTATTTTTTCTTCTAATTATAAAATGAAAAAAAAAAAGTGTCTCAATATGTTTTTCGACCAGATATATTGATGTCCGTTGGCGAAGTGTGAGCAATGGAGTTATAGAGGTGAATCTATTAAGGTGGTAAATGAATTTAAGTACCTAGGAACCATATTCACTCCGAAGCTGTCCTTTAAAAAAGCACATCCAGGACAAAACAAATTCAGCCAAAGCTAGCATCAACGCAATATATGACAAATTCTTCCGAAACGGAGATGTTGGACTAGGAGCCAAGAAGAAACTGTTTCAGCGTCAGCGCAAAGCTATGGGTTTAAAATTAAAGGTCAGGAAAAAAAAAATAGTAGAAAAGAAATATAAATAAATTTTGTTTAATTTTGTCAGGGGTAGAAAAGAACCACTCCATAACGCAAGTGTTAGAATCGGTTGGGAATTTTAAGAACAGAGTCATTTAAAAATAATTGAATTTTCTGTTGCACACTTTTAGGAGCTTGCATTACAAGTATATTTCGTATGGGAAGACGGGGTGTAGTGATAATAGTTAGGTTTTTCGAACATAACTTCGCCAAAAATCAATAGTTTTTCATTCTATAAATTTTGTATTTTAGTTAAAAGATGCATGTAACTTTGCTCATCATTAGCTTAGACCAGCAGCCTTAGAACACCTGAGACTCGAAGTCGACGCGCGGCATTTCCGAGTTCAGAAGCAGCGACAGCAAACTCTGCGGTGTCTCCCGAAAGGGTTATCTGTAAATTAACAAATGTAAACCAATTAAGAAACTGAATCTACAATGTATTTATTAGTTGGGCCGAAAACCCGGCGGTACTGCAATACCGGGCCAACCCGCGACAGAGGTGGAGCAAGCCCCTAGCACTCCGTCTGTTTCCAAAAATTAGTTTAACATTTGTTGTTCTCCAATGGAGAAACTATCAGATGTTAAGCTGATAAGAACAGATACTACACTTTGATCTTAGCCATAAGGCCGAGAAGCGATAACTGAACAGAGCAAATCAACTGCCACTCCATGAGTAAAGTGCTAGAACCAGTTTTTATTGCCTACTTTTGGGTATCCTTGTTCAGGTTCAGGTAAAACAGTAGGCATTTGTACATTTTGGGACTTACAATTCCCAACTGCTTAAAGCATTGTATGCATGGAAAGGCTTGGAGTTGGCTGTGTTAAGTCACTCTGGCTTCTCTTCAGTTGTCGAATAAATCTTTCGCCTTTTACTAAAGATTTCCGTGGAGAGGAGCACTCTAATGAGTCTAAACTGAATTTTTTGTAGTGCCTGGCGACTTCGGTTGCCGGGCCAATTGATAATACATTACAAAAGAACAAATTAGGGAAGAGTAATTGAAAAACGTGGCTTCGAGATAAATGCGTTTAAAGTTTGCAGTTGCTAGGCAATTTGGGTCATTAAAAGTCTTCTAAAGTATTTCGAATTTAAATAAATCCTTTTAGGGCTATATTCTCAAATATTCAAGCTATAAAAAAAAGTTAAACAAAATGTTTGCACACTAGGAACCCCCCTTAAAGCCACACACTTTGCCCTGTACATTCTATACGTTTCCGTAGTGTAGTGGTTATCACGTGTGCTTCACACGCACAAGGCCCCCGGTTCGATCCCGGGCGGAAACATGTTTGAAGTTTTTTTTTCTTTTATTATTAATTTTCTTTTTTTATACTCGCAACTGGAAAGTTGGCATGGACAAAGTTTATCATCTGATGTGCTATGCATGAACTTTACCAAAATAAAAAATATTATAAAAATGTTACAAAATTGGCCTAATTTTCGTCGCGTACCTGTTGTGGCATAGTAGTGGGGTGTTACGCATTCTTTGCCAATTGATTTGCGCATCGCTTGTCTCGAATTAAGAGTTATTTCGGACCTTTGCGAAGTGCAAGAGAGGTCGCTACGGCACTGATTTAATATCTAAAATAAGCTTAAAAATGAAAAATGACAAAATTGTCAAGACCTACATAACTTTTTTGCAAACTGAATCGAAAATAAGATAAATTAATTAGTATTGAGTAAATAATGAATTACAAAAAAAAATGTTTTTCTAATAGGTTATTAGAAAGAATAATGCTAGAGCAGACCCGAAATTTACGGCAAACGAGAAAAATTTGTTAAGATGTAAATTTTCAGGACGCAAATTTTGGCAATTTGTATACCCTGTTTTGGCCACACGTACTTGGCAGTGTCCATTTGGGCTTACCGATAATGTATAAGTGTTTTAATGTAGGTATTTAGTGAGAATTTGGTGTAAATGGTGTCCTGCTAGAGTCGGCGTGAGTTCAGGTCCTTGGGTAAAATTCTCTTTAAACTTCTCCTTTGACGTACACCTTGGATTCTCCGTCTTCTTAACAAGTTTTTAGCCAGTTTGTTGGGGTGGTGAGATAGCTTGTCAAGGTACATAGCGGCCTGCTTGTTGATAACATCTCCAACCATTAGAACTCCAAGGTCCTTTTCAATATCCCTTGTTCTTAGGTACCATTCAGCTCCCGTAATGCGTCTAAGGATTTTCGTCTGGACCACTCTAATCTTACTCAGGTGAGACTTCGCCGCGATTCCATAAATTTGTAGGCCATATCTCCATACCGGAGCCAGAATAGCCTTGTAGATTAGGACTTTGTTTCTGAGTGACAGCTTGTTGTTGGAGTTCAGGAGCCACCCCATGCGCCGTGCATTGGCAGCCACTGCCTGAGCTGTTGTCGTGACATGTTGTCCAAAAGTCAGTCTTCTGTCCAGTGTCACCCCAGTGCTTCATAAGCTGACCGTGCAAGAATACTCCCGGGCTGGTGTCACGACAGGTGGAATAAGTCACCCAATCACACTTGTCCGTGTTTATGGCAATGTTCCATCAAGCGGCCCAATTGCTAAACCTATTCAAGTACTCTTGAAGGGCATCTGTGGCTGAGTGTATGCATTTGTTGCGGGCAAGTATGGCCGTGTCGTCAGCAAATGTTGCGATTAGAAGATCTTCGGGGTTTTCAAGCGGAATGCTACAGGCTCTGGGCATATCGTGAGTGAATGGGGAGTATAGCGTAGGACTCAATACGATACCTTGCGGTACACCAGCCCGAATTGTTCTTGTTTGGGATGTCGCTCCGTCCTGTGCAACCTCAAAAGCTCTGTCCGTCAGGAAGCTCTTGATTAGCAGGTACAGTTGGGGCGGAAGAAGTTTCTTGATCTTCGAGAGTAGACCTGCGTGCCACACTCTATCGAAGGCCTGCTGGATGTCAAGGTAAGCAGCCACTACGTACTCTTTCCCGTCATATCCTTCAAGGATGTAGTTGACCACTCGATGTAATTGTTCG
This sequence comes from Lordiphosa collinella, assembly GCA_018904265.1. Lineage (NCBI taxonomy): Eukaryota > Metazoa > Arthropoda > Insecta > Diptera > Drosophilidae > Lordiphosa > Lordiphosa collinella. The sequence continues at coordinate 152,364 of JAEIFV010000550.1, read as the reverse complement.
GGAGTTCCATGGCTCAGTCGGAAGCCAAATTGAAAATCGGGTATGGCTTTTCGAATAGATCGAATATCAAGCATTCTTCGAAGGATACAGCGCTCGAAGATCTTTCCAAGGGTGGATAGTAGGCTAATCGGCCGGTAGGAATCAAGGCAGGATGGTGGTTTTCCATTCTTGTGAAAGAGAACAATTCTGGCTTTCTTCAGGCTGATGGAAAATGGCTTAGTCTCAGAGCCGCGTTTAAGATGAGTACCAAGAACAATATGGCTTTGTCTGGCAGGAGCTTCATTGTCCTGTTGTCAATGTCTGGGGTCTTACGTACCACCAGATCCTTGATTTCCCCCTTTCACCTCAGGGAAGGTGATTGGCGGAACTGGGAGGGCCATTTGGAGGGGGCTATCGAGGGCATCTGTGACTAGTTGGTTCCGGCGGGGCGAGTATGTTTCATACGGCTGGAACCGCTCTTCTAAGTTCAGAGCAAAGGCTTCCACTCGGTCCTGTGGTGATTTTGCCAGGAACCATCAGGACGTTGAACTGGGAACTTTGGCGCAACTTGCCGCTTGAACCGTTTGGTGAGCTTCCAAAGCGCAAACTTGGAGCTCTCATCCGCAGTAGCTTTTTCCAGCATTCGGTCTGTCGCCTCACGCCTGAGTGTGGCAAGGACCTTCCTTACTCTGTTGGCAACTCTGCGGTATATTCTGTGAATCCGGGGGTCATTTGTGCGGATATACTCCCTCCGTAGCCGCTTTTTAAAATAAAGCAACTCCTCAGCAGCAGGGTTGAGTCCAGTAGAGATTCCTCCGGGTTGATAAGTTTGGCCAGTGGGGGGAGTAGCCTTCAGGGCAGCTTGTTGTACTTTATTTAGGAAGATAGCAACAGCATCTTCGACATCCTGCGTTGTTCGTACCTCGCCAACTCGATTCGGAAGGTTTGGATGTTGGATCCAGATGGGAATAAGAATTGCCTCTTGGGGATTCTTTGTGGGGACGTGTGGATAGTAGCCAGAATAGGAAGATGATCTGAGGATAGTTCGTACTCCTCCTTCACAGTAAGTTGGGCGGCTTGAAACCCTTTGTATATGAAAAAGTCAATAGCAGAGGGTGTGCTTCGTCGGTTAGAGGGGTAGTAGGTCGGAAGACCAGTAGCCAGAACCTGGGCGGAGGAGTCCGTGATGGCATTAAAGAGCGCTGTACCACGGCTTTCTGCTCTAAAAATGGTTGCAGTTGCTTCCTTCTGTCTGTTACCTTTGATGCACTGGTGTACAATGGAAACCCACAGCGGTTGCTTGGTGCATTCTTTTGCTTTCACCCAAATATGATGAATTCCCTCATCCGATTCTCCCCACCTAACTAGGTTTGCCCGTGTGCTTTGTTGCGAATGAAATGGGCAAATTTCACACAAGCGCGCGCAAGCTTTTCATTAGTCCAGTTCATAATTAGCACAGCAACTACATGTTCCGTATACACACATGCATGTCTGACCGTGGCAATCAAGGAAGCTGTCATTGCACCTGGAGCATACACTCAACAGGTGCCATGCGACCGACCGACCAAACGACCGAACGACCGACTTTCCCGCCCACTGAGCGACTTGTTATATTAATGCGGCACAGAGGACGAGAGGCGATAGAGATGAGTGCATGTTAAATAGAAGGCGGCAACAATGCAAACGGCCCGACAACTACTGACCCAGTACGAGGACATCGCCTTGCCCTTGAACTGCACTTGGGCATTTGCCTGCCCCATCGTTGCCTGCTTTTAGGCTGCGGCAAGTCAATGCGGCTTGCTACGACTTGATAGGCAAACGAATTGACGTTGGATTGTTGAATGCCAGCGTTTTGTCAGCTAATTTGCATACATTACAACTTGTCAGGCTACATTTTTCTCTTCAGACGCCTGCCTGACAACTGAAGCAATCACAATGACAGAATGGATATGGGTAGACAATGCAAATGGATAATGAAATCGATATTGTGCAGTAATTGAATGGTACACGGGGACTGCCAAGAAGGTAATTGAAGTTAAATGTCTAAAAACAGACTTAATTTTGGGGTAATTGCTCAGGGGAACTTTTTATAAACAACTTAGAAAATCAATATACCTGCCAAAGATTGTATATATGAGACAGTGGAATCATAGATAAGGATAGCGAACTAATAAAGCAGGCCTGGCCAGCCATAGCCCCTGGGGCCCGAAGTCTCTCGCCGATTCACACCGATTGATTGCCGAAGTCAATCATGACAGAGTGTCTGAGAGAGACAGACATACTTTTCTGTCCTCCTGCGGGCAGGAATATGGTCGTTATTAGCACAAGATTTAAACACCGCGACAACCACATGGCGACCTGGAGGTCCCCTGATAATAACACGGAAAACCAGATTGATCACGTTGTGATAGACGGAATGCATTCATCGAGTGTGCTTAGACGTACGTTCTTTCCGAGGAGCCAATATAGACTTGGATCACTACCTTGTTGCAGCCAAAGTACGCACGCGGCTCAGGGTGGCACATGCCGCACGCTCTAGTACATGTCGAAAGCTGAACGTCGAGAAGCTGCAATCACAACGAATCTCCGAAGCCTACACAGCAAAACTCACCCATTTGCTCAAGGAAATTTCACCTTTCCCTTAAGGTATAAGTGAACAGTGGAAACATATTTCACACTCCATTAGTACGGCTGCCAAGGAGACTCTCGGATATGCCGAGCACTCCCGAAAACAGTCATGGTACGATGATGAGTGCCGCCGCGCTACTGCAGAGAAAAACGCTGCCTACAGGAGAACTCTGCAGTCGGGAGCAACGCGAGCTGTCAAGGAGCGATATCGAAAGAAAAGGAGAGAGGAGAAGCGCCTTTTCAGAAGGAAAAAGAATGAGCAGGAAAGGCGTATGCGTGAGGAAGTCGAAAGCCTGTTCGGCATGAGTGAGACTCGAAAATTCTACCAAAAAGTTCGGCGACTAGCCGAAGGCTAGACAAATGGAGAAACTATTTCTCCAACCTGCTGGGAGGCGATGATGAACACAATGACGCCTCTGGAGAAGTAGTGGAACCACCAATCGATGATATAGAAATAGACCCACCGGACCATAACGAAGTTTGGTTAGCCATAAAAAGGTTAAAAATAACAAATCAGCTGGAGCCGATGAGCGCCCGCTGATTGTTCAAGGCTGGCGGCGAGGAGCTGGTAAGGTGCATGCACCAACTCCTATGCAGAATTTGGTCCGAAGAGAGTATGCCCGAAGATTGGAGTCTAAGTGTTCTCTGCCCAATACTTAAAAAGGAGACCCTGCAATCTGCGCCAATTACCGCGGGATCAGTCTCCTACCCATTTCATATAAGGTTCTGTTATGTATCTTATGTGAACGTCTAAAGCCGCGAATGCGCGAACTGATCGAACCTTATCAGTGTGGCTTTAGACCTGGTAAATCCACCATAGACCAAATATTCACATTGAGACAAATACTGGAGAAAACCCATGAGACGAAAATCAAAACCTACCATCTTTTTGTTGATTTTAAAGCCGCTTTTGACACACCGATAAGGTCAAAGTTCTTTGAAGCCTCGTATGGATGAAGAAGCTCCAGTAAAAAAAATGTACAGTCGGAAGGCGAACGAATTAGGGAAAGCAGGAGCCGTAGGACGACCGAAACTTAGTTGGGAAAAACAGGTGCTGAAAGACATAAAGGCGCTTGAACTGAACAACTGGTGCCAGCTCGCACAAGACAGAGGCGAGTGGCGGGCATTAATAGCAGCGGCCGAGACCGTCAAACGGTTGTGATAGAAATATCGGGCCAAATAAGAAGAAGAAGTATTTGGCCGTGGAAGCGCACGTGAGGGAGGGAAAGGGATCCGAAGAGGCACAAATTCATTAAAAACTGTAAAAATGTGATCATTAAAGGCGTTGGTGGACCAGTCAATCCTTGATAATGCCTCGTTGAGGCGTAGAAAATTATTTGTAATATTTGATTCCGCAAAGTATGTACACCCAGAGAAATAATCCGTTCTTAATGTACCGAAAACGTGTCTTTTCGTTCTCAATAGTAGGGTAATACCGTTTTTTCTTGAACTGAGAACGACGGTCTTAATAAAAGAACGCTTTTTTTGAGACCGATTTTCTAATTTTAAGAACACTCTGTTCTTGCTTTAAGAACGAATGGGGACTGTTCTCGTAAGTCCAGAAAAAAACAAATTTTAAAAAACACATTTTTTTTTTAAAGTGTGAATTTTTGGTGTCTGTATTTTACTCTAGTGGTGGAGAGGATGAGAGGAGCAGAAGAAACACAGCGACCATATTGGCTCAATTTTATTACATCGTAAAAAATTCCTGTTTCACTTTACCTTGTGTGGGACTAGAACACGGGGGCCCCCGGCAACTGAAAAGACGGAAGTATGCACTCGACCACGGTCATCTCGCGATTAATAGCTGCCTAACAAGAATAAAAGAGTTCAGCCTGAATCATTGAGCAGTGGTAAATAAGTATTTTGGCAATAGTCAGTAAGCATGCCTTGTAGCCTAGTGGATAGGATATTATTTTCGAGCGCCGTGGTCATGGGTTCAAGTCCCCGTGGTGGCATAATTTTTTTTTTTTTATTACTAATTTTTATTTGAGATGTTTTGAACATTTTCTATACTTTTTAAAATGCTGCGTGGTCCGAAAATCCAATATTCCATTTCCTTTCACTTTATCTTTATATTTTATAAACGGAAAAGAAGAACCAAACCATGACCAAATGTTCATGATTCTAGAACGACATTTTGTTTTCTGTTTAGTTTATCTGATTAATATTTTTTATTTAGATACTCAAACTATATCCTTAGCCATGTTTTTGGTAATAATATAACATAGTTCATCACAAACTTTAAATATATTTTGTTGTTAGCAATGTTAGCAATCGGACTCGTCGGTCATTTTTTAAGACCCAAACTGAGAACGAGTTTTCTTAATTTGTTCGTCGATCTAAAACGTTTGGTATACTTTTAAGAACGTGGTCTTGTTTTAAGAACGGAAAAATCAAGAACGGATTGGGTGTAAAAGTAAGAAAATGGGGCTGCCTTTCAGAACGCCATTTTTTTCTAAGTGTAATAGCCTATTTCCACTACAGCAAATATGTACATTTTTTCACATATCCAAAAATATGTAACATTTTTTCCCATAGGAAAAAAATGTACATATATAATATATGTGTCCATTCGACACGAGTGATACCAGTGTTGTAAAAGAAAATACTAGATTATTTCATGTTGATGTCAGAAAAAATCAACCCTAATGTTGTCGATGTCACAAAAAGTCAACCCTGATTTAAAATCAATTTGAATTGATAATTGAAGGTTAGCGCGAGTTTTATAATATTATATTTAATATTAATAAATTTGATTTCAGATGGCTCCAAAACGTAACGTCAATGTCTTGGATGGACTACCATGAATTCATTCTCATGGATCTGTCGGAAGAGAATTTTATCGCGGGACATTCATTTATTTGCAAGGATGGTTGCCAATTTAATTGAAAAGAAAGACGTTCGCAAAAAAATTTGAAATTTAACGCGCAAATACAAGTAAATACAAGATAAGTAGGGATTCGTTTATACAGGTCTGAACTGACGGTGCGCTATCAAAATGTGATCCGTAAAGTCAGTGCTGCCATCATCCTCTTTCACAAACAGTGTGTTGAGGTGAAGTGACTCGTGTGGCTCACTGGCCTTACATGGGAATTCAGTGTGCCTGAAGAAACGCAAACTGGACCAGGCCGAGATGACACCGTTTGTAAAGGCTAGGTGGCTGCCACAACAGAGCGGATGGAGGTACTTGACCGACAAGCGACTGCTCGCTTGGAGATTACGGAGCGCATGGAAAATGCCAATGTAGAATTTTAGTCTAATATGCTGAAACTATAAAATAAAATGTTAAGAAAGAGTTTTTCGTTTAATTTTATTTGACAAACACAAATCAAAGGACAAATTGTAGCGTGAAGCAATATCAAACTTGTAATTTGTTTGTCTTTTGTCAATTTTATTTGAGAAAGAATTTAAGCAATAATTATAAAATAATGTCCCATACTAAATGCAACTGCATTTATTGTTTTGAGCTCCATAGAACTTAGTGTAATGCATAATAACTTAAGTTTGAATTGTCAGCTGCCATTCACATGTTCACGAAACTGTAAAATATGTACATATCATATAGAAACGCTCAGAAGAAAAATATGTACATTTCAAAATATGTAATCATAGTGGAAATAGGCTATAAATCAAACCCTTAACTCTGAATGTCAGCGCAAATGCATGCCAAAACATTCATGGCAAACAACAAAATTAGCACAAGCATTGCTCTGGCAACACAAAGAATAACATTTTTTTAAAAGTGACATTTCATTTTTGTTCTTCTTCCTTGAAACTTTTCAAAGTTGCCTACGAGTGACTTGGTTCCTTTTGATTTCGGCAACAGTCGCGTGTGCGCGCCAAGCCCGCTGTAAATCTGAAACTTTCTTAATAAAATGGAATAAACAAAAAAAAAACTAAATACTGAAAAAAAGTTATTGTGCCTATTGTCAGTAAGTAACTACAATGTGCAATACTGTTTACTTCCGTTTATGCAGTGTACAGTGAGCATCAAATAAAGTGAATTAATAAACAAAATAAATTTATTCGGCGGTGTCCCAGAAATCTCGCACCCAAAACCAATTCTCGTTGTCCTAGAAATCTCTTTCGGTTGGTTTCAAACCTCTCGTATTTGGTTGGGAGATTTTGGCTAACCAACCAATACACAATCAAGCCAATACATTAACCAACCAATAGCGAAGTATTTGGACCATAATCTTATACACACACCTTTCGAGCTCGACTTTCGAACTAGACTTTCGTAGAAAACGAAATCACTCGAAGTTCTGGGACACCGACGGATTTCTCTAGCGATTTGCAAGCCAACCGAAGCCAAAATCTCTAAAGATTTCCAGGACACCCCCGATTGTATAACCAAAAGGTTCAAAAAAATGTACAGAAATTGTTTGAAAATTAAATGAGACCGAGATGTTCCCTAAATAAGACCGAAATGTTCCAAAATTACTCCCAAAATCTTGCCTAAAACGAGCACCAAGTGGTCTCAAAACGTTACCAAAATGTTTCTAAAAGAAGACCGAAAGTTTGTAAAATGACCCCAAAATGTTCCCAAGTTGAGCCCAAAATGGTATTAACGCAACTCGTAAATGAAAATCGAACAACGGGTCTTAAAATTGCGTTCATGAACTGACACCGCCGTTCACACTTAGTTAGTCAATGAATGGTCTTCCGGTAATCCGTTCCATCCAACCCTTTGGCGAATCGATAAAAAATCCCAATTATTAAATTTGTCCCGAAGGAACGAACCTTCTATCTATAAAACTGTCGAAGATATGACGATTTTTTAAGTTGTGGGGGCGGGAGGGGGCGTGGCAAAAATTCAAAATAAACTTGATGTGCCTGTAAGTATAAAAAGCTTATGTCCCTTACATGTCAAACCTCTATCTCTTACCATCTCTGAGATCTGTTTGTTCAGACAACCGGACGGACAGACTCGGCTGTTGGTACAGAGTATAAAAACCAAGCGAAACAAAAAAATGTTGAGATTGCTGTGGGGCACCACGGTTCACTTTTGCATCCTTGAAGCTTAACAAATGCCTGTTGTGGTTTGGTGCCATGTTTTAAGTTTGGTCTCTGACATCGCCCAAAGCTTTCTACAACAGGCCTTAAGTTTTTTGGCGTTCAAATTTACTCATGCTTTTTTACATACGAAAGAAGTACTTCTGTCACGCTTATAAGTCCGACTAAGCGCGTGTATACATTCTAACTATATATGTATATGTAAAGATATTTTCTTTAGTGCGCTTGGTCTAAAAGTTATTTGAGTTTAATTTTTGAAAACAGCAATGGAGAGACAGTTGCTGGAATGATAGTCGACAGGCCAACATCGCTGATGATAGAGGGTGGTTCCTCTTGAAACAGTTGTGTGTGTCTCTATTTAAAGTTATGCCAAAGCATACACTATTCGATCCTACCTGGCCAAGACTGAACTGTCATTAGCTTTTTTTTTCTGCCTACATGTAAAACATCTTTCAAGTCATTAGTCAAAAATTTCCCATTGAATTCGGAGCTCGTAAGTTTTCTAATATTTTTTACACTTTACCAAATTAAATGAGTTTCCCCCTCAGCCATGCCTTTAACCACCATATATTTTATATAATCATGGAAATGTCCCGTATTGACCGGATGTACAACTGGTGCAATGATATGGATACTCGGCAACGTCTTCCAGTCTTGGATGTCCCGGCGGGAGAAGCAGACCTCATACCGATGGACTACGCAGCCTTTTGGACTTCACGCGAACCGGTCAAGCTATTCCAGTGGCTGGCGGCCAGGAACTTGCCCCGGCTAGAGGACGAAACACCGCCAAGAAGTTTCTACGAGGTTCTGGAGAACAGCGATATGGAGTTACATTGCACGCAGTGCGGCAAGCTGTTGGTCAGCATGAGCTCCCAGACACTCCAGCAATGTGGACTTGAGCTGCATGACATGACGACCCAAACAGATGAGCAGCAGCAGGAGCTGGTGCCACATCGCAGTCCCCCTAACTCATTTTGGCCCAGGGTGAGATCATTGCTGTTGACGATGTCGGCGCTGCATAGCGTCTATGCTCTGTGTGGAGGAGCCTGTCATCTGCTGGCCAAGCCGCCAGCCCCATTGCCTGTGGTCGAGCCACCGATGTCGCTGTCATCCTTCATCTGGGACCAAGTGTCCGGATCAGTGTGGGCTTTTGCCAGTGTACTGCGCATTGTGTGAGGTGGCACTGTTCTTAAGCCACCCGCCCACGACAGTGGTCACTACACCAAATGTTTCGTTTTTGCCATATATTAATGTGTTACTGTGTTTGTTTAGAGAACAGAGATTAGCCCTGGAATGTCCAAAATTTTGTATTGTGTACTTAGGCGGTGGACTGAGCCGAATTGGAGATAACGACTCGCCGTCACCGTCGCTGTTTTAGATCGTCCCCCGTTTTAAATCTCGGTCATTAGCTCATCCATTCAAATAAATGCCAAGCTGTGTGTGAAATTCCATTTGTCTACGGTCCCGGTGGGCAATGGCCCGTCTTATCGCTGGTCGAACACCTTTTTTGGTGCTGGCGATGTTAATTGGTGCATTCACTTTGCCTGACCTCAAGGTATCGATGGAAATGGAATCGTAATGGGTCTCTACGATCGCCATTCTTTCGATGGAGTATGGAGACAATTGTTTTGTTGGTTTTCCATTGATTTCCGTGCTCCGCTGAAGAATCCAATCAGCAGTGTTTGGCGAAGATAATATGTATCATCCCGACCTTTCGATGTGGTTTTTCTTTAAATGAGGGATCATACATAACGTTTGTAAATAAAGTTAAAGGCTTCTCCGAGTTTCAAGGCGAACGTCCTTTGCTCTAAAATGAAATTCATGAAGGTCGCTTAAAATCACCTTACACGCTACAAATCATTGTTGCTGTGCGTCAACTGATAGTGCAAGATTGTCGAGTGCAAGTGAACATTTGAAATTTGGAAAGATTTATGCACGTGGTAGTGATCCGAGAGTGTCTCTTATCCTTTTTCATGATTCCACTAAGTTTGGTCGAAATCGGACATCTATATAGTAGGTACAGCTGTCATAAAAAAGCACAGTCTGAAAATTCAATGATCTTTGGACCACTTATTAAAACTGTATGCACCGCTGGAGGGATGTTATCCATGGATACAATTCCACATAATATCTAGCTGGGTTGTATTTCCTGTATCTACCTCATGACCGGAAGCAACAACAATCATTATGTGAAATTTTTTAAACAAATTGACATCAATACTTGTTATTTTTGCAGATAGTTCAGCATTTTAAAAAAAATCGCCTTGTGGAATTTCCATCATTGTATGTAATTACCAAATCAGAGCTTATGCTGATCCACAATTAAACCAGCTTGCTTCTTAAATGCTTCTTGGATTTTTTGTCTTTTGTCTAAAACAATTAGTTTTTCTTTAGTTGATCTTGCTTGCTTATCGACAGCTTAGGAAACCATGTAGAATGGATAATCCGAGTCCTAAATTCTCGGTTATATCTTTGCTTCCGATCTTGGAAATTAAAGCCCAGCCACTTTACCGCTTGCTGATCCGCAGTTTTTCGAATCTTGTCAAATAGACTTGCTCTGGGGACAAATTCGACTGGCCAATAATCCACCAATGCTCTAGAAGGCCAAACTTTTTTGGATAGTTTCTGGTGGCGCTTTAAATGTTCAAGCTAAGCATTCGGCTCCCGGAGCATTTCCAAAATTACCCGATTCTCGACCTCTTTATTCCCTTACAGAAAACCCTGACGACCGGGATGAGTTGCCTCCCAATCACTTCCTCAGTGGGTCAACGACTTCTGCATTTTGCAAGCCGGAGCTAAAGAATCTTCGCCTCTACCTTCTGAGCCTTTGGCAGTGCTTCTGCAAACTGAAGCAAACATTCTGATGGACATGGAGTATGGCGTATCTTTCGCTGCTTCAGGAGATTGGGAAGTGGCGGTCTACTGCCACAAATCTTTGTCAAGGCGCTATCGTGCTCCTGAAGGAAGAGAACGTGCCGCCGTTACATTGCCAATTGCGACGCGTTGCAAGCGTCATTCCTAATAGGGATAGATTCATTCGAGTTGGACTCATTCGCACCACCAAGGGTCAATTCGAAAGCGCTGTAGTGAAGCTGTCAGTTCTGCCCCTTTTGGACTTCTCTGTTAAAAGCCTACGCCTTCCAACGGGGGATGTATGTTCGGGCCAGAACCCCTGCGATTTGCCGCCCATGTAAAGTTTCTATAACTTTGCCAACCTATAATTAATTTCAATCAAATCAATGGCCATCTGCCACCAAATTGTGTTTGTTTGCTTTCATACTCGCTCTTGCTATACATATTTTTCCCTCGCCTGTTCAATATTAAGACATTGCAGCTGCGCAGTTGCTCTCTCAAGCTCACTCGCAGCAGCGCAGTCGCCAGCGACGCTTTGGTCGCATTAGAACTTTTGTAAAGAGCAGGCGAGTCACTTGCATACGAGAGCTCAATTAAACAAGTTTGTTAAATTACAAACTTGACAAAAACCCGGGAAATGACTTAGCGTACGTTGTAGAGCAGGTTGCAAATAACACGTCCTCATTCTTGGTTTTCCTCGGGGACCCCCAAAGTCTGAAGTTATGGCCCAAAAACCGTTTTGTGCTCATTTTGCTCCCTTAACATGAAATAACTCGCGAATGGACCATCTGATTATCTATAAACTTGTTAATTCTGATAGCGACGAGAAGATTCTCGTATATTATATTCAATGCTTTCATAGATGTAACGCGATGGCTGATAAATGCGAGTTACAGATCTGGTATTTACAACTTTGTATACCCTTGCAGAGGGTATTATAAAATTGTGCGGATGTTTGTAACGCATTGAAGGAAGCATCTCCGACCATATAAAGTATATATATTCTTGATCAGCATGACGAGCTGAGTTGATTTAGCCCTGTCCATCTGTCCGTCCGTCCGTCAGATTTAAAGCTATCCTTACCAAACTTTGCACGAAGTGTTTTGGTACATATAGGCTGCACATTTGTCGGAACCGGCCGGATCGGATGACTATAGCATATTGCTGTCTGAACGATCGGTCGAAAAACTAGTTTTAGTGAGAAAAACTTTTTTGTTTTTAATGAAAACGCCTCCAAAGTACGTATTTCTTAGTTTACTATCCTTTCCCATGATTTCACTAAGTTTGGTCGAAATCGAATGACTATAGCATATAGCTGCCATAGGAACGATCGGTCGAAAAACGAGTTCTAGTGAGAAAAACTTTTTTGTTTTTAATGAAATCGTCCTTATCATTGGCGTACACTTATTTTATATACTTTTACACAATTCTACAAAGTTTGGTCGAAATCGGATGACTATAACATATAGCTCCCATTGGAACGATCGGTCGAAAACCTAGATCGAGTGGGGAAAGCTTTTTTGTTTTTTTAATGAAAACGTCCTTTTTATTGGCATATTCTTATTTTATTAGCTTAAACACATTTTTACAAAGTTTTATCAAAATCGGATACCTATAGCATATAGCTGCAGTATGAATGATCGGTCGAAAAGAGTTCTAGTGAGAAAAACTTTTGTTTTAAATGGGATCGCCTCCAATCTAATTAACAGTTATTATGCTTTTCCATGTTTCAAGTTTGGTCGAAATCAGACATATATATGTATAGATCCCATAGAAAAGTAAGTCAAAAAGTAGTCATAGTTGAAAAACTTTTTGTTTTCAATGGAAGCGAGAGGTATACAAACTTCGCCAGCCGAAGTTAACTTTGGTTAAACAAAATTATTCAGGCCTGTTCCGAATTCCGAACGTTTTCAAAAAGTAAAAACGAAACGAAAACGAGCGTTTTACTATTTGCTGTTCCCAATTCCGAACGATTTGGTTACGTTTCGACTTTTCGAACTCGGTTTCGAAAACAGCTGACTGGCTGGCCTGCGCACGTGTTTGTGTATATCGTCAGCAGCCAGAGTTGTCATCATCTCCCTAATTTAAAATTATAAAGCTCTTATTTACTCTTTAAATCCATTTATTTTTACTTAAACCTGTATTTAAATATTTCATTTGAATATGTCATATCAAATATGGCTAAACATAGCTAAGTGAAATAGAAAAAGTGCTGTCTGATTAAATAAATTCATATGCAGCAGCCCTAGCAGCCGCCGATTGAAGGTCGAAATCGACTAAAAAAAAAAGTGGAATTCAGAACAGCTCGGTTTGGTCACGGACGCTCGGTTTTGTTTTTCATGCAATATTTTATAGATGTTTATAAAAAAAATTCTGTAAAATTATACTTCAACTTTAAACAGTTTAAGTAATGATGTTAAACGATCTTAAAAAAGTTCAACTAATTTCGAATTTTTAGTGTATCATATTGGGGAAGTATTTTAATGGTTTAATTAGCAATTACTTTTAATTCCGCTGACTCTGCAGCGCACGTTTTGAAAACGACAATTCTTGTCGATTTTGCGGAATTCGGAACAGCAATCAACTCGATTTGCGGCAATTCCACTCGTTTTCGGAATTCGGAACAGGCCCGTTTATTTCATGTTAAGTGAGCAAAATGAGTACAAAACGGTTTTTGGGCCATAACTTCAGATTTTGGGGGTCCCCGAGGAAAACCAAGTTTTAGGAAGTGCTATACGCGACCTGCTGTACAGCGTACGCTAGGTCATTTCCCAGGTTTTTTTCGAGCTGTAACACGGTGTAACTTACGGAGGCGTTACTATTGAGCAGTTAGCACTTGCTTTACCGTGGTGGTTACCAAGCCGCACGCACCAACGCTCTTCTTAGTAATGGATAAGGTAGCCGCTCACGTTAGCCAGCAGCTTTGAGGTTACCATGAGGGTGTGTGAGTCGTCTTAAGACGCATTAAGGCAGAATCGCGCTGGGCTCACCAGGTTTAACCAGCCCTTCTAAGCAATATCCCTTGCATTGCCATAGCTATTGCACAGTGCAAACAGCATTGCTTAAATTGTTTCCTGAATTATGTATGTATTTTGTTTTGATACAGCTAAGTGAGTCGATTTTTCATCAGCTTTTGCATTTTGTTGCCCAGTGCAAATGATTTTTCGGTTCCACTCCAGTTGTTGGCTCTGCAGCCTCAGCTCCGGCTTCTTATCGGCGTGGCTCAGTCGCCTTAATGCCTGTTATGTTGCTTTAGAGCCAATTCAATTTTCATTCTCCTCTGTTATCAATGGCCTGAGTCGCTTATCAGTTTGTATTATTATTATTTTTCACTACGACGACACTCATAAATCGCTTTGGTGGGGTGGAGGTGCGGTTTGATCACGGGTTACACCTCTGCCGCCCTCCCCCAGAATGACAGTTGATCCATGGATGATGGACTAATTGGTCATGAATCATGTTCAAAGCTCCCCCTTGCACAGACAGCGTGTGACCCATTAATCATGGCTCTAAACATGAAACTCACACGCACCCAGCTTGCCAATGGTCTAGTTCTGTTGTGTATTTTTAGCATAAAACTAATTTCCCTGCCTCCTCCTGCCTTACTTTAAATTAAAAATTTTTGTTTGCCCAATAAATTATGCAAACGGTGCGAACCTCGGCTCTGGAACCAGTTATGTTGGTGATCACTATATAACTACATACATATAGTACTTAGATAGATTCGAAACATATGTAGGTGGTTACTTTCTGACACTCTCTACTATCAAACAGTGGTTAAAGCGCCTTAGGTATAGAGTCCTTTTCTCTTTAGATATCAACTCATAAATTTTCACAGTATTTCATGCTTTCTTAATTATAATGTCGATTTCTTATATTCTATTATATATTCTTAAATGATTTGCAGTTTTTACTAGCTCGAGGTCTTGTTATGCTATTGGCATAACTTTAAACAGAGGGACAGAACACAACAAAGAAGGCTTCATGAGGAACCATATCCTCACTCATCAGCGATTTTGAGCCTGAAATGAGCCACGCACATACAAAGGGAAATGTCTGTCTTAGGCTGTCTTTTTGGAGTTTTGCGCGCATGCTGCTTTTGGAATTCCCAAACAGTTTTGCCGTTGCTGGCATGGAGAGACTGCTCTTTGGATAGACATTTCAGGCTCAAGATCGCTGATGAGTGAGGATTTGGTACCTCATGAAACGCGTCCGATCAACTTGAAGCCTTCTTTGTTGTGTTGTGTGCCTCTGTTGAAAGTCATACCAATAGCATAACAAGACCTCGAGCTAGTAAAAACTGCAAGTTAACAGTATAGAGGTCATAAGAACAGTCATAAAAATGTTCTGTAGTGTGTAAGTTTATGTAACAGTTGGCGCAATCTAGACGATGAGAAATCGAACCTTAATAATACAGTCTGAAACTAAAATAATCAAGGAAATCAAGTCGCATTTCGGAACTTGTGCTAATTTTGCTCTTTAATCTCCAAGTTTAACTCAGGAAAGCACCTAACTCTAACGACATATAAAAGATTATCAGGCTTTACGGTAACTTCAATGTCAGTTCTTCTGCGGACTTGTCCCACTGTAAAGTATGATTTCTCCAGCTGATGAACTTTAAACGTATTTTAGTAATCACAGTAAAATGTTTTTTATTATACGGACTATACTATACTCTTTGTAGTTTATAAATTCTGTATACAAGATGCCAACAAACCAGACCGAAACCGATACAAATTTTGTTTTGAGAATCAATCGAAACTAAACCGAAACGTTGGTACCGGTACGTATTTGGTTTTGCAGAGTGCATCATAGTTTTGGTCAGATGTTTATAAAGCAAGAAGGAATCCTAAGACGCTCTTTACTTTTTCTTACAATTTTTCTTAGAAGGCGTAAAATTCAAGCACCCCTTTGTAAAATGCGACTTGCAAATGCTTTCCACCAATGATACTCGAGATGACAGTTCACTGGCTGCGTTAGGCTCGTGATAAATAAGATCAGTGATCTACCGACAATTTCTAGCAGCAATTTTGCTCTTATGGGAATCGAAATGGGCGAGAGCGAGACACAACTGTTGAATGACGGGAGAGCAGCCGGCAGAATTGCTTTCGGTTGAAACAATGTTGTCGCTAGACTGTAAAGTAATAAAGTAATCATAAGGTTTTTCATGTTAACTACGTAAAATAATACGGAATGTGAAATAGCGTCTATAACACTGGTCGACACCCAAAATGATTCAAAGATCAGACAAGAATATTTGTATTGTATTTTCATCGCTGAACACGAATCTGCCCTCAAATAGTGTCCATCACGTCGAGATTTTGAGAAAAATGGACTCAAAGTATCAAAAAACCCTGTTTTTGCTCTTTTTCAATCACGTGTAGAGAATAAGGCAGAGGTGCTAGAAGTCTCTAATTAGGCTTAAATTAAAGCTTGAACTGTAAACCATGTGATTCAAATCGAAAAAAAACCTTAAATCAATCCAAAATTTTCATCTAGAATCACTTTTTTCATGTGCTCTCGTAATCTACTTGCTCTCATATGGCCTATGGTCTGAATATGAAAATTCATAAAGTGAAATGAAAGACGACCAAGAAACACTTGTCCATCTTCTGAAGAAGTGAAAAATTATTGAAATGGTGAGAGTGAGAATTGAAATTTAGATACATACGCATTTGCAAAGCATAGAAGCGGGCCACACTTTCGATAATGATCGCTGTGCATTGTAGGTAAGTACAAGTGGGCCGTAAGCGCCAAAATAAAAGAGGTAAATATTATATATATTCTACATCTGTCTAGTCCACAAATGTCAAAACAGATCTGACTTTGGCGGATATTTGTAAAAATAAGAGCATCATCCAATAGGGTGACTTCTTTTGGCCCACCTTGTATTTTTGTAGTAGTGCTTATTTGTGCGTGTGCAAAATTAGATAAAAATCGAAATTAAAATCAAGACTTTTTATGCTTACAACCAAGAAGATCTATTCTTGAATGCTAAACTTTTCATGCTAGCAATCATGCTTACTACTTAGAAGATTTATTCTTGATATAAAGTCGAGTTAATATAAAACCAAGAATATCCATCTGAAAAAACCATGCTTTTTTGCTCAGATCCAAGAATATTCCATGTTTCCGTACTTTTGACTTTTAAAATCCTTCATATCAATCACGAACGGCATGTTTTTTTCTCTGAGTGTAGGCCCGTACTATCAAGTCTATATATAATACTACAACGGAACTTACATATACGAGTTTTATAAATTTTCTTTACGTCATGTAAACGAAAAGACTGCTCGTCAATTGCTGACTGCAAATCGAAGGCGAGGAATTTCAGGTATGTCTATTTGCGCTTCGATAATACTGCGAGTTGATGTGGTATGGAGTCCACTAGTTAGTTTTTTTGTAATTTCGGTTATCTTAGCTCATTGCTTCATAATAACATACTTGAGTTCAATTCGTATACCCTGTACCCATAGAAACTAGGGATTATAAAGTTGTGCAAATGTATGTAACAGTTAGAAGGAAGCATTTCCAAACTTAATAGGTAAACAGAAAAAACAAAATATGTAAAAACTACATGAAAATGTAGGTTCTCTACTCGTTTGACCCACCCATTTCGTTTATGTAGCTTTCCTGCATGCCGGGTTTACTTTTTTCATTTCTACATGCGGCATGTAGCGTTTCTACATGCCAGGTTTAAGGCCCAGTCCGTACACAGCAATAAAAAAGGGAAAACTATTTACACAAGGGAGCGTGGGGAGGAGGGTAGTGTGGAAAGGGAGGCAAGTAAGGGGCACGGAAAGGAAGAGAGAGCCACGGGTAAAGTCTTTTTTGTCTGAAAAATTTACATTTTATATTTATTTATTCCACTTACCTTGTCTGGGACTCGAACTCACATCTCACTAACCTTATCTCGGAAATTTGAACACAAATGCCGGCATTAAGCTTTCCTGTGATAATCAGATTGATGAATGAAAATGTAGAAGTAATTTGGAAATAAGCTTAATTTTACATGTCATGTGCCACGTTTAACTTCCTGTTTTCTACATTTAGCTTGTGAAATTTAGCAGGGCGTTTGTTTAGGATTGCCGTTTCGACACGCGGCGTGTAGCTAATTTTGTTTTGTTTTGTATATATGTATGTATATATTAGAGTGGGTCAATTTGTATGGACTACAAAAAATGCACCAAGCGGTTGTCAAAATCGTAATCTACGATGAATTTTTAGAAGGTTTGCCCAAGAAACCATGGGTCTAAAGCAGCGATGTCCAAAATTTGAAAAGGCAGCCACGCGTGGTTGGCAAGCCAAATTCTGCCGGCGTCGCAGTGAAACATATATAGAGAGAGAGAGAGAATATGTGTATTCTATAAATCAGTGGTGTCCAAACTCACACAATGAAAGCGTTTCGCTTGTGTGCGAAGCAGCGAAACACGCAGGCAAGGTGACGTTTTACTGCTTTACATAAAACAAACTAAATTTTAGTCGCACTTCCATCCAGTCGTCAAAAAGCATTGTTAAAAACACATTTTCTGAGTGGTCAAAATATGCGTTATTTTGAACAACATTATATACAATTTCGCACAGATTTTGTGGCAAATATTGCGTTGAACAAATAAATTTACATAAGAGTGCGCTGCCATGTATAACCGAGCTGTAATACTTTACATTAAATACAAGGGGATAGTGAATTTTTAGTTACATACGATCGCAGAAGTCTAAAAGCTTTTGTTAACCAAAGAGAATGAACGATTGGCCCAGGTTTCATGTTGCTTAAATCTTCTGGAGAGTATCGGTTATAAATCGCATTATCTATCCGATACAAGTACTTAACATCCGTTGAAAGATTTTTTTCCTGTTCTGACGACAAGGCAGATTTTAATTATTCCCATATTTCCCAGCAGAATACGTTCAAAGTCGGGTACAACCTAAAAAAAAGCAAGTTACATAGTTATACAACATTTACACTAGGACTGCGTTATGCGTTAATAGCCAACACTTGGCTTTTTTTGTATGGGTAAAAAAGCTAACTTTTAGCTATTAACGCATAACGCACTCCTAGTGTAAATAGCCTATAAATGACATATTAGATGCAAAAATAGAGATATTTATTAAAGTACCACAAATGGTTGCTCACCTGAACCTGTTCGCAGGTTTCTCAGAGATGGTACTAGATAGAGGTTTGACGTCTATGGGACAAAAAATTCTTATACTTGCAGGCAGATCAATTTTATTTCCAATTTTTTAGAAAAAACCTCATATCTCCCACAGTTTTGAAGATAGACTATTTACCGATCCGCCAATAGACTGGGAAAGTTTGGATGAACGGTAGTCGAGTTTTTTTTTTTTTTGCTAAGTATTAGTATTGGTTTTAGAGAAGCAGAAAAACCACTAATTTATAATTTTTATCTTTTTTGTTTACTTTACCGCCTTGGGGATCGAACTCAGGCAACACAAATTGTATGGCGTTTTATCGTAATCTTCCATCGGTCAAGCGTGTGGTCAAACTCCGCAGAGCCTTCCTAAATATTACGATACGTTGCTTGAAGTTTCGAAATGTAACACTATTTGTCACTTTCATCCTTTACATTTTCTTGACGTCTTTTTCTCTTTAATGTTCATAAAATGGTTTAGTCTCGAAATGACATGAAAATAATGTTGTGCTTGACAAAATATCAAGTTTACAAGCCAATATCAAATTAGTATTATTTAGTATTAATTATGAAGAAAGTTGTAAGATTATTGGCACTTCAAATTCAAATGCATACGACCCTATTGTATACATATTAGAACTTGTGCTTGCTTGAATTACACAATTATATCTGGGATATGTAATATCTACGGAATTCTCCTACAAAATTGAAAGTCACAAATTCTTTAACAACTTTGTCCAGCCTTTTCCTCTTAAGTTCTGCCAAATGGCCGACCATAACCAAATACATAATTAAATTAATTAATCTCTGTAAAGTTAGAATTATCCGAAAACTACATATTCTGCTCACAAACTATTACTTAAGCTTCTTAAACTAGTTTTCATAATTTCATTCGGCATTTTTTGGGTTCGAAATTTGGTTTAAATTGGCGCCAATTGTGAATTAGATGTTCAGCAAACGAAAGCAAATCAAAACGAAATCAGGGTCGTTCCGTTAACTACTTTTAATTTGCTTTCAAGAAGACAAAATCAAAGCAAATCACTTTAAGGAACACAAAAAATATATAATATATATATTCTGACAAGCAAAATAAGATCCGATAAAAAACACCGAAGTTATTTAAGTTTTGCTCGATAGCTCCCGCTCTATCTGAGTGCATCTGGGTAGAAATAAATGAAAACACACAAAATCAAGGTTACAGGGTATTTTGTTGTCGGGGCATTCGACTACCACTCCCTTACTTATTTTTTCTTAAGTAGCCCCAAATCTAGCCCCTTAATGTAATCAGTTCAGCGTGTTTTGGCGTTGTTAGAAAAGTGCAAATCCAACTACTTATTAAGAGCTTGCTCATGTATTAGTGAATTTCGTTTGTTATGCAGTCTTGGTTCTTTACGTCAGAACAAAATCTTTGAGAGTCCGTATTTATTACGGCTTTGCCGCGCACGTGTGATCATTTTGCTATGTAAAAAAACGAGCACGTGTTTTAAGACAACAACAACAACAACCTAGTAATCAGAGAGAAATATCAAAGTCAGTTTTTTTTTTATTTATGAGAACTCAACACACGCTGCACACGGTGTTAATTGAGCGCAATCATGTTTATAGACTGCATTAGCAACCAGGGAGCGGAGCAACTTAATGCGGAGTAGTTTACTTAGTGCCTTAGTTTTAGAGTTATCTGAATGAAAGAGGACAAATACATAGAAATACAAGTAGTGTCGGTCAAGTCCGACTGTAATATACTCTGTATGCTCAGTACGTATTTTGCTGTTCCAGTATAAGCAGATAGCAGCGCATAACATGATCGAATGTGGTGCAGCGGAGAGTGTGTGCGCCTGCTGTGTAAGAGGTCTGTTTCTTTAAAAAACTTACACACCGGGTCACCTTTACTAGCTGTTGAAGTAAGTGAACTATTTGTTGCTAATATATTTGAGAAAATTTTGTTCTCATTTTGACTTAAAGATAACTTAAAAAGAGATAACAAACAAAGATAACAAAAATGGGAACTCCAATAAGGGAATTCAAAACAATTAAAAAACGGGCACACTTATAAAAGCATTTCAAGATTGCTTCCTGTAATAAACAGCAAATAAAAAAAAAAATTTTAAGTCAAGACGGTGACATTAACTTACGACCGTCATCATCCAAATTGGAGCTGTGGAAAAACTTTAATAAGATAGACATCAAAAACAAGCAGGTGGATTTTGTGTATTGTGTAAAGCAGCGATGTTCCTCCATAGCCCCCAGGGGCCGAGCGCAATCGGCTAATCGGACATATGAGCGTATGCAGAGCCCAGTCGTCGTTGAGGGCAGTTCAAAGCTGGGCTGTGTCGCTTTGATATCGCACACCAATACACTCTCATTTTTTGGCCTCGCTCTTCTTGAACATCGCTGATGTAAAGTGCACAGATGTGCTACCATATGCTGGACGAACTGGAACAAGCGGCCTTCACCGACACAAACAACCCATTTTGGAACATTATATGAAGAGAAAAGTTCCACCTAAGGTCGTCGAAAATCTAGCTCGATAGCAGCTATTCTTTGTGACAAAAGTTTTGCGGCCGCTAATGTGAAAGCAGCATTTAAACATTTCAAACGAATTCCATGCGCATGTCATAACTTAAACCTGGTCATGAACGATCTTTTTGATAAAGGATATATTGAAGACTTTAATTTGTTGTTAGAAGCTTCCAAATCTTTGGTATGTCATTTTAAGCACTCGGAGCTAAATAAAAAGCTTTTGAAATCCCTTAAACAGCATGTTAAAACTAGGTGGAACTCAATATTTATTATACTCGATAGTATTATCGTGTCTTTCACTGAAGTTCAAGCAATATTGTTGGAGAGAAAGGATGTGAAAAGGTTGTCAAACATAAACTACGATTTTTTAAAACAAGTTGACAAATTTTTATTGCTGTTTAAAGAATGCTTCGAGTGTTTAAGCTCAGAAAACGTTGCAACAATTCATGAAAGCCAATCTTTATGGGTTTCGTTGTAAAGCTTACGCCTAAGGTTTCTAACTGAGAAAGCTTGAAGCTTTCTAGCGAGCTCATATAGCGAGTTCATATACTCACTCATATTGTACTCGTATTTCAGTGACTAGTCTCAGTTTTGAGCGGGTTTCAAATTTACTTGTTCCTGCTTTGAGCGACACCGCACGATACTTTCGTCTTTGAGTGGGCGGTCGCACGTAAACTTTGCAGGTTACTTACCAATTATACTCAGACAGCAAAGAGGAATACGCAAATAACCCGGTGTTTTGAGCACACTTTCTACCAATACTTAAGTATTACATGAGTATTGCACTTATTTTAAAATTCTAAAATATTTTCATAAAAAACATGGGTTAAATGCTCGCTCAAATGTAAAGAGTATGCAAAGTTCTTCATACCTTTTTTCTGTGGGCGTAGGCATAATTGCAAAAACAATACGAACAGAATTCGGTTCTGTTGACGTCGACGTCAACGCAGGGATGAATTTGGCGAGAAGTGAAGGAAATGAACAGAAGCCGAAGACATATCAGAGAGCAGACACACAAGGCCACCAGTAAAAAAAATTCCACAAGAGGCAAGCATGAGTAAAAATATACTTAAGTAAGAAAGCGATAGATAGAAAATTCGTTGCTTGAATTGTTGGTGGATAATTTCACACTCAAATTTTACGGTTCCCTGTTTGTATGAGTATTTCCTATACGCTACGCGAGTGGCGCAAGTGTTTTCGGCACTTAAGTGCGAGACGCAAATATGCCGCTAGTAGAAATACTACTGTATACATTTTGTTGGAGTAGTCGAAGATATCATATTCAGTTGAAAATTGAATTAAGGCGACTCACCCGTAAAATTCAGAAAAATAATTTCTTAATATTAAGGGGCTTTTCTACCAGGCCTCTAGATAGAATCTCTTTCTGAATCATAGAAATAATTTCTTAAAATAAATTTTTTCTAAAAAGCTTTTCTTAATAATAGAAGATTTTCTAAAAGCAAAAAATTGTTTAAGACCGGGTCCGGTCACCCATGCCTCCGGGTCCCTCCCCCGGTTCGTCTCCCGGTCAGGTCCAAGTCCCACCGGTTCGGTCGGGTGGTTCCGTCACGGGGTGGTGATCTCGGGAGGTGCGTCTCCGGGTGGGTCCGTCCCGTTCGTCCACCTCTGTCCAGTCCCCACGGGCCTTTCTACTACCGGGTGCAGATCCACCCCGGTGCGGGTCCAGTTCGCCCCACCGGTCGGTCCGTCTACCGGTCCCTCGGTCCGCTCGTTCCTTCGTTCGAACACCCCAGTGCTTTGGTTTTTTTATTATATATAAATTTTCAGGGTGCTGGGGTTGCAAAGTGACGGTGGGAGTGGATTTTCTTTCAATTATTGCATGATCGCTTCGAACAATGCCAGCCGAGTGATTTCCCAAATTGACCTATAGATGGCGCCTCTTCTGAGCCTAATTTGCTAAGACAGATAATGTTTATTAATAACTGAGAAAAAGAAAGACACTAGCACAAGTTTTTCGACCTAAAGTTTATATGGTCCATCATATGGATCATTATGAAAATACATAGAAAACTAATAAATACAAAGTTGGGAGAGGATTCCATTGAAAACCATAATGTTTTTCTCATTACATCTAATTTGTTGATTGATCGTTCCTATTTCAGCTATATGCTATAGTCATCAGATCCGGCCGGTGCAGCGTATTCGTACTAAAAGACTTTGTCCAAAGTTTTAAGATTGCTTTCAAACTGTCGGAGGAGATAACATCGAAACAGAAGCCAGTTGCTTTTAGTGTATGATTATCCGGTTCAAGGACCGAAAGAATTAATTATTTTAAAAATTTTGTAGGGACTACAAAAATCTCCAGACCTGTTCGCTAAGTTAGGGTAATCGTAAATCCATAAGACATATTTCCAATTTTTTTTTTTTTTTGGCTTTTGCTATGCGAAACGAAAAATTTGTTAATTAAAATTTAACACTAAGCCCATAGACGTGTGCATTTCATATGTCTCCCCCCCCCTCTTCCACCCCCCGTCACACACACACCTCTTGAAAACCATGTTATTTGCTTGTGGACAAACGATTTGAAATCACAAAAAAATGTAAAAATATTGATAAGGTTCTTATAATTCAATGCGGATTGAGTCGATCGCTGACTCTCTCACTCTCTCTGTCTGCCACTCTCGCCCTCTCCCTATCTCTGGGCCATTCCGTTGATTGTGCTGATAAGGCACAAAGCAGCCAGCAGCGAAAGAGAACCCCGAGCGAGGCGGAGCGCGCTTGCGTCCTCTCGTCGAAAATGTTATTTTCATTTATTACATTTTTTTCACATTTAATTTTATTTGGTCGCTCGCCAACGACCACAGCGGCTGCGTCTCCGTTGTCTCCAGTTTGAGAATCTTTCAGTCCAACGTCGTAACTAAGTCAGGAATCGGCTGCGTGTTTCTTGTGTTGTGGTTCTGGTGTTTTTTTTTTTTGTAATTTGTGCCGTAAGGTTTCCTCGCAAACGGTGTTGTCGGTGCAACAAGTTGCAAGTGCCAAAAAGGATAATTTGATTTGTTTACTGTAAACAAAAATACAGAAAAAGAACGTTAAGCGTGCGAACAATTTAAAAATTCATAATCTGATTTACGGAAAAACAAAATTACAAAATAACAACATTTCCAGTTTGTCAACAAAGCCATAAAACAATTTGCAAAACAGCCCCCAACCGAAGACAAGGTAAGACTGATAAGACTTCTGCCAAATCTATATGACCATTAGATGTCCCACATAACTCCCAGAGCTCTATCTATATCTCAACCCATCTATCAGCTGCCCAAAGTGCAATCTCCTACAAAAGCAAAAACGCATGAAACTATTTATAAACGTGTTAAAAATACCAAAATACTCGGACATATAATTTTGCTGGTATACTAAAAGTTTAGGGAGATTGGAGAAATGGGGCGGACTCATGAACTTGCAACAGGTGGTTAGCATAAATAGTGAACCCATTGATCAATCTCCAAATTGGAAGTAAAGCGGAAAGTTACTAACTCATCAACATAAACTACCATTAATCATATTTAAGCCAACTAAACTGCATGCCAATATCTTTCGCATTGTTAACAGTGCAGTGTTACCACGTGCTTTAGCTTTTCCCAATACAAAGTTTGGTTTTTTCAGGCCTAAGCCTACTCCGAATTTTCATTAAGCTTACAACATTTTCTATTGATTACATTGACATGAATAGTTCAATTAAACCCGTGAACAATGATTTATTATGATTGTTGATGATTGAATTGTCAAGCAAACAGTTCATCTAAACGCTTATTTCGAATTTTAGTCTTTCGTACAAACTTCGTGAAGGTCGTTCAGAAACGATGTGGTGGAAAAAACAATCTTAATGATAATGCAAGAAATGAGGATATTTTATGGTGAATTTACTTAAAAGCAAATTGTCCCCTTGTTTTTCGATAAGATGTTCATGTGGCTACTGTAAGATTGACACCTTTTTCAATCGGCTCATTCAAGTGAGCTTTTCAGCATTTTAAATTTTGAATTAAGAGGTTGTTATGTTTTCACTAGAGCTGGAAAAACAATCGATGGTACTATCGATACATCGATGTTTTACTATTTTCTAAAAATATCGATGTTCGGTCAACATTATCGATTGTTTTTCTTTCTTCTCTGCACTGTATAGCAAAAGCTTGAAAGAATAATAAAGGTTATTTTTTGAGCTTAAAAACATATTTCTGTTTGGAGCAGTTACTTCTTTCAGTGGCTTACAGTGGCATAGATTGTGGATAAGGAATGAATATTTAAGAGAGTAAGGCGTAACAATCAAGGACGGGACGATAGTACAGGGTGGGACAAAAGAAGTCACCCTATTGGAAGATGCTCTTATTTTTACAAATAGCCGCCAAAGTCAGATCTGTTTTGGCATTTGTGGACTAGACAGATGTGAACAAGCCATGGATCGATATACTCCCCAAGAACGCGGAATAATCGTGAATAATCGATTTTTCGAGCAAAATCATAATGAGCGATGAGGCTCATATGCACCTCATTTCCGCCCGATTTAGCCGTTCCAGACTTTTTTTTTGTGGGGTTTTTTGAAATCCCGTGTTTACGTAACCAAGCCCGACACCTTGAAAGCCCTCGAGGACAACATTCGACACGAGTGCGGGAATCTGCAGCCCGAAGCTCTTGCCGAAGTGATGAAAAATGCCATAAAACGAGACCGTATGGCAATCAATTGTAACGGCGCCCATTTGGCCGATATCATCTTCTCGAAATGACCAATAAAATTCTAAAGGTTCAAATAAATATAATCAAAAAACAGAATATACGTTTTTTATTTAGAAAAAAAATGAAAGCCAAACAACATCGGATGACTTCTTTTGACCCACCTGGTATATGACAATGATGCCTCAGTTTCTTAATGCGCATAATGTTACGTGTTTCTCACAAACGTTGAAGTTGCTTGTGCAAGATTTGTTTAAACAATCTGTTTTAAATGCAAGCGGATTGTGGCTTTTTTAAGAGCATCACAGTATATGAGAAATTCAAAAAAATCCAGGGCTTGTATATAATTATTATTTCTCCTTTTTATTTATTTTTTATTAGGCCTGTTCCCGTTTCCGAGTGGAATTAAAAAGAAAAACGATCGCAATTCAGAATCGTTTTCATTTCGGCATTCCCATTTCCGAGTGAAATTGAAATCGATTGTCTTTTCGAATGAATGTTCGAATCGTCTTCGAATTTTAATTCAGCCGTAAGACAGCCTTAACAATTTCGATCAGCGCTGCGCATGCGCTGATGCGGAATTGCGAACAGCTCGGTTTCATTTCGATCGATCTTTCGTTCGCTAACACGCAATTGCCGAGGTAGAAGCATACAAAAAAATTTTAAATAAAATTGTACGAACGATATATCAATGAAATCTTCAAAATCTCTACAATGGTAGACATGTTACAATAAAAATATTTGCAAGATGGAAAGAATCACCGTTGCCAAGAAAATTGTCATTTACTTTTCATTCCACTGACTCTTAGGCCAAATTTTTGAAACCGAGTGACTTGATCGTTTTTCGGAAATGGGAACAGCTACCAATTCCGATTACGCATGATCTGATCGAAATCGGAAACGGAAACAGGCCTGATTATGATTCATTTGCAGATGAAATTGTCACAATAAAAGAGCTTTCCAAAAAACAGTTCTCGTTTCATGATGAAATCAGTTTTATTTTTGCGGATTAGAAAGTATTTATACACAGAAAAAAAGATCCAAAAAAGATTTATTTAAAATGAATATGTCTTAAATATCCTTTTAATCATCTTTAATATCCTTTCAATCATCCAGCGGAGCTGAAAATCGCCCAAAGGAAATGAAAAATGGTCATTCTTTGGACGATTTTCAGTTCCGTTGGATGATTAAAATGATATTAAAGACATATTCACTCCAAATGGCTACGAAAATCATCAAATGGATATTTTTTTATATCATTTTTTTCTCTGTGTATCTAGTTATTGTCGTTCCACATAGCTGCGAGTTACATATGAACATGAACAGTAACTGTGGCTGCCACCATGGCTAAGCCTTCTTCATGTTCTACTGTTCGTGTTCATATGTATCCTCTGTTGTATATCTGTTGTACCTCTGTTGTTATAATCAATCCTCGACCTTGATCCTGCTAACATTCACTTCGATTAAAATCAAAACAGGTTGTTAAAACCCATTCAGATATAAGTATTTTATTTATCAACCGAATTATTCACCAAAATATAAACTAGAAACAATTTATATGGCAGAACAACGTTTGCCGGGTCAGCTAGTTATATTAATAAAATATTAATTATATAAATTTTTAGAAGAGCAAAAAGAATATGCTGCCATTTCAAACAATTTTTTGATTTTTGAACACAAATTAAAAGTTGTTTGATTTTCAAAAAATTAACTTTGGACTTAAAATGTTTTTTTTTTTAACTCGATCTTTGTTTGTTCAAAAACATCGGAAACATCGATGTTTCATCGAAAACATCGATGGCCGCATACATCGATTGTTTTCCAGCTCTAGTTTTCACTTCTCTGTGGGAACCCCATGTCATATACTATATATTTGTTTCCACACAATAAAAATAAATCGGTAAGGTCTTCGTTTTTCGGTTCCGAACCGGCTTGCCATTGCGTGTACGTGTGTAGTTCTAAAAGTAAAAGTAGGTAGGAGGTTATAATGCATAGAAGAAAGCATTTTAGACACATTATATGTACATTGTACATATATTCTCGAACAGCATGACTAGCTGAGTTGATATATGTTTGTCTGCTTCTGTTCAAATGTGTTGACAAAATCATATCTGCAATAACTTTATTGGCATTCTTAAATACAAAGAGATATACTTATTACGGTAACATGCAAATTATCAAAGTGACATTAAATTAAACAATAAATAGCTGATTGGCCTGTTTTGGTTTGCAATTATTGATAACTAAGTACATAGCCATATGGCTGGCGGCGCTCGGGCATTTTAAACTGTGTCGACATTTTTCTTTCACAATATTCTTAAATGCTTTCGATATGAGAGAGTTATAATCAAGTTTGACTCATCGGCCCACTCTTAATTTAACGAGAGCGTAAGTTAAAGTCGGTCCTGCCCGACTTCGATATACCCGTTACTCAGGGCAATTAGTGTTTAATAGCCTTTCACTATGTTAATTAACAGAGCATTAACATTAATGTGACCATTTCAACATTATGTGAGGAAAAAGTGCATGTAGCGCCAACAAGTATGCAACGTTTTTTATAACCTTTATAACTCTGTCATTTATTATCAGATCTTTATGAAACTTTCAGAGATTGTAGATATTGGGCACATACACTACACTGCAAAATATGAGCTTGATATCTTTAAAATTGTTGGAGTTACTCAACATTTTTATTGTGGGGGCGGGAGGGTTTGTGGCCAAAGTTTGAAATAAACTTGCTGTGCGTAGGGACAATAGGTGTCTACATACAAAATTAAGTGGCTCTAGCTCTTCATGTCTCCGAGATCTAGGTGTTCAA
This sequence comes from Lordiphosa collinella, assembly GCA_018904265.1. Lineage (NCBI taxonomy): Eukaryota > Metazoa > Arthropoda > Insecta > Diptera > Drosophilidae > Lordiphosa > Lordiphosa collinella. The sequence continues at coordinate 123,711 of JAEIFV010000550.1, read as the reverse complement.
ACAGACAGACGGTCAGACGGACATGGCTATATCGACTCGGCTGTTGATGCTGATCAAGAATATATATACTTTATGGGTTCGGAGATGCTTCCTTCTGCCTGTTACATACATTTGCACGACTTCCGAAGCTTATATTCACTTTCAGCTAGAATCTATATGTATAAAACTGTTCAACCTGACTGACTCACTGGTGACCGTCGCACAGCCCAAACCATAAGAGATAGAAAGCCAGAGGTACACAGAGTATATTAAGTTTGTGCAAAAGAATGTAACAGCCAGAAGGAATCATTTCTGACCCTATAAAGTATATATATTCTTGAACAGCATCAACAGGCGAGTCGATCTAGCCATGTCCGTCTGTCCGTATGAACAAACATATCTCAGAGATGGTAAGAGATAGCGGTTTAACGTGTATGCGACAAAAACTTATTATACTTGCAGGCGGATCAAGTTTATTCTCAATTTTGGCCACAACCCCTCCCACCACCGAAATTTAGAAAAAAAAGTCCGGCCGCAAAGGTGATGGGCAGCACTTCACAGGTATAGTGTATGTAATAGTCGGGCGTGACCGACTTTCTTTCTTGTTTACATTAGCTTGATCTTATGCTGAAAGTAAGTACTAAGAACCGGTCTTGGAAAATTCAGTCAAAAAATCAGGAAAACTCGAAGTTTTCTACTTATCATCGGATCAGGGTCAAACTCATTTCCAATACTTTGCATACTTTCTTTCGGAAAATTCAACTCCTTGGTGGAAATTGGGTGGTAACGGTTGCTTGGGTTGAACTTTAGTTCCTAGCGACTAGCTTCAAATTCATTTTCAAAGTTACTCATAAAAAATTTAAGCAACGTGACTTACAACTTTTGGAAAATCCTCCTTCAAAGTCGGAAAATGGTCGGAAAACTGTTGTGTGCTACTTTTTTGTTTCTCATCCGATCAGGTTCAAATTCAGATTCAAAGGTCTATATAAAAATTCAACAATGACTGCATACCACTCTTCCGGAAAATTAAATAATTACTTAATTGTACTTGGCTGAGTGCGGGACCTTGAGGTGGACCTTGAGGTGGACCTGGAGGAGGACCTGGAGGTGGAACTGGAGTTGGACCAGGACCTCAAATTTTTTTTTGTGATTAAAATGTTCTGAAAAACGGAACATATCAACTCACATGAAGATTTTGCGTTCTCAAAAGCAAGAATTATGTGACGTACAAGTTTTGGAGAATCACCATACACAAATGCGGGCAAAGTTGCGGGTCGTTCAAGCCCGACTATTATATACTCTGTACCTGTGAAGTGCTGCCCATCACCGTTGCGACCGATGCTGCCAAAAAATTGTTGGTTTTTCTTATAACTCGACAATCGTTCATTCGATCTTTACCGTTCAACAGCCGAGTCAAACTGGAAATCAAGTTTAATTGTGTTTAAGTAGTTTTACAGAAGCTGTAACGTAAATCCTGAAGTAATCATAACCAGCTGAAATAGTTCCTTGACCACAAATGCGAACATTAAGCGGTACTTTCTGGCACATTAAGTAAATGTGTCCGAGAATGAGATAAGAATCATAGAGGAGTATCAACTTCAACAAATTGTTCATTGTGCTTATATCACTTTGTCAATATTGATGAGCTTGACTTTGATATCGATCCCTGAGAAACGTCTTATCTTATTGATGAATTTAACGGTATTTAGTATTCTTATCGCTTTTGTTTTCCCTCTCTTGGATTTAATCTCTTTGTCACTGGGTCAGTCGACAATCCCTGGGGCAATGAGAAAGTGGATAGATATTTCAAGGTCAGAGCAATTAAAAAATCTCTGACCGTAAAACTGAAATTCATTTATGACAATCATGTAAATTAATTCAATAATAACACAAAGTGTGAATGCTGGGGCCAGGAGGCGGGGGACTAAGGTCCCCGATGAGACAGTGCGAGAAAGAGACAAAGAGTTTTGCTTACAACTGCGACATTTGCCAGAAGGTTTCCAAATGCATAAATGTCGTCGGGCCATTCATTTAACTCATGGACAGTGGAAATGCGTTTTGCTTTTTTAGGGACTGCAGCTACCAGGTGATTCACACTCTCATTCTGTCACTCTCTTTGTCTGCCTCTCTACTTCTCTATAAGCTCTCACTTTTTGGCAATGAAAGTTTGTTTACTTTGCTAAATTGCTATTGGCCCAGTTCAACGACATTTGCCGGCCATTTCGACAAGAACAACAACAGATTGGTAATAAACGCCAAGAGACCAGCGTACTTAGATTCGGCTGGCATTGCCTATGGTAGGTCAAGGCAAATGCAAAAAACATTTTATTTCCCAATCCTAATCTGAGGCAGCAGAGCAAACGCCCTCCCGCTGATTAAAGTGCAGCGGTTAGGAGCAGGCGACATTTTTCTTATCGCGTCTGTTTTTTGTACTTTGGGCGTTGCCAGGCAAAAAAAAAGTGCAGCAACAGATACATGAGCTACCCTTAATCTGGATAGTCGACTCAGCATAATGATTTCAATAAAAAACAGCAGCAAATCATTTCATTCAGAAGAAACTGCATACCTATATGAACAGGTCCACGGCATAAGTATTTACATTTGTATATGCCACAGCGATATATGAAACAGATTGGCGATTGAATTAGAGAGCTAATCACGAATATTCCATTTACTTTAAGCTATATGGGTTATATGCTATGGGAGCTATATGCTATGGTCATCCAATTTTGACCAAAATTTGTAGAAATGTGTGGGAGCATATAAAACAAGTACATGTCAGTTTTGAGGACATTTCCATTGAAAACAAAAAAGTTTTTTAGCTAAGACTTCTTTCAGACACAACTTTTCTATGACAGCTATACTATATAGATGTCCGATTTCGACCAAATTTGGTGGAATCATAGAAAAGCATAGTAAACTAGGAAATACAAAGTTTGGAGGCGTTTCCATTAAAAACAAAAAAGTTTTTCTCACTAAGACTAGTTTTACGACCGATCGTTTCTATGACAGCTATATGCTATAGTCATCCGATCCGGCCGGTTGCGACAAATGTGCAGCGTATATGTACCAAAAAACTTCGTGCAAGGTTTGGTGAAGATAGCTTTTAAACTGACGGAGGAGATAGCACAGGAACAGACAGACTGACTGACGGACAGACGGACACTCAGTGGGCGATTGGGCCTCGCTAGCGGCATTTAATTCAAATTTACCAATTTGAAAGATCATTGATCTTTTTTCACAAATGGATAACAGATACTTTGATTAGATTTTTGGCTCAAACACAACATATGTTTCAGCAAGCGCTTTACTAAAATGTTTCTTTGTTGTGCGCCTTGATTGCGATTACCTGGGATGTATACAATCCTTACTTATTTTATTAAAAGTTTGGTTTTTTATTAACTTCAAGGTATGTTTTACATAGAAAATCAGTATTTGTGACCGGTCTATAAATGTGTTGCTTATAAAACGTAGTGGTAATTAAGTGTATTAACAACGAGCCCACAGCAACGCACACCTGTCTTTCGTGGAGTAGAACTTACCAGATTCACCTGGATTCAGTCTAACTCTTATTTTATCTAGAAGTGTAAATCATTGTGCGTCCAAAATGTCCAATATGAACTGCTAATACCTGCTACCCTTCAAATTATGGCAATTTTTAGGCACAATGTCAGTAGCAAAACGGACACTTTTTTTAGTATGCCACGAAAAGGCGAAGTTTTTCACCATGGAAAACTGGGTATTTGTTATTGTTCTGAAAAACCATATACTCAGGAGGAGCAGTGAGAGATAAGGCCAGAACGGCGATATATGTTCATGCCACGATAAACTGCGTTGTGCGGAAAAAATGCAATCCTAGTAGCATCACGGTCTCTGATCATTTCGCTGAAGTACCACTACAAAGCTAAGTGGGCCATACCATTGATAGGAATTATGGGACACCCAGAAAGTTTTAAAAACACAAATTGAAAATAATAATAACACCCAATTACCTGTTACCTACTAATGGGATTGTGTTGGCAACAGCGGCCATTCTTCATATAGGCTAACATTTGATGACTTCGGTAGAGACCTGATGCACCAATACTTATTTTCAATTTGTATGGTACCATTGAAAGTGCAGAAAGGACCGACAGTTTTATGTAATAAAATTCAACCTTATTCTACTCGATATTGTAGACCAATATAGATATTTTGCGATAAAAAAACGGCAGACTTGCCTCGCAGAGAAATTGAAAACATTAAGAGCCAAATATTAAATATTGTACCCACTTCAGTGAGTGCCGTTAGATTTCATCACCGATTTCATATGACCATGCTTGATTGCAAAACATTCAGTGTCATATCGGAATCATGTTCGCAATCATGCGGAATCTGTAGCGCAACTCCTAACAATATGTACGATTCGAATTTGGTGAAGAGCTTTTCTATTAATGAAAACCTATTTGAATATGGCTTATCAAGTCTTCACGCCTGGACTAGGTTTTTCGAGTGTGTTTTGCACATTGCATATAGAATTCCAATACAAAAGTGGCAAGCTCGTGGTGCTGACAAGGATGTCGTTGAACAAAATAAAAGAATTATTCAGCAGAAGCTAAGAGAAGAAGTGCATTTGCTGGTGGATTTGCCAATTGCTAGTACTGGCAGTACGAACAACGGAAACACTGCAAGGAGGTTTTTCCAACAACCAAATTTGGCTGCTCGTATAACAGGAGTAAGCTATGGTTTAATACATCGATTCAGTGTAGACCTACGAGCACTGGCTTGTTGCCACGAAATAAATTCGGAGGCATTCGGATCTTACGCATTGGAAACTGCCGAATTGTTTGTGAAAGCATACCCCTGGTTTTATATGCCATCGTCTGTTCTCAGAATTTTAATTCATGGAGCAGACATTATAAGCCATTTTTGCCTTCCAATTGGAAGCTCTTGAAGCCAGGAACAAGGACTTCCGAAACATACGCGAGAGCAATACGAGAAAAAATTGCAGGAAAAATACCATGGAAGATATCTTAAATGCTTTATTAGGTTCTTCCGACCCTTTGATAACTTTATTGTCAAATGGGTATCCAATTTCTTCTGCAAAAACGATTATTATGGATGATGATGTTAAGAGCTTGCTTTTAATAAAGCATCTGGATATGCCTCTCTCTGATTCCGAAGATTCCGAATAATATTCTATCCTTTTCTAGATAATTTTGATTAATGAAATATGTTTCTTGATGTTTAAAAAAATAAAATTAAAACAAAATTTATACTTAAAAAAAAATTTTTTTAAATAAAAAAAAAATTTAATAAAAATTTAAAACAAATTTTTTTCTTCTTAAAAAATTCTATGATTTTTCTCTGAGCAGTGAAAAAAACCGACTGAAGACATCTATTTTAGTTTAGAAGACATTAATTAAATGCCGCTAGCGAGACCAAATCGCCCACTGTGGGACAGGGCCAAATCCACTCAGCTAGTTGTGCTGATCAACAATATATATACTTTATGTGGACGGAGATGCTTCCTTTAATGCGTTAAAAATTTGGGGTCCCAGTTCTTCTGCAATGATATAAAATTACCAGAGTCAAGAGAAAAGAATCCAAAAAAAAAAAAAAAAAATTTCCTTTAGGTGTTCAGCACTTCGGCCTTGTATTCCAGTTGAAAAATATTTACACAATTTTCGCAATTCTCTCAATGATTTATGGTTCTGCCCATGAGATGAGGTACAGCCCAGTTAGCTTCAAATATTTAGTACTGGGCAGCGTTTTAACTTTATTTTCTGGAGGCATGCGGTCAGTTGCGCTTTTGTTTGCCGACAATTCGTTTGTTATTTTTTATAAACGTTTGAAATTTATTCATTTTGCGGCCCACGCGTTTTTAACTTTTTGTGTGTTGTTGCCATTTTTTTATTTTGTGTTTATTATGTGAGAGATTAAGAGCATCTGAATGTCATGGTCAAGATCTTCAGTTTCATTTTCCTTTTTCATGATAATGCCGAATTTATGATAAGACTAAACGCAAAGCGGCGTTTCTTTGCTTGACCCGATTTTAATTGCCTCTGATTGCACAAAGCTGGACGCCGACTTGCTGGATAGATGGATGGATGAATGACTCATGGGAGGCTAAGCTTTAGCTGCTGCATCCAAGCCGTTTCCTGTTATGACGCCCCCTGTTTTTGTTCCAATTGTTTGCATCTAATCAATTTTGTTGTCATTGCTTTTGTTTGGCGAAAGTTTTTGCCTCAACTTTAGATGCTGTTGCTGCGGCTGTTGCGGCTGATAGGAGGGGATGATGAACGGGAACAACTTTTGTTCTGATTCTGCTGTTGCTGCTGTTGCTCCCCCCACTATTTCTCCCTCCGGCGCATTATCGTGTCATTATTATCATCCACAACGCATTGTTGCAACTTTTGCTTTGTTGTTCCTTACTTGACAACCGCAATAATAAAGCAAACTTCGACGATATTTTAAATATGTGAGAGCATATACGTGTATGTGGAAACGAAAGCATTTCACACCTTGAAGATATAGCGGATAATTTCTGAACAGATGATGTCTGATCAAGGGGCTTGTCCTTAGGCCTACACTGGGGTCGAAACATTGAAATGTACATACAGTAGATTATGGTATGTCAATGTCCAAGTGCTACTACGTATCTGTTTTATTGATAAAAACTGCTATTTTTCATAAGACATCAGCATTTTTGTTGCACACAGAAATTGTCTATGGATATAAAGGAAAATTGCTAACTTTAACACTTAAGCTGTCTGCTTGTGCGCAACAGTCGCGACGCGTCAACTAGAAGCGGGACAATTTCTTATGCTTTCGGAGCAATAGGAGCAAGGGCGTGCCCCCGCTGGAATAGGCTTTTGTCGAAAAAAGGTGTGCAAATGGAAAATAACACACTGTTAAAGCGAAAATATACTTTTGAAATGACCCACCGTACGCTGTACGGTCGAGTATAACATTGCCTCATACTTGGTTTCTTCCTAACACCCCCAAAATCTGAAGTTATGGCCCAAAAACGGTTTTTTGCATTTTTAAACTCATTTAAATTGAAATAACTCGCGCATTATCTGATTGTTTATAGACTTGGAAATTCCAAAAACGAAGAGAGGAATCTAAAGCTGCGATGTTCCTTCATAGCCCCCATTTATACGCACACGAGCCGAGCGCATGCCGATGTCGGGCATATGAGCATAAGCAGAGCTCTCTTTGCCTTCATTCGCTCAGCCCAGCCGTCGTTGAGGGCAGTTCAAAGCTGGGCTGTGTCGCTTTAATATCGCACACCAATACACTCTCACTTTTTGGCCTCGCTCTAAAGTATGATAATCAATGGTTTGACAGATTTAGCTAAACGTGATGAAATCGAATCTGTTCAGCACACGAAACCCATCTAGAATCACCATTATCCCTTCACTTTATTGTCAAAAAGTCTCATTTTGTTGCCTTGTGTTATTCTGTATACGAAAAATTAAAGTTGTCTATGTATGTAAAATCCTAAAACCGTTCATTTTAGAACTTAACTTTTACGACTATTTCAATTTGCTATTCCCCCTGGCCGTATATATAATTTAATAATTTTTTTTTTTTTTGCTGATTAGTGAAAAACATGCGCTGGTGGGGGTCCGAATATATATACCATCTAAGTATTACTGTCTCGAACTGGACCAGAAAGATAATGACAGCTCACGATTCTATAAATGAGCTTTTTTATGATTAAAAATAAAACTGTTTTCACTTGGAACATGATTCGTGTTGTTTTCATGGCGAATTCTCCACCCTGCCGGCCCCTAACGCCCTCTTGGAGGCCCGCTGAGCTCAAAAGGTACCAAAGGCCACTGATAGGCACAAAAGCGAGATTGAATGGAAAAGTAAACAGAATATCTGCCAAATAATGATGAGGCAGATGAGAAGTGCATTAGTGCTTCTTGTTATTGACAACATCGATTGCTTGACAGGCGGATCAAGAGGTGACTTCATAGCCTGATAACCGCTTTGATTTGGTTTTTAGCTTAGGTTCTGCCGTCAAAGTCGTTGGCTTCCCCTTGCCATTTGCAATTGCTTGGCACAGACTAGGAGAGGGAATGGTTAGTTATGTTTACAAAATTTGCGCGTATGTAGAATGTTCTGCCAGAATAGATTAAGACTAACTTTATTTTTAGAATGGAAACTATATTTATAATTCTGTTGCGCACAAAGGGAAGCCTGACGAAGAAGCCAAGATCTGATTATAGTAGTCTACAAAAGACTGCGGTCATACAAAATTGACTAGTTTAGGTTGTATGGTATGTATAAATTTAAGGGGTAATTGGAGGGAAAATATCTATTTTTCAAGAATTTTCGAGAAATTAAGCCCGGAAATTAAGCGAAGTATTAAGCAAAATACATTTTGTTTGACCAGTGTTGATCTTAAATTGCTTATGGTCCAGTATATTAAAGGGTTGATGGTGATTATAGATGATTTTTGTGTGCTGAACACGAGCCTGCTTTCGGAAATATTTTACCACGTCTAGATTTTTGGTAATTTGAGCTTAAAGTTTTTTAAAATGCATATTTTGACGCTTTTTATGAACGTTTTGAGGGGTTTCTTTTCATTTGATTTTGCTATTATCTAAAAGTATGATTTCTTAATTTCAAAATAAGCTAATCCAAGCAATTCTACGAGCGCTCGCAAAAATAAAATTTTCATATAACAATGACACTGTAAAACCTCTCGCAAAATTTTTGACGCAAAACGTTTTACGACTAGTATGCTGACAAGCAAACAGGGAGGTGGTAGAATCCACACGGGCGTCGTCGCGTTGCCAACTACTCTGAGTATGTGGATTTTATTGAACAGCTATTCGAGTTTTGTTTGTGAGCCCAGACTAATGAAATTTATTTATATTGAGCAAAAATATGTCTAAAAAAAATTATACCATATGTTTGTATGAGTATTTAGACCCGCTTTTGCAAAAAAAAAAAATTAATTGCAATTATTTATTGTTTTAGAACGAACTAAAAGTTGTACCAATACACACACACGCTTCACACAGATCGGTGAGCAGACCAACGCATTGTTTTTGTTTCAACAGGCGAACACTCACTGTGTGCTGTGCTCAGTTGTAATTTGACATTAGTAAACAGAGAGAGTGGCTCTCAATACGCTCTCCCTGTGAAGAGACGATCAACGGAAAAAAAGCTTCTTCAAGTGCTGCTAATAAAATGTATTTCGAAGCGTAAACAATAATTAATATTGTTAAAAAATTTTTTATATTGCTAATCCTATTGATATGTTCGTCTTCCTTTCTATCATAGTAATGTCGGAATGAGTATTAAGAGCAAAAAAAAATTGTATTGCTATTATTTATTGTTTTATAGCGAATTAAAGATACGGGGTGACATGCAGATGGCATTAAATTAAATTGATCACAAATAATTGGGCGAAAATAGTTCGTATTTTTCGGGAAATTCGATGAGATACAGGAAAGGTACATTATAAGGAAACATACAATTCGATGGCAAATTCACTAATCAAATTTAAATACACCGAGCACAATTGGAGACTGTGCTGTGATCTTGAGATCGAATCTTTATTACATCGAATCGGAAATACATCGAATCTATTGATTTATTGCCTGTGGTAGGCTCCTGCACTATCACTGCGCTACAAAATTCCTTCAAAAAAATGTATATATTTTGTTACTTCACTCTTTCTTTGGAGCCATCCCCAAGCAACATATCCCAGGCTGTCGGCTTCAAAAATAAAGAAATGCATTGAAAATTGCTTTAAGACTTACACTTTACCAAAACTTTAACAAAAGATCAAAGAATGAAAGAAACGATGTTTATAGCAAATGTTGGCTGCCTGTTTAAAATTGAAAAATATGTTAATCAGGTTTTCCAGGGTTTCAAACCGATTCAAATACAATTATTTTTGGACTAACAACAATGCAAATTTAAGACTTTTTTGACGTATTATTTTAGACTTAAAAGTGCACATCGTTTAATGTTAAGTGTTAATTTGTTCGATGGTCGAATTTCGACCACAGGGCGAGCCTTGTGTATTTAATTTTGACCTCGCTAGGCGGGACTTGAAAAAGTGGAAGTGTTCCTTTCATCCGCTGGTTGCGGATAGCGAACGGCCTCCTAATGGAAGTAAGCTGCGAACAAGAGGATATACCCAAATATGTAGATACTGTGAAGAAAACCTTTATCCTCTGAAAATGTACTAGCACACTGCCATGCTCTAGCGCGAAGGAGACTTAACAGAATTGGGAAACATAGCTTTCACCCCAACAAGATTACTAACCTAAAACTCACGAAATTCAGACTTGCGTTCAGAAAATTGGGCTGCTAACTAGTATAGTTGAAAACTCTGAAAAGGGGCACCACAGATCAGGACAAATATAAGTACCAAGCCGATGTGAAACCAACGAAATCGGGTAGTCTCCGGGTATTCAGCTAGTACATATAAGAACAAATTCAATCCTAACCTTCCAAGAAAGGGATACAGCCTAATTATAAATGTAAGTGATAGAAGACAATTGCTGGAGATGCTTGGTACCAAATATTTTTGGATCAATGGAACATCTTATCACCAACTGAACGGATGAACATTTCTCTTCTTTGAAGATATTGCTCGAAGAACAATTAAGTCGTTTTTATACCCTTGCAGAGGGTATTATAAAATAGTCCGGATGCTTGTGACGCATAGAAGGAAGCATCTCCGACCACATAAAGTATATATATTCTTGATCAGCATGACGAGCTGAATTGATTTAGCCCTGTACGTCTGTCCTTCCGTATGTCTGTCCGTCTGACTGTTTCTATGCTATCTCCTCCGTCAGTTTAAAAGCTATCTTCACCAAACTTTGCACGAAGTCTTTTGGTACAAATACGCTGCACATTTGTCGGAAAGGGCTGGATCGGATGACTATAGCATATAGCTGTCATAGGAACGATCGGTCGAAAAACTAGTTTTAGTGAGAAAAATTTTTTTGTTTTCAATTGAAACGTCTCCAATCTTCGTATTTCTTATTTTACAATGGTTTGTCATAGAAAAGTTGAGTCTGAAAAGTAGTCTTTGTTAGAAAAACTTTTTTGTTTTCAATGGAAATGTCCTTAAAATTGGCAAGTACTTGTTTTTTATGCTCCCACACGATTCTACAAAGTTTGCTCAAAATCGGATGACTATAGCATATAGCTGCAGTACGAATGTTCGGCATTGTCAGCTAGCGCGTGCGCGTGCGTATGTGTTTATGTGTGAGAGTGTGTGCACAATCGTAGAAAATGATTGAAAACAAACGAAATCAAGGCAACAGGGTGTTTTGGAGTCGGGGCACTTGACTACAGCCACTTTTATTGTTATGTTTTTGTGTTGTGTTACTTAAGAAACAAAATTGAAGGTATATTATGTCAATTGAACTTACTTGATAATGCAAGTTAAGCAGTAATAGAAGAAACGGACTTAAAAATCACATTTTCATCATTTTTGTAGCGAGGAAGTTTAGATCCGATTATGTCCGGCCTAAGACTGTCACTTCTTAATACTTTGGACCTTTACGCGAGTCACTTATCTTATTTCGTTGTCAGATACTGTCAGATGCGAAACAAACTTATTCTTTTTAAATGTCCTCGTCCTTTGTCTTTTTACAAATTCACCGATCTTAACAAAACTCGGCCAGAATGTTGGGCTTCGCATAAGATTAGCATGTATTATAAACTTTGCAAATCGGACTAGTCTTAGGAGAGCCCCATGTGAAACTTTTTCTTGTTAATTGTACGAAAAACCACAAATAAAAACATGACCTCGAGCCGGCTAAAACAATAATTAATACTGCATTACTAAGGCCAACAACCCGAATCACTGCTTCCTAATTAAGCTAAATCTGACATAAATATACCAAGTCCAGTCGGAAAGATCAGTTGGAACTAAGATTTTTAGTTAAGTCACAGTCAGTTTCGATCTCAATTAAGTTTTGCCGAATCACTTCAAAGGGTATAACAATTAAAATCTCTCTACCGAAATTTATTTTCCGACCATACATTTCCAACTTCCGGCACAATTAATTTCAATTGGCCATGTAATCAAAAAAGTACAGTACCGTCAAAAGTAAATTCACGCTTTCTTTGATGCCATCGAAATAGTCACGTTTCGCACGGCGTATCTTTTGAGGCGACTCTGCTTTTAGTTTAGTTTTATTTCTTCTGGACAAGTTCAATGTATTTCGGTGTAGGCTGCTGATAAGCCCCGCTCACTCATCATGACCCGTCACCATTCATCACGTGTTCACGTTTCATTGCGTTCCCGGCGACACACAACAAATTTGTTAATTGCCTTGCAAAATTTCATTTCAGTTGGCCCAGCTCGTCTGGCACATCATGCTGCAGGAGGCGTCCGGCGTCAATTAGTACCAGGAACTCAGCCAAGGCTTCAGGTCAAAAGAGGCACCAGCTAGTGATTCCTCAACAGCAACAGCAACCACAGCAGCAACAAAAACAAAATGGTTCACGGTCCGCCGGCACGCAGAAAATCACAACAACAGCCAGGCAATGGCAATGCGCCGTGTGAATTGGAGCTGGATCAATTGCCCACACCTCCCGATGGTGGTTGGGGCTGGGTTGTGGTCTTTGCCTCGTTCATGATACACATTGTCAGTAAGTAAAAGACAATTATCTATTATGCCACTTGGTACAGCGAGTTGGAGTTTAAAGGTTGCTATATTGATCGTTTCGCGAAGCTCTGCCATTTTTGTTGCCCGTTTCTTGGGCCAGTAGCTTAGCAACAAGGTGATTTGCCGCATGGCGCACCACTCATAAATCAACACGAACCTTGAACGGATTTCGAGCCTATAATCAATTCCAGGTTGGTCATGTGTGTCTGCCGCCATTAGCAGATCATAAATATATAAAATGCGACTAATCGGCTCAAATCACAAATTGCTTAGCCCGTAGAGATTAGGAATTCAACTCAAAATAGACGACAGTTGATAGCGGATTTATGATATGAAAACACTCCATCGGTTTGCACAATCAACTAACTATCAATTGGCTAATTGTCCGTCCAAATGTGGTCGATAATCTTATCACTTGTTTGTGTAATTGCCATATAAGAAACTATGTCGTTATCTGAGGATAGTTGGGAAGGGCATTTTGGGAGCCATATAACTGCCATGTTGGTAGTAGCCAAGCACAATTGGCTGATAAGGAACATATATGCCACCTTCTGCCAAGTGCTAAATGAATTGCACAGGTAAACTGATTTATTAGCATGGCCGGCGAGCATCGAACGCTATCAGCCATTTCCAAAATGTATGTAAAATTTGAATTGCATTTTGTGTAGCATACTTTGCGGCGGGAACATTAAATTGCTGATTAGTGGATATCGCATAGGTTACTCGATGCACAGTCTCTGGCAAAGATGTTTTTAGCCCTTAAAGCAAATAGTCCGAAAATGTTGAACTGAAATGAAAATGATGCACACAAACCACCGGTTTGACACAGCTAAATGTTTATAGTCTTTGCTCTTCTGGACGCTTATGTGGAGATGATTGGGCTTAAGTTAAGAAGTAATTGTCATGTACCCCTTTTGAGCACTTCTGGATTGTCGTTGACTTCATTTAACAGTTTCTGACTAGCCTTCTGCTACCATTTGTTGGCCGCTTATACTAGTGTGTTAATAAAGTATCAACAGTACTTGGCAGTGTCCATTTGGGCTTACCGATAATGTAAGTGTTTTGTGAGAAAGTGTAAGGGTTTGGTTCGAATGGTGTTCTGCTAGAGTCGCCGTGAGTTGAGGTCCTTGGGTAAGACTCTCTTAACCCTCTCCTTTGTAGTACACCTTGGATTCTGCGCCTTCTTAGCAGCTTTTTAGCCAGTTTGTTAGGGTGGTGTGATAGCATGTCAAGGTATCTGGCGGCTTGATTGTTGATGACGTCTCTAACCATGGGAACTCCTAGATTCTTTCCAATATCCCTGGTTCTCAAGAATAATTCAGCTCCCGTAATGCATCTAAGGATCTTGGCCTGGACCGCTCTAATCTTTGTCAGGTGAAACTTCGCCGCGACGACATAAATTTGTAGGCCGCATCTTCATAACGGAGCCAAAATAGCCTTGTATATTAGGACTTTATTCCTGAGTGACAGCTTGTTCTTGGAGTTTAGGAGCCACCCCATGCGCCGAGCTTTGCCAGCCACTGCCTGATCTGTTGCCTTGACATGGTATCCAAACGTCAGTCTTCTGTCCATATGTCCCACAAGGGATCGGAACTAGAAGAAGAAGAAGATCGAGGGCCTTCTGTGATTTTGCTTTTATCATCTCAATCAAGCCAAAGCCCTTTGAAAACAGAGAATTTCGGCTATAAAAGAATACGTTTCTTACGTATCATATTATTTGAGAGAAAAAAACTCTCCTTGCTAAGATTGAATTAAGGTAAATAAGTACTACAGAAAATTGAAAGTATTGTCCCCAAGAGGATGACAAATCAATTAGCAACTTTCAAGAAAAAAATGCAGATTGATGACAAGTATATATTAGTAGATCGGCGGGCAATGCAGAAGACTCACAGGATAACATTTTGTAAAATTTGTGTTAAGTCTCCGTAAAGGTTATATCGATCCGACATCGCTAAGGATGTAGAGGGTCGAAAGAAATGTAGTATAAAAGTTATCCTTGGAAAACGATTTAAATTCCCAAATTAATAAGTAATTAAGCGATTCATGTCTTAAAACTCGTCTGAGAACTGAACCGAACCGTTTTTCTTTGTAGTTTTCGGTACGGTTCAGCATTTCGCGGTTCTGTTCGGCTTACAATCGGCTCGGTTCAGAACCGATGTGCATCCTTGGTATAAAAACATGATCTCAATTCCACTTTCTCTGTAACTTCTCGGAAACAGAATTGATTCAGTTTCTCGCAACATAAAAACGAAAGCGTTTTTCGTTTTAAAAATTTATGTCTCTTGGCCGGTGAAATGAAAAGTAATTGGCAAATTACCACCCAGAAAAATTTCTTTCTAAAAAGGGCCAAAATCGCCCTAAAATTGAGAAAATCGCCCTTATTTTTGCGCCTAGGGTTAACTATCTTTACTTTTAGAAAGGCTTTCTACAAAAATACAACTTTATTTTTCTTGAAACAAGGGTTTTTTTGTGTTAATCAAATTTAAAAAAAAAATTTCTCAAATATAGAAAGCCGTTTCACACAAAGACAAATTTAGGGGTGGTGGTGGGGGGTGGGGTTGGGTTGATGTGTGTTGCTGCTGCTCCCACCCACTCAGCGCGCCCACACCAAGCCCACCACCTATTTTTTGTGTGATAATTTTTTAAATACAATTTTTTTATTTATTTTATTTTTTTACTTACCCTTACTGGGATTCGAACTCAGGACCTCGGCACTCTAACACGAACGACGGACATCTTTAACACTCACCGATACAACAGTGTCGCGCGAGACGGTGGCGAAATGACAGTAAAGAATGCAATCAAGACCGGTGGTAGAATGGCAAGACATTTGCCGGGCAGCCGCCAGGTCGTGGGTTCGAATCCCATACAAGGCATTGACATACAAATTTTTTTTATTTTTTTCTTTTTTTTTCTTTTGTTTTTTTAGTTATGTTGTTTTTAAAATTTTCTATATTTTTCCGATATTTTTTACAATGCACTGAGGTCTCAAATACATTTTTTCGTCAAACGTGAAGCTCGTTACTGCAAGCATCGTTTCTAAAATTTAGCAAATTATTTTCTTGTTTTTAAGTAAAGACTACTGCATCGTTTTTTTCTTATTTTTGGTAAAGACGAGTGCATCGTTTTTTCGCCTACTTTTAGGTAAAGACGAGTGCATCGATTTTTCTTAATTTGAGAAATTTTCTCTAATTTAAACGCTTTATATTTTAATGGTTAGTGTCTTTTAAAATTCAGGTTACAAATTTCACCAATCTAGGAAAATTTTCTTAAATTAAGGGCAAATCCATTTTATGGCGAAATTTTCTTAAATCTAATAAAAAAATTTTCTGAGTGTACGCACTCTTACAGTTTCCAAATGCACATAAAGTTAATTTTTTTTCATTCAATGATCAATATTGAACTTATTTATGTAATTTGAATTGCATTTAAGACCTTAGCTGAATTAAAAATAATGTTATTGTTAAATGTCTCGAAATTGGCAGTTCCAGCCAAAACGAAAAGTAAAATTTAGGAGTCTGCCTCTTTCATTTCCGAGTGTTTCATTTTCGATCGTTGCCAAAAGCAAAACGTAAGCAATTTCATTTACAATTAAGAACTGCACAGCCAATCCAAAACGGAATTGCGTTCAGTTTACTTTTCAAAACGTAGAGGAATTTAGAATGTTTAGACTTAGAATACAAACATGATGACACCACCACTCGCTCACGTCACACACGAAGCCCAAGAGATAAGATGATGCTCCAGATCCTTTGACTTGTCCAACGCTGACCCATTTGGTGCTTAAAGGATCTGTCTTCATTTGAAGCTGTTCTGGTGGGAATAGACCTCTTCGGCTGAAATAAAGAAGAGAAGATTCGGAAATAAATTGCCCTAAAGGCCCCAAAGGGCTTGGATCGTTTACATATTTATGGATTATCTTATCTCTTAGGCTTCGTGAGTGACGCGGCATCTTATGTTTTGATTTAATGACATTTCTGAATGTTTGACTTCAGCATGGGCTTAAAGGGTTAAGATTTGGTGAAATTAAGGGCGATCCAAGAACAAATAGAAGTTTTTTTAGAAGTACTTTAAACGTCCGAACAAATCACTTTCCGATATACTCAAGCAAGGGCTTTGGAGTTGGGATAAGGTGAAATTAAGGGCGATCCAAGAAAATAATTGAGTTTTTGAAACGTTTTTGGACTGCTTTACCTTCAAAACATGGGAAAAAAATACGTTTTCTCGCAGACTTGAGGGCAAACTGGGGCTTTACACTTAAGAAAGGTCTAAGGCTAGAGACTCGTCAAAATTAAAGACGATCCTTGAACAGAAATGCGATTTTGGCAACTTTTCGGACTGCCTTAGCTTCAAAAGTCTGAAAAAAATTAACTTTCCGAACTGATTTAAGCAAAATTCGGGACGTTATCCTTAAGAATAGGCTTAAGGGTTTATACTCGGCGGAAATTGGGGCGATCCTAGAAAAAAGGGTTTGTCATATTGTTAAAATAATATGAAAATATTGGGTTGTTATATTTAAGGATGGGCTTTAAGGGTTGAGATTTGACAGATTTTCGGTATCCATGAACATAAATTGCGTGGCGAATTCCTTTCCGCGCAGATCTGAGGGAAGATCGGATTGCGGTTCAGTTGGCTTTAAAAACCGTGTAAAAAACCGAACTGATGGTTCAAAAACTGTAAGAACCACCGAACCGAACCACTCCTTATCTTATCCTATGCCTAAGTGGTTCACTGAAACAATTGTGCAAGCTGTGCAAAGAGCTTTGGAGCATCTGCCCTTCTGACCTAGGGCACTCTTCTCACCTAAAGGACGACAGGACCGATTGCATTGTCATTGCCACCGCTTTCGACTGATTTACATTATACCTCTAAATTTTTTCTTCCATTCTGTGCGCTTGGGAACAGATTAAGCCCTGCACATCGGTAGTGCTTATTACTATTTACATTCGAGGGTCTTAAAATAAAATATGCCGCAGAATACACTCAACCACCTAATTATTTATTTGAAGAGTTGGCTGAAGTTAAAAAGTTTTAGCCAACAGTTTAAAATCCTTGTTTTACCTAAGTCTTTGAAGAGATCTGTATGGATTGCGATCACGGGCAGGCAATTGAATGAACGTAACTTAACCTATGATATTCTTTTATTTTCCCGTTTAGCCGATGGCATGACCTACACTTTTGGCATATTCTACAATGAGTTTCTGACCTATTTCAATGAAGGCAAAGGCTATACGGCTTGGATTGCCTCCATAATGGTTGGCGTCACATTCTCATCAGGTAAGATTTGGCACAGTCTGGACCACTCTCAGCCCATTCTCACCCTGTGATTCCACTTAGGTCCCATTAGTTCTTCGTTTGTCAATCGCTATGGTTGCCGAGCGGTCACCATTGCCGGAGCCATACTGGCAGCTTTCTGCATAATTGTTAGCATTTTTGCCCAAAACGTGCTAACCCTCATCATTACCATTGGCTTGGGCACGGGCTTGGGCTTTGGACTCATATATCTGCCGGCCATTGTGAGTGTAACCCAATACTTCGAGGCGAAGCGATCGCTGGCCACGGGCATAGCTGTGTGCGGCTCGGGCTTTGGCACCTTCGTTTTTGCACCCCTCACAGATCATCTCATCGACAGCTATGGCTGGCGAGGAGCCATGTTGATATTGGGTGGGATTGTACTCAACTGTATCATTTTCGGCGCCATGTTCCGACCACTGGAGGCTCCAAGACCTAAACCAGTTAAGATGGTGAAGAAAGCGGGAATTATTGATCAGAACACTACACCTGCTGAGCTTGAACCACTCAAGGCGGTCACAGTGAAGCCCTCAACGGATCAGTATCTACAATTGCCGCCACGCATTGAAGGTGGTATTACAGGGGGAGCCGGCACTGCCCTGTGCCGCTCCAACAGCGTGGGACATGGTCTGAAGCCCAGCTTGGTAAGTTCAGGCAACCGGATGGAAGAAAATTTCTCTATGATCTGTGTGGCCATTTGCAGAACAACAATTCGAGTGGAGTCATCAATGGTCAAGCCCCAACGGTGGCGGTAAAAAGCACCAGCAATGATGACATAGCCCGTACCTTCTATAGCCAACAACAGTTGACGCCACTGAGGGACTCACATCGAGAGCATAGTGCCAGCGGTACCATGTACCGTCCAGATGCCCTGTACCAGGTAAGACACTAACCTACACTATTCTTCAATCAGTGTCATTGACTTTTAATTTAGGGTTCGCTGCACAACATTCCCGAGTATGCCAGCTCAAAGAATGATCTTAATCGCTCAATTGCGGGGTCTGGAGTAATCAAGCGCTATGGTTCCCTGCGACAGAACAATCAGCTTGCTCAAAGTCAGGTAAGCTTCATCTCATAAAAGTTATATAGATGGTCCTCTGTTCTGCGATTACTTTTAACTTTAAAGGCTCGGTATAGGAAATGTTATAGTATTCTCGGGAGGGGATAAATAATACTGAACATTCTGTCGGGTGCCAAAGTTCATCTAGTTAAGAGGTTTGTGTCTAAGTTAATGGTTGTGTCATGAAACTGGGTTGCGTCTACCACAAATTAAATCTTCCAGTTTTTAAACCCTTGCAGATATATCTGCTATACGGTGGTGGTTTGCAAATCGCTCGAAAAATCCGTCCAGATCCCAGAGCTTCGACAGATTTAATTTTCTTATTCGAAAGTCTAGCTTCAAGGTGTGTGTAGAAGATTATGGTCCAACTATTCATAGCTGTTTTGATGTTTTCTACATTGAGTTAGAATTGCCAGCCCTGGTAACATCTGTTCGTGTCTAACGGGTGACTACTAAACATCTGCACAAACTTTGAGAGAAAGCGCCATTAGCTGAGCTTTACATAAAATCTTTCGGGATGATATTTCTTTCTCTTTGTTCTCCTGTCAACACGTTTTCATGCCCCCCTGACAAAAATTTTGACAAGTGGCGGGAACGTCATGTTAAAATTATACGAAATGCACGCTGACAAAGGTAAAGTGTTTACAGCAAACCATTTTACCCAAGAGGGCAAGTCCAAACGCACTATTTATAGTATTTTGCAACTAAAAAATAATAAATAGAGAAGTTGGAAGTGGTCGGAAAGCAAACATTACGACCGGCCAAGCTGTCAGAAAGCTAACACAACTTTTAACAACAAAGACAACATAAGTCAACAAGATGCAGCCAGAAAATTTAATGGCAGCCAACAACACATCAGTAAAGTGTTAAAAAAGAACGTAAGCAAAGAGCACCAAGTTACACACCTGACCAAATACAAACTGTCAAATCTCAATGTCAGTGGATGTGCAACCAATAACGCCTTTTTGCCAATATCCCTCTTGTACCAAAGGAACGGAACCCAACAAACTAGCCGCAATGTCGTCCAATTGAAGATTTTTATAAGTCTGAGTGCTGCAGTTTACAAAAACAACTGGAAGGCCAAAAATAGCAAAGAACTGACCAACAGGATTCGCTTATGTATCCGGAAAATACGACCCCAAGGTCGTACAGTCCGCCTGCGGAGACATTTTTCGGCTGATTACGGGTTATTCGACCAAATCCATTGTTGCAATTGTCAAATTTTCATAAAGATCCGTTGAGAATTGTAGTTACGGCGGCATTTAAAACTTTGTGCAGATTTTTAGCTGTCACCCGTTAGCGAAGACACGTGTTGGTTAGCAAATTCGGTTTGGTTGGCTTGCAAAATCTCCTAACAAAATACGAGAGGACTGGAACCAAACGAAAAGATTTCTAGAACACCGAGAATTGGTTTTGGGTTGGAATTTGGTGGAAGAGACACCTCCGATAGAAAAGTAATTTCTGAAAAGTAGTCTTATTTAGAAACACTTTTTTGTTTTCAATGGAAATGTCCTCAAAATTAATATTATTTTGTATGCTTTCACACAATTCTACAAAGCTTTGTCAAAAAAGGATGACTAAAGCAAATATTCAAGCTGCAAGGATATAAAACTTCGGACGAGACCAAGTCAGCTTCCCTGTTTTCTTAGATTTGAGTAAGGCTGCAAACCGGTCCGGAAGCAAACCCCTGTGAACCGATTCGGCTCGGGTTTTTTGGGTTTCTCGAACCGGACCATGAACCGGGCGCCTTAGATTTTCGCTACTCGAACCTGAGCCCAAACTGGACCAATTAATCGCAAATTTGAGGTTCGGTTGACCAAATGAAGAAATTTTTCCAACGACACATCTTGGGAAATATTGGAAATCTCTGGAGATTATAGTATAAACGATTGCATTTCTAACTAAGCGTTGATCACATTTTATGTAGAATGACAAGATAAAGTATGATACAGAAAGAAACAATTTGAATAAAATCTACTTTAAACAGACGATATAGAAACACGCTATCGATGAAAGAGGTCCACGTCCAGCATGCGTGCTTAAATCTGATTTCTCTACACCCAAAAAAAGTGGTCATCAGAATGACTCTTTTTAGTCATCAATTTGAAACTATTGAGTATCAAATCCTCTTTAATACTACAAGTATCAAGTTGATATTTTCGAAAGTATTAAAATGATATTTCAAAGATATCAAATTGATACTTACTCGTATCAGGCTGACACTTTTTAAGCCCTTGAAGAGGGAATATTAAAACTGTAAAGTGTATATATTCTTAACCATGACGAGCTGAATAGATTTAGCCATGTCCGTCTGTCCGTCTGTTTCAATGCGATTTCCTTCGTCAGTTTGAAAGCTATCTTCACGAAACTTTCCACAAATACGCTGCACAAGCATGAAAACCGACCGGATAGGAAGACTATAGCATATATCTACCATAGAAACGATCGGTCGAAAAACTACTTTTAGTGAGAAAAACTTTAATGTTTTGAATGGAATCGGCATCAGAATTCGTATTTATACGTTTTCTATGATTTTTAGTAATTTCACTCAGTTTGGCCGAGACCGGAAGACTGTAAAGAACACCTGCCACAGAAAAGTTAGGTTTGATAAACGAATGTACCCCTGTTGAACCCTCAACAGAGGGAAGTCTATGATACATTAATTGAAGGCAATTCATATTGGAAATGGTGGCTTATTTTTCTTGGATGCCCCCAGTGAAACTGGGAAGACATATCTTATGTCATTGATTTTGGCCACTGTTCGTGCGAGATCCGACATAACGGTAGCAATTGCTTCCTCTGGAATAGCGGCCACATTGTTAGTAGGATGTCGTACAGCTCATTCGGCGTTATAATTGCCGTTATACCTTCAAACTATTGAACAACCGACAAGCAACATTGCGAAACACTCGGCAATGACCGAAGTATTAGCATCTGCAAAAATCATCATTTGGGACGAGTGCACAATGGCGCACAAGCGCGCATTGGAAGCAATTGGCCGAACATAAAAGAGCTGCGCAATGACTCGAGATGTTTTGAAGGAAACGCTGTCGAACAGGGTTGCATAATCTAACTGAATTTTTCCAAAATTGCTGAATAAAGGAAGGTCGTGCCCAGTCGATGAATCGAGCGGATTGATTTCATTTCCAATTTGCAATTTCGATTTCATCGAAAGACGAGCTCATCAAAAAGTACGAACATCTTGCCACCACATTTTATGGTTTAATAGCTGAGCAATTTTAGCTGCTAAGAAAAAAGATGTGAATGACTTAAACTTTTTAGTTAGAATCAGATAATTGGTACTCTGCATTCATTCAAATCTATCGAAAATGTAACATGAACGAAGACCACCCCCATAAATAAAAAAAAAAAAAAAAAAAAAAAAATTTTTTTAAAAAAAGAAAAGGGAAAAAAAAAAAAAAAAAAAAAAATTTAAAAAAAAAAAAACCACAAAAAAAAAAAAATCAAAACGCCGGCGTAAAATTTTTGGGTTTAAATTTGAAAAAAGAATTTTTCTCATGGTCAATTGTACGTGTCATGTTCACGTGTCGGCAAACCCTCTGCGTTATTTATTTTTGCTACTGATAACAAAACTAAAAATGTTGAGTAACACAAGGTTCTTCAATGTCGTCTTCAGTCGTCTAGACCAGAGGAGGGCCTTAAGTTAACTCACCACAGAGCCACTTAACAGTAAGCGCGTTTGCATCGAGGAATTCACAGTGTTAACTAAAAATTAAGACACGAAAATTGTTCATATTTCGCGTTCTATTGAAGAAAATTTTGTTTTCAATTTGTTGATTTAGCTACCTCCGATCCTTCACCACTTTGCCAATTCCAATTCAATGTCCAATTTCAACACAATGATGGTTAAACTATTTATTAAAAGCAAATTTTGTGGTAGTGATCTTTAAAGTTTGGTTATCTCTTATCCGTGTTTGAGTTGCGACTCACTTTTCCGCATTTCAACGACCTTCTCAAACTTAGAAGTTTACCCACTCAGCAGCAGCTGGACTCCTTTCCGCCGTTAGGAGACTGTACAAGTCACAGATGCAAATGCGTATCTCCTCGAGATAGTTTATGCCTTGTAGAACACACGACCTTTGCCGTGTTCGGCAAGTCACATTCCGGTCGCGATATTCGTCCAGCAATATGGCCAAAAAGATCAGAATAACCAGACACAGGAAGCAACGCAGCAAAAAGAATAGCAATCGGATGGGTCTTAATGGTTCCAGAATCCAAACACGAACTCTCTGCTTGAAACGCTCCCACCAGGTCTCATTGCATTCTTCATTGTTAACCCATCGGCGGCACCAGTAACTCATGATAGCGGTTTTTCATGTGGCATGTGTATTTTGTGGATGTAGAAGCCAACAAACTTAAAGATACTATAATAAAAAAAAAAAAAAAAACAAAAAAAAAAACAGAAACCCAAACTACGGTATTCTGACACTTAACACTAAGAACTCCAAATGGATTAGGCTAGGTAAGTGTACCACAGCCAGCTCAGTAGTTTGTAGAGTAGGAAGAGCCGTACTGAATGGTAGATCAACCATTTGCTTCACATGAAAACAAAACAGAAAAGTTAAGAAAACATACGACCGCATAGTGGGGCAGAGCTTACATCCTGAGTACATTCTTGGAACGCTGCAAGCTTTGGGGATTCTCTTTAAGCTGATGCTCTCGTATGCTGTGCAACATCTCTTTGCACTTGATAATCATCAAGGCATTCATGTCCGGATGACTGTAGGTGCAAATATCAAATTCCGTGCTGCGTGGGATACAAATCAGAAATCGGGCTTGGAGACAGTTTGCTTTAGCCACTTACCCATGATTGGTTTTTATCATGGCGGCCACATTGGTGGTGCCAGAACTATCATAGTTATTGAACATAAAGGGCTGCATCACTTCCAGCGTTTGATAGGCCTTCCTTACTATGCCCAAAACTGCGGGTTCTCGACCAAAGAGTCTCAGTAGCAGATCCACTATCACGGCAGGCAGAATCTCCTTGGTAAAGACTAGGAATTGGTATACCCAACGGCTATCCGTGTAGTGACAGCCGGGCATAAGTAGGCTCTTCTCAAAGGCTACTTCCTGCCAAAGATGCAGATCATCCATTTGCTTGGCCATTTGCTTGAACGTGTGCGGCACATGAGTGCAAGAAGAGCACTGAAAGACCAACAACTCTTTGGGCGGCCTGCAAGAGATAAGTCAGGGTTCGAATACTCAGGCAAGTGGCTTCAACATACTCACCCTTGCTTGTAAGCCTCGTAGCCATCTATGGTATAATGAATCAAAGTCTTGATGCCTATGTCCTGTGGTGTTATGTCCAAACGTATTTTGTTACCAAGATAGACGGTCTTTAGAATTCCGGCACCAACCAGCGAGAACAGACCCATGGCACCCATTAAGGAGGGAGCGAAACCCGGGCTGGGCTCTTCCACCGCAAAGAGCACTGCGCAGACAGAAAAAGTTGTTGTGGGTAGTTGAGCGGTGGAATGGGTCTACACCAGAGGCAGGCAAGAAATACATTCACACTTTGCATTGGAGCAAAAATTGCTCTC
This sequence comes from Lordiphosa collinella, assembly GCA_018904265.1. NCBI lineage: Eukaryota > Metazoa > Arthropoda > Insecta > Diptera > Drosophilidae > Lordiphosa > Lordiphosa collinella. Next base: position 99,175 of record JAEIFV010000550.1, on the reverse strand, counting down.
AATTTTGGTAGCAACGACTGCGTCAAGGCACAAGCCGAACACGCAACGCGGCGGCGCTTGTACAGCTTATTCTGTGTGTGTGGAAGCAGCGCTGCTATAAAATTTTCCCTATGCACACGAGATAGGAATGTGCCTGCCCCTGGTCTACACTCACCTATAGACGGTCTGTACACCACCAAAGGCAGACGCGTGCGATAGTCATTGATCAGCGATTCGGCTAGGTTCTTGGTAAAGGTGTAGGTGTTCGGAAAGCCCACGATTAGTCTGAAGTATTGGAATAGCATTAGGATCTCTGCCAGTCACTCCGTTTAGAACATACTTGCGCGTGAGAGCATCCAGCACTCCATCATCTGGCATCTCGTCCAGCAGGCGCAGGCACACACGCCAGTCAATGGGCGAGGAGTAGTACTGCAAAGACAGTCGGTCAGAATGGAGTTGCGCTGCAAGGCCTAACTATTGTTCACCCTGGGCTCCACGGTCGACAGGTAGGGGTTGCTAAAGAAGGTTGAGACATGCACGAACACGCGCAGTTGCTGTAAAGTTTCGGCAAACTTGAGGGCCTCCAGCGTGCCGCCCACATTTAGCCTCAAGGCCACACGAAGGGGCTCATCAAATCGTACGGTGGCCGCACAATGATACACCAGCGACACCTGCGACATCTGTTCCGCCATCGCTGGCTGTATACCCAGTCTCGGCAGGGCCACATCTCCCGCTACAGCCACCAGTTTTTCTAGCTCATGGGGTTTCTCCTTGCGCAGCACATGAAATATGGTGGCCTGCCGCAGCTTGATCAGCCGCTGCTCCGCACTCAGTTGACGACGCTCCCTTAACAGGATGTAAATGCGGCGCACATTGCACGAGCGCAGCAGCTTCTCGATCAGAGCCTTGCCCACCACTCCCGATCCGCCTGTAATGAAAATTTCACTGTCCTCAAAGAACTTTGCAAGATGCGACATTTTGCGCGTGCGAGTTGTAACCTCCGGAGTTGCGATAGCTCACTGTCTGGTTTGCTTACAGCGATGCACGCACAATTTTGGGCCGCAGTTTTCGCACACTTCGAATATTCATTAACAACGTGGCCATTAGACTAACATGAGGCAACCCACATGCATATGGAAATCGAGAGACGACGGTGGCGACGATACTAACAACAATGACCCCTTGCTGATCGGCGGAAAATGGGACTAGGCTGGAGAGATATAAGCTAGGGGAACTACTTGGTACAAGTTCGCTCATCTAAGGTATAAACCAGAAGAACTAACTCAGTTCCCGACATCTCTTTGGTTGGCTTTCGAGAAATACTTGGGTCTCCAGCCTCCAGCTGGGAGTTAATTTCGGCATGGGAAAAGATGAACGCTAGAGTAGTACAAAAAAAAAAAAACAATAATATTTAAAAATTTATTATTTTTTTTTCTCTAAAACAACATTATAAAAAAATTAATTAAAATTTTATTACATTTTTCTCTTTCATTTTGGGTGCGTTGGTATTAAAATAAATAACACCAACAAATGGGAGTAATAATTTGGTCCATAGAAGGAAGGCAAAAAAAAAAAAGAAAAAATGTTAAAAACAAAAAAAATAAAAAAAAATAATATAATTGCCAAAATCGCTTTCTAAACAAAAAAAAAACAAGTTGGAAAACAAAAAAATGAAGATTTGGAGAGGTGGGCGGAAAGATGGTAACACCCCAAAGGGCAATAGACAGACAAAGCAAAAAAAAACACCGGGCATTTACATTTGTTTGTTTCTTTTTCTCGCTTTCCAGTTTAGGCAAAATATCGAATATTCCACTCTACCGAAAGTACTGATTGGCAAAGAATGACAAAATTGAGTTATCCGCAGGGATGTGTTGCGCATCAGAAAAAGTGCAACTACTGGAAATTGAGATACCACCAAGTCCAGCTAAAAATAATTATGCGCGTCGAAATGCTTCAAGATCCATGCGCCGAGACATTCTCCAACCAATTGCTAGATATTAGCAAATCTAAGTTTCCTACCCATTGCATATAAGGTTCTGTCATGCGTCCTATGTGAACGTCTAAAGCCGAGAATGAGCAAACTAATCGAACCTTATGTGTGGGGTAAGTCCACCATAGATCAGATATTCACATTGCGACAAATACCGGAGAAAACTCATGAGACACCCACCATTAAATAGCCGCTTTCGAAACACCGATAAGGTTAAAGTTCTTTGAAGCCCTGTCTACATTTAATATACCAGAAAAGTACGTTCGACTTTGCATTATTACGTTGAGAAGCACACAAGCACACCGTCAAAATAGGAAAGAACCTCTCCGATACCAAAAAAGGTTTTAGGTAGAGTGACATTTTATAGTGTAAATTTTTTAATCAGCTAACAGATCGGGCACCATCTTTTTCAAAAATATAATGCTACTTGCATATGCCGATGATATTGATATTATCGGCAAAAACGAACGGGAGTTAGACAGTGCGTATTCAGCGATTGAAATGCAGTCAAAACTCATGGGCTTAGCGGTAAATAATGAGAAGACGAAGTATCTAGTATAATTATCAACGCGTACTATCGTTCGAACAATCCTTTGCAATGGGAGAGTGCAACTTTAGGGTTGTAAAGGATTTTGTTTACCTCGGAACACTGATAGCAGCGCCCAAAACGTTAGTCTGAAAATTCAAACTAAGAAAAAAATTTGAAAAGATCCTGCTAAGCCACTGCTGGAAGATATTGGGACTCTTAAAGTGACCAACTGTTGCCAGATCGCACAAGACATACGCGAGGGGATTAATTGCAGCGGACAAGACCGTCAAACGGTTGTGATTGAAATATCGGGCCATATAACAGGTCATGTTACAGATATTGGGAAGAGATTGAGAATTTAAGTTTTATTGAGAAAGAAGAAAATTAGATCTAGAGTTCAACTCTCTCGTCAACTAATAAAGACACCATTTATACTGATTTAAGTAAGCTTCATAAACTGAGCTTTTTTGGCACTTCAATATATTAAATATATAAATCTCTTAGTCCGACTGGCTGATTATTAACTCACAGCCCAAACAGCTTAGCGTAGAGATAAATGTCTTATTAATTTCAAGGTATGTTTTACATGGGAAATCAGTTTGAGAGCGGTCTATAAATGTGTTGCTTATAAAACGTAGTGGTTAAACAACAACAAGCCCACAGTAGAGCACACCTGCCTATCGTGGAGTAGAACTTACCAGATTCACCTGGATTCAGTCTAACTCTTATTTTATCTAGAAGTGTGAATCATTGTGTGTCCAAAATGTCTAATGTGAACTGCTAATACCTGCAACCTTTCAAATCTACAAGGCACAATGTAAAAGGCCCAATTAAGAAGTTTATGACCATGGAAAACTGGGTATTTTTTGAGACTGATCTCAAAAAAACCTTATACGCAGGAGGAGCATTAAGAGATTGGCAAATCTGCCAAATTTTACTAGTAGGCTTAAGGCCAAAACGCCGATATATATCCATGCCACCTAGTGGCATCACGGCTACTGATCATTTCGCTGAAGTACCATTACAGAGCTTAGTCGAAAGTTTCTAAAACCAAATTGAAAATAATAATAAAACCCAATTACCTGCTACCAACAAAATGGGTTGTGATACATATAGGAAAAAATTTGATAACTTCGATGGAGACATGATAGACCAATATTTATTTTCAATTTGTATGATACTATTGATAGTGCTGAAAGGACCGACAGTTAAATGGAAAAATAATCGACCTTCTTCTACTCGATATGGTCGACCAATCAAGATACTTTGCGTGAAAGAAACAGCAGACTTGTCTCGCGGAGAAACTGAGAACATTAAGAGCCAAATATTAAATATTGTACCAACATTAGTAAGTACCTTTAGATTTGAACACCAATTTCATATGACCATGCTTGACGATCAGTGTTGTATCGGAATCCTCTTCGCTATCATGTGGAATCAGTAACGCAACTTGCAAAAATTTGAACAATATAAATGTGGTGAAGAGCAGACATTATAAAACATTTTTCCCTTCCATTTGGTACAAGGACTTTCGAAACATACGCGAGGAGCAATTTAAGAAAAAAATTCCAGGAAAAATATAATGGAAGATATCATAAATGCTTTATTAGTATCTACCGACCCTTTGATATCTTCGTTGTCAAATGGGTCTTCAATTTCTCTGTAAAAAATATTATTATGGACGAAAATGTTCAGAGCTTGCTTTTAATGAAGCATCTGGATATGGCTGACTCTAATTCCGAATAATATTCAGGCATGTTCTCAATTCCGCTCCGTTTTGAAAAGTAAACCGAAAGCAATTCCGTTTCGGTTTGGATTTGCTGTTCTCAATTCCGAATGATTTTGCTTACGTTTTACTTTTGGCAAACCACGGACCAAACGAAATCGGCACTGGAGAATTAAGCGAAACGATGGAAAATGGAACATGCGGCAACGAGAGAGGCTGACTTTTACGTTTTACTATTCGGGTTGCCAGGCGCCTCCAATTTCTCTAGACATTTAACAAAAAAATTTGTTTTTTTAGTTATAGACTTAAATGCAAATCAAATTACATTAACAAACTCTCCATTGGTTACAGTATTAAGGAAAATTAAATTAATGTACATTTGGCAACTGTACAAGTGCGTAATTTGTCAATTACTTTTCATTCCACCGAGCAGCAAGCACTACTTTTTGAAACGTAAAATGCTTCGTTTTTGTGTTTCGAGAAACTGAATCAATTCTGTTTCCGAAAAGTTGCAGTGGAAGTGGAATTGAGAACAGGCCTGATTATATCGTTTTTTAGATATTATTGATTTATAAAATATGTTTAATAAAGTTACAAAAAAATTATCTTCAAAATTCCTTCAGCTGATCGATATTTCCCGATTACCAAATATGCCAGAAGGTACGAACCTTCTCTATACAAAACAGTGGGAGATATAACTTTTTCAAATTTTTGGTGGCGGGAGGGGCGAGGCGAAAATGGAAAATAAACTTGATCTGCCTGCAAGTGAAAGAAATTTTTGTCCTATACATGTCGAACCACTATCTCTTACCATCTCTGAGATCTGTTTGTTCATACGGACAGACGGACATGGCTATATCGACTCGGCTGTTGATGCTGATCAAAAATATATATATACTTTATAGGGTCGGAAATGCTTCCTTCTGGCTGTTACATACTTTTGCTACTTCTTAGAATGGTTGACTCTCAAACGCTCCTCACATGTATAGATTTTAGTGCTCTGTAAAAGTTTACTCTCTGCACTGACTGCACAATTGTTTTTGCAATGCACGTAGATATAGGCTGGACATATGAATACACAAAACATAACAGTTTTTCTCCTGTTGTTGTTTGACAATCGATTTTACTCAAATATTGGTAAATACGTAAGCTGTTGAGCATTATTCAAGTATTTTTCTTTCACAGGAGGAAGTCAAATGTTGCGGATGTATCACCTGCTCCAAGGAAACGCGTGACACATTTGCCGAAATGATGAATTTCTCCCTGCTCAAGGATGTGATCTTTGTCATCTTCTCGGTGTCGAATTTTTGCACTAGCATCGGCTTTAACATGCCCTACCTCTATGTGGTGTCCCAGGCGAAGGAGTTGGACGTTGATAAAGCAAAAATTAGCTATCTAATATCAACAATTGGCGTGGCCAATACCGTAGGACGTATCATACTGGGTTATATAGCAGATAAGCCCTGGGTGAATCGTTTGCTAATATACAATGTGTGCCTTACCACCTGCGGCATTGGTGAGTGAACTCTGCGTGAGCCAAGCATAAGACCTCTAATGAAGACTTCTTTTCCACCCCTCAGCCACGGCCATGGTGCCGCTTTGTAGTGGCTTCAACTCCTTGGCCTTTTACTGCGCCGTCTTTGGTTTTACAATTGGCGCCTATGTGGGCCTAACATCGGTCATACTGGTGGATCTGCTGGGCCTTGAGAAACTGACAAATGCATTTGGTCTGCTGCTGCTTTTCCAGGGTGTGGCCAGCTTTATCGGTCCGCCCATTGGAGGTAAGTGCTGAATGAATGACTTCTTTCCTTCTCATCTTAACACGCAAATTGTTTACTCACAGGATTCATGTATGACCTAACTGGGTCATATTCGCCGGCGTTCCTCATCGCTGGCATCACCATTGCCATCAGTGGCCTGGTCATGTTCATCATACCGCCACTGCAACGCTTCCAGGCCAACAAGGCTGAGCAGAAACATAATTCCGAGCAGTTGGCTCTCAGTTAGTATGCACGTTTGGTATTTGCGCAAAGAACGCCTCGACTCCATTTGTTTCTTTATTGTGTTTTTTTTTTTTTTGACATCATAGAATAAGTGATTCGATCTAGGTACAATTACATAACTACACATGTATTTATATTCAAGGGTGGTCCAAGTTTTCCGATTTTTCCCTGTGTAACACTTTGGTTCTATTAAAATTAATTCATGTCTATATTGTTTAGTTCTAGTTTTATGATGATGATATTTGTTATTATTATATTATTGTGGCATTAAAGACTTTTACACAAAACGACAGACCCAAAAAAAGAAAACAAATACCCCAAACACGAAGCGTTTTACTAATAAAATTCCAAAGGTTCATGTTTATGCAAGTGCCAATCACAGATGCATTGAACTTGGTCACACGTCTTGCACCTGCGGCTAGTGTAGTCGAACGAAGCCCTGTTCGGTTTAGAGTCCATTCACATACCAGCGAGAAAGTGAACTGCACGCACTTGGATGCGATGTGTAATGTCATGCTTGCCAAATCTTGGCAGTGCACAACACGGCGGCGAGTGGCAATTTTCAACTTGTTGGACGACACTATCGCACTAGCCCACATAGATGATCTTCCCGGCTAGTTGGCTTTCTAAATTTGAGTGATTTGTGAGCGTGCACTCATTGCCATTTTGTTATTTAGGTCGCATTTATACAATAAAAGGTGATTAACATAATTACTATGTATATAAGTAAATGTAAAATGGCTTGTTACAGCCCCAAAGGGCCAAAGCCGAGCCTCTCTCAATTTTCGCACAAGAGAAAGGGACCTACAGTTTAACGGCAAATCCGAACGGCAGTTTGAGAAGCTTTCCATGGCTAATTACTACAAAGCTGGCGCCAACAGCAGAGAGGGGTGACCGGGTGTAAAATTTATTCAAAGAAAAAACTTTTCATTACTTTTTTGTTTTCTCTGGAAATGTCCTTTAAACTGGCATTTATATATTTGGTATGCTTTCACATAATTCAACAAATTTTGGTCAAAATCGGATGACTACAGCATATAGCTGCCGTAGGAACGATCAGTCGAAAAACTTGTTCTAGTGAGAAAAACTTTTTTGTTTTCAATGGAAACGTTCTTATCATTGGCATATGCTTATTTTATATATTTTAACACAATTCTACAAAGTCTTGTCAAAATCGGATGACTCTAGCATATAGCTGCAGTACGAATGATCGGTCGAAAAAGAAGTTCCAGTTAGAAAAACTTTTTTGTTATTAATAAAAGCTGTAATGGTATACAAAACTTAGACAGTGCAGAAGTTAACTTTCCCCTATTTATGTTGACCAAAGACCCGCCATTAACACGCCGATAAGGTCAAAGTTCTTTGAAGCCTTGTCTACGTTTGGTATACCAGCAAAGCAGTGTTGCCATTTTAGCTATTTAGTTGCTAGATCTAGTATTTTTTAAAAGTGCAAATGCTTATAAATTTTTGAAAATGCTATTAGCTATAAATCTAGCAACTTTAAAATAATGTTTAGCTATTTCTAACAATTTTTAAATTTTTAAGACGAAGTGCGAAATAACGCCTATTAAATTGGTTTGAAACCTTACCTGAGTAAGAAGTCTCAAAAGTGAATTTCGGAGTGATAATTATATAATTTAAGGCATAATCATTAGAAATCGCTTTAGTTCATGAGTAATTGCGGTAGAGATTCGTGAGATTTAGTACTTCATTTTGTGCCTAAAAAGCATTGCCTGTACTAGATTCATGACCGAAGAGCAAGTAAGTGATGCCATGTTTTTAGTTCCAACTTTTTAAATCAGCACTAATTTCAGAACTGATTCGGTACTGAGCCACCTGAAGGGTTCTATCTATAGTAGTGATAGACCAATAAAAAAACTCAGGGTGTCTTCAGTCTTTAAGTTCTTTCGAAGAAATTGACTACTATGAATTGTCGCAAAATATTTTTATTCATTATAATGAGCAAAAAAACTTAAATATTGCTGATATGGACGAAGTCACTAAGTTCCGTTACATAGTTCTCAGTACTGAGATCAGCATATTTGGCCTTTCAGCTTTCGTTGGGCCTACCCTGCAGAGAAACTGTCGGCTAGTAACAAAAAAAAAAATCCTACACTAGTTGTAAATCAACAAGAATTTAACTGGTAGCAAAAGACAAATTCGTGTGATTTGAAGTTAAAGTGAAAATTAAGACAAAGTGTCGAAAAACATGGATTACGTCAAAGTTAAAGCAAAGTCAATGTGAATAGGAAAAGTTTGTATCATATTTGGCCCAGTCATAAGGCTACACTGGTATTAACTGGTATAAAACTGGTTGGAAATGGCTGCAGCAGAGGACAATTGGAATTAAACTGGTTGTAAATGGCTGCTGTGGGGGACAATTGACCTTTTCCGATGACATTCCTGTGTAAGATGGACGACTTCAATGCATTGATTTGGATACGAAGTGCAACCAGTTGAGAGTTTTTAGAGACTGGTATACTTCTGGTATTAAACCAGACACTTTCTAAGCAGGGTAGATTCGGGTTCGGCTCGGACTCCAAACAAAAAAGAGAGATTGTGAATTCATTGCGGCACTCTGTCCTTTTTGAAGAATTTGTTAGTCTTTGCAAGGTGCAAGTAATTTTGGTAATTGTCAAGTATTGAAACCTGTGCTCAAAAAATTCCAAAATAATTCCATGGATACACCGCAAATTATGAAGAATTATCATGCGGTCATTCAGGGTTTTTTTTTTAAATTAATATTGTAATTTGCTGATGCGTTACCGAAATTATGTGTGTGCTTTACTATACTAGACAATTACCGTAATTTTTTAAGTTATTTTTGGATTTTAGTCTCAAAAACACTATTTTTAGCTATTTCTAGCAATTTTTTTGCGCAAATTTATCAGCTCTTGTATCTATTCTGGCGGTTTGCAGACCTAATTTAAAGTATTTTTGTATTCGAAACTCATTACAAATTAATTTTTTTACAAGTATCTGTTGGATTTCAGTCCGAAACAACAGTTTTTTAGTTTTCATTTTTAGCTATTTATTTTTATATTTTTTATTTCTAGCTATTTCTAGCAATTTTTTTTTTTAAAATCTAGCAACTTTTGAACCTCATGTTCTGGCAACACTGCAGCAAAGTACGTTCGAGTTTGCATAATGACGTTAAGAAGCACAAAAAGCTCCGTCGAAATAGGAAAAAAACCTCTCCGAACCTTTCGATACCAAATGAGGTTTTAGGCAGGGTGGAGTGTATACTGCGCCAGTGCCCAAATGCCAACAGAACGAGCACCATCTTTACCAGAGATAACATGCTACTTGCATATGCCGATGATATTAATATCATCGGCAAAGACGAATCTGCGGTATGACAGGCGTTCTCAGATATAGAGAAGCATTTAAAACTTAAGGGCTTAGCGATAAATGAAGATAAGACGAAGTACCTACTATCAACGCGCAGTGAGTCTACGCTTGGACAATCTGTTGCAATGGGAGCATACAACTTCAAGGTTGTTAAGGAATTTGTCTACCTCGGAGCGACGATAACCAGCGACAACAACACCAGTCTGGAAATCCGAAGAAGAAAGCCGATAGATTCAAGAGCAGTGCCCTCTCTCCACAAACGAAAATTGCTCTACACAAGTTGCTTATCATCCCAGTCCTGCTATACGGCGCAGAAGCATGGACAATGTCATCAACGGATGAGGCGGCAATTGGCGTGTTCGAGAGAAAAGTACTTCAGAGGATTTATGGACCTCTAAACATTGGCAACAAATTTCGCATCCGAATGAATCACGATCTGTATGAGCTCTATGGGGACGCTGACCTAGTCAAGCGTATAAAACAACAGCGGCTGCTCTGGCTTGGACATGTTACTCGTATGTATGAAGAAGCTCCAGTAAAAAAAGTGTACAGTCGGAAGGCGAAAGAATTAGGAGAAGCAGGAGCCGTAGGACGACCAAAACTTAGTTGGGCAAAACAGGTGCTGAAAGACATAAAGGCGCTTGAACTGAACAACTGGTGCCAGCTCGCACAAGACAGAGGCGAGTGGCGGGCAATAATAACAGCGGCCGAGACCGTCAAACGGTTGTGATAGATAATATCGGGCCAAATAAGAAGTATTTGGCCAGGCTTGCTGTAAAGCGTTGCTATGGAAATCCCAAAAGTTTTTTTTTAGTGAACCGTGGAAACGCACGTGAGGGAGGAAAGGGATCCAAAGAGGCACAAATTCATTAAAAACTCTAAAAATTTGATCATTAAAGGCGTTGGTGGACCAGTCAACCCTTGATAATGCCTCGTTGAGGCGTAGAAAATTATTTGTAATATTTTATTCCCCAAAGTATGTAATAGCCTATTTCCACTACAGCAAATATGTTACATTTTTTCACAAATTCCCCAAAAAAGTAACCAGTGTTGTTAAAGAAAATACTAGATTATTTCATGTTGATGTCAGAAAAAATCAACCCTAATGTTGTCGATGTCACAAAAGTCCAAACCTGATTTAAAATCAATTTGAATTGATAATTGAAGGTTATCGCCGAGTTTTATAATATTATATTTAATATTAATAAATTTGATTTCAAAGATGGCTCAAAACGTAAGTCAATGTCTTGGATGGACTACCATGAATTCATTCTCATGGATCTGTCGGAGGAATTATTTATCGCGGGTCATTCATTTATTTGCGGATGGTGGTTGCAAATTTTAATTGAAAAGAAAGAAGATCGCAAAAAAAATGAAATTTAACGCAAATACAAGAATAAAAGAGGGAAGTCGTTTATACAGGTCTGAACTGACGGTGCGCTATCAAAATGTGATACGTAAAGTCAGTGCTGCCATCATCCTCTTTCACAAACAGTGTGTTGAGGTGAAGTGACTCGTGTAGCGAATGAATCACGAACTGTACGAGCTTTATGGGAACACTAAGCTTGTCCAGCGCATAGAAAAACAGCGGCTGCGCTGGATAGGACATGTTGCCCGTATGGATGATAACGCTCCAGCAAAACGGGTGTACAGTCGGCATGCGAATGAGTTAGGAGGCAAGCCCGGGCCGGGTCGACCAAAGCGGAGATGGTGCGACCAGGTGCAGCTGGGTGTGTCCTCCTGGTGGGATGTTGCTCGGGACAGAGGCGAGTGGCGGGCATTAGTTTTAGCGGCCGAGACCGTAAAACGGTTGTGATGCTATCATCAATGGCCAAAGAAGAAGAAGAAGAAGCATTATGCCAAGTGCCTGGCACAAATTTAATGCCGAAATGTCGCAAGTGGCCAAGTGCAGTGAAATGAAATAAAATGCAATAGAATTTGAATCCTTTATCAATCAATCAAGCGCCCATCAATCACTGGCAGAACTGGACAATTTGGCAGATAAAATGCCGATAAGCTTTATAAGGAAATCATTATACAAATTTAACAAACGAAAATGTAACACAATCAAATATCTGTTTTTTTTCTTTCAAACGTAAACAAGTCATTTAAAATTTTGTATTCAAAAATAGGACAACAATCAATTTAGAAAAGAAAAATGGCGAATAACTCTCCCACACGTAGCAGCAGCAATAATCTCACGCCTCGTACAAAAATTCCCTACCTGTGCAAGATTTGCAGAAAATATGCTCGCTGCGCCGCCATTACCATCTGCGGGCATATGTATTGCTGGCCCTGCTTGTGGCCGCATCTTAATGGTCGGCCTAGACCGCTCTGCCCTTTCTGCAAGCAGGTACTGATCCTTCACGAGGATATTATGCCATTCCTAGGCGGACCTAACAACACACCGACCGATGACTACTTGGTGGTGCTGTCGGGGAATGTGGCTCGCCCCACAGGCATTTCCTTAAACGAGAGACCACACCCCGACTGGTTTCGGATACACGACGGCGAGGAGGTGATTGTGCAAGAAACTTTGAATCTACAGGGCGAACGCAATTTGGCCGAGTTCACACAACAATTGCAAAGGGTCTTTCCTCAGATGTTCCGACGCGTGAAATATTTGAATTGGTTAAAAATTGCATGTGGGGCTATGGTTCTAATATTGTTGACTTCGATCTGGCCAGTCTAAAAAGTAATGGAGTGAAACTTTGCCACATTTCCACGGTCTTTGTCAAAATTTCTGAACATTTTGCAAAATCGAACTTTGGTTTTTGAGTAAAATTATCCTTTTGCTATCGTTTATTGACTTCCAGTGTGATGCTATTATGTCAGTATATCAATTTTCAGGTTCATTTTCATGCTTCAGCAGAAGCGACATATCTCAGTTATGCTTCGCCAGCGTCGCACGTTATTTGATTTGGAGGAAAACCTAATAAGCGAAGCTGGTGGGTAGTCTGTTCGGAAAGTTTTTGTAATGTTTTTATTTAAAGTTTTGTCAGGTTTTTTAGAGGTAAGGTGTATGTTTGTCCAAGTGTCTGTCTGTCCGTCGTCTGTCTGTCCGTCTGTAGTATGAACAAACAGATCTCAGAGTGGTAAAAGATGAGGTTTCACATTAGAACATATGTTTCTTATATTTACTTATTTTATTTTTATAAAAATATTACACAATTCTACAAAGTCTTGTCAAAATCGGATGACTATAGCATATAGTTGCAGTACAAATGATCGGTTATGCTTTTCCATGATTCCACTAAGTTTGGTTTAACTCGGACATCTTTATAGTGTAGTCCCCTTAGAAAAGTAAGGTCCGAAAAGTAGTCTTAGAAAAACGATTTTGTTTATAATGGAGGCTGCAGGGGTTTCGTTCTTAGAAAACAGTTGATTGAATACATATTTTGAATTTTTGTGCTGATTTCATTTGAAAAATCCGATGTATTTGAGCGACTCGCATTGTACTGCAGACCATTTTTTTTTTTTCAATTCCCCCATTCATTTGTATTTGTTGCCATTGCTTGGGTATGTTTATATTTACATTTATATGTAGGTATGTCTATGACAGCTGTCACAAATGCGACCGAAAGCAAAAATACACACAGTCCCTTGATTTTTGTCAAACAGCTTGACTTTTATTGAATTTCTTAAGTGATTATCAAAAGAGAAGACAACAAAAAATAGAAAGCAAAGCAATCAATTTTACCACCTAAGCGGGAGGGCACCACACACCCACTCACACACATCCTGATACTCATATGTACATACTCCGTCACAGCCATTCTCATATTCGTCTCACTGTATCTCCTCGGTGATGAGCTTCTTTAACGTGCACTCGCCGGCGCCTAGCTTATGCAGTATGGCTAATATCTCCTCGCGATAGCGATCCTTGTGGGCTATCTCCTCGGCGGTGTATTGCTCTGTACTGAAGCGCGTCATTCGCCAGATCACATTCAGCTTGGCCTCGATCAGCACATAGTTGGAGGGCGGACAGAAGCGCGGGCACACCTCATTGATGAAATGCATCATATCCTGAACGCTGCACGAATTGATGCGATTGTTGATGGTGTTAAGGGCAAAGTCCTGATACCGAGCCATTTTGGCATGCGGAAACACATTTTCACAGCTGAGGCACCGCCAGTCAGGTTGCAGGGTTTTGGTCTGCACGGGTATGACCAGGCCCTTGCAGCCCTGCTCTCGACAAAACAGAGCCGATAGATACGTTCCATTCTCCTAAAGTAAAAGAAAGACAAAGAGAGAGAGAGAGAGAGGTGAATTGGATTAGTGTTGCTTGCACTAAGCTAAGGGGGCAAAAGTTCATTGAACGCTGGCGTCTGTCACTGGACGAGCAGTTTATTGAACTGAGGGAAGGGAATTTGGAATGGGTTTGAATTAGGTGGGGTCTCTCATTTGCATACGATGTGTCACCCCCCAATGGAAAAGTTGTGTGCTTGGAAATGAATTAAGAAATTGTACATTCAATTTTATTTTACAAATTTGTGAAACTTTGGATTGAAGCCGAGTTACGGCACTCTAAGGAACACGGTGTTTGTGCCAACGGTACGGAATAAATCAAGAACACATACTCAGAAAAAAAACGGCGACCAAACGGGATAGAATTTAAACCGATTTGTACTTAAAATTTCAAGTATGACTCGTTCTTGCCCACCCAACATTTGGAAGAATCATCTTTGGAAAAAAACCATCTTGATGAGTCATTTTTGAGAAAAGAGATTACTCTAATGTGCGACTAAAAGAAGACTCGAAAATGACTCAATCAAATACTTAAAATGTGATGTATTAAAATTGCTATAACAACCCAGCAAGCAATATGTGCTGTTTCTGACACTTTTCTGACACTTTTGAATGAGCATTCACCGTCATAATGTGCAGAAAAAGAGTCCGGAATGAGCGTTTTTTTCTATAAAAGCGGTGCACTTAATGTGGAAGATTTCTGCGTCTAATCTGACTCTTCTCTGACACAGATATAAGTGCTTTCAACCTCCCATTCTCTGCTTACAAATTGCAATGTACATGTCAAATTCTGCATTTCTGTTCATTTCAGTCAGTTGAACAATGAAGTGAAGTTCAACCAGAAGTTCTACAATTAGCAAATTGACTGAAGAGCTTATCTCTGTCAAGCTGGAAAACAGAAAACACCACAGTGACTCTATAATAGCCGACGATTATCAGACTTCCAAAAACTTCTTTTCGCCGTTATTGCGGATTTGGTAAAATTTGATGTGGACATGCAGAAAAGTAAAGAAAAACGCAGGCAATTTGTACGTATTTTGGATTGACATATCAATTTAGTTATAAATTATACAAGTTTTCAGAAACAATTAATAGCAAAAACAGGTGGAGAAGGAACAATACAATTTATCAGTGCAGCCGTTCGAAAGCGGACGAATTGGATTCTGCTTATAGCTGGAAAGGGGACCTGCACTAAGCCAAACGGTGAAAAGTGACTTTGAATTGTTTGAATAGATTAATTTCAGTTGGTTTTGGAGGTAATATTATTGTAATAGAAATATTCCTAAGTATGTACATTAGGCATACACAGGAAAAAAAATGGCGAGATAAAATCAAACTCAACAAGATTGATTTGATCTCGACTTTCGGATTGAAATTTCAAGATCGAGTTGTTCTAGTTCGAGCTTGATATAAGTTCGAAAGGCTTGATACAATCCTGAAAAGTTTGTATCAATCCGAAAAGGCTAATGTCAATCTCGAATCCGTACTTGAAAGTCAAAGAATCCTGACTCGTGATTGAAGTAAGTACGGATGTCAATGTCAATATTAAATAATCCTGACTCGAGATTGAAGCTAGTACGGATGTCCCATATCAAAGCGAGAGACCGAAATAGTATGGGAGCAAGAAAATCTCTCTCACAAAGGCTACTAGTATTACTTAGTATTTCATTTTAGGTGTCGATTTTTTTACTTTGATGCCTTGCAATTCCCAAACAGTCATAGCAATGCCGGCATGAGGAGAAAGCGAAATTATATTAAAGATATAACCGGGTGTAGGCAAACAATGACCGCGCACGCACGCTCTAGCTGACAATGACTTCATGATTCCATTTTACCCATTTTTAACAAATATACCCTATTAAAGAGATAACTTCAATCTCAGCAATTTATGCAGCAATCCTTTTTGGGATTAAGTGCGGTTCTAATATCGAGGCCAATTTAATCTTGTGCAAACTTGCACCAAGCCGATTTACAGAACAAATTAAGTACGAATTTCGAGCATATATCAATCTCGGTAGTTTTTTGGTGCAATCATTTTTCAGATTGAGTGTGGTTTGAATATCGAGCATAATTTAATCTCGGCCAAACTTGCACAAAGCCGATTCTAGATCAAAGTCAATATCGGGCCTTCTTGATTGGATCCTACTATGTGATCAAGTCGAGTTCGGATAACAAGCTTAAATCAATCCCATGTGTCATAAAGTCGGGATCAAGACAAGAATTCCGGGATTGACCAATTCGAGATCATGTTAATCCCGTTCGTACTTGGAATGAGAAAATCCGGGATTGACCGACTTCTGACATCGTTTGGGATTGATTTAATCCCGAATATCTCGGATTTTTTTTCTGTGTATGACTAATTTTTAGAATTCAATTTACATGGTCCTACACGATGGGGGATACCAAAAGAATACTAGATACATTAACCTTAAGTCTTTTGCGCGAAAAAACGTTCCGCGGGAATCAAGTCAAAGTCTGAAATCTGGGTTTTCGAGGAATAACTTGTAAAACATTCATCCTAGGGGGTCACGAGGCCCTACTTACTTTTACGATACGCAATATTCGTCCATACATCAAAGACCTCGACGACTGTTTTTCAACCTAGTTTCAATACAAAAGAAACAAGAAAGAAAGTTGGTCAAGCCCGACTATAACATACTCTGTACCCGTGAACAGCTGACCATAATTGTTTGTTTTCCTTATAACTCGACTATCGTTCAACCGATTACTAAATAAGTCGAGAAGGTAGGAACCTTCTATCTATAAAACTGTGGGAGATATAACGTTTTCTCCAATTTGTGGGGGCGTGGAAAAAATTGAAAATAAACTTGATCTGTTTTTGTGCCATAGACGTCAAACCTCTATCTCTTACCATCTCTGAGATCTCTGCGTTCATACGGACAGACGGACGGATAGACGGACATGGCTATATCGACTCGGCTGTTTATGCTGATCAAGAACATATATATACTTTATGGGGTCGGAGATGCTTCCTTCTGGCTGTTACATACTGTTGTAAAAACTCAGTGTACTTTTGGTACAGAGTATAAATAGGGAAAGATAACTTTGGCTCGGCCGAAGTTTTGTATACCATTGCAGTTAGTTTTTCTAAATAACCCTACTTTTCGGACCTTACTTTTCTATGGGAGCTATACTATATAGATGTCCGATTTCGACCATATTTAGTAGAACATTGGAAAAGCAAAACAAACTAACATGTAAATTTTTTGAAGGCGATTCCATTTAAAACAAAAAAGTTCTTCTAACTAGAATTTCTTTTTCGACCGACTATTCATAGCTATAAGTTATAGTCATCCGATTTTGACAAGACTTTGTAAAATTGTGTAAAAGTATATAAAATAGATATATGCCAATGTAAGAGACGTTTCCATTGAAGACAAAAAAGTTTTTCTCACAAGAACTAGTTTTTCGAAAGATCGTTCCTATGGCAGCTATATGCTATAGTCATCCCATCCGGCCGTGACGGACAGACGGACAGATCAAGAAGATATATACTTTATGTGGTCGGAGATGCGTCCTTCTGTGCGTTACAAACATCCGGACAATTTTATAATACCCTCTGCAAGGGTATACAAATTAGAAAAAAATGTTTTCTTTTTTGCTTAAAATGATCAGAATGGGTATTTAAAAAATATATTTTAACCTTTTGATCTTAATTTTAAAGAATCTTGTAAAAATCATAAATTTTGATCAAAAAATCAAAATTTTGTGATTCACGATTGAATTACGCCCTGATTTATGGGCGTAACCTTACGAACTTTTCATCAAAAAAATCTTTGAAGTTTGCAGACTATTTAGATAAAACAGTTCAAAAGTTATGATTTTATGACTCACTATGCGGCGATGGGCAGCACTTCGCACAGTTTAACGCAAACTTTGGGAGAATCAGAGTATATTATATCTGGCTTGACCGATTTTCTTACTTATTTTTCCTGAGAAGGGGTTTAAATTGAATATCTTCACAAAATTTTTAGACAATACTTTCATGTCGATAACGAAAGAGTCATAGGCTATGTTGCAAGTCTGTGTACCGGTTTGAAAGCGGTTATAAACGTTTCAAAAGTGGTTCAGACCCATATCTCAGGTTGATAACTCCTGCTATGAACTTGAAATTTGGTAGGTAGGCTAGTAATATGGAGTCGGATATTTAACTAACCGTTCGGAGCCATATCTCTGAAGTTATTTAAGCTATGAACTTGAAATTTTGTTTGATGGATATTTTACAGCTTCAGAACCGTTTTCGAACCGATTCAGAAGTGCCAGAGCCAGCAGCCGCTGGCGGATCTTCACTCCCAGCTCTTTGTCAGTGAGCGAGCAGTTCCAAACCCTTGTTTCATCATCAGCAAACCAATTTTATAGCAGGCAAGGGTGTAAAAGCAACGCTTTTGTTAAACAGTGTACGAATTAGTTTACAACATTTAAGTAGTTTAGCTTAGGCCTGTTATGGAAATATAAATAAATGTGCTGGGAGCTGGCGCTAGCTCTCGGTCTGAGACCACCACTAGACATGTTTATGCTAATGAGCTCACCCCCTTTCTCCACCACCCTGCCCAGACGGACTACCTCAAGCAAAAATCATTCAACTAATTTAATTAGGCGCATTTCATGTCATGCTGCCTGCCAAATGCCGCACCGCCTAGCGGCCAGAGACCATTATTCACCTCGTCCTACAGATAGAGCCGCTTGACTATACATGCAAATGCCTTATGACATATGTATTGTACATACAAACATTCATTCAATCTTATGTAGCTTGGGCTATAGATGCGTACATACAAAGAAAGACAGCCGAGTGTTGTTGTTTGGCAAAGACATTTCTTGAAATTAATTTGAATTTCATTTTGAAATTTCAATAATTGTTTTATGTCTAGCACTGGGAACACATCCTCTTTCCTAATGGAGCCGCATTTCATGCGTGTGAGATACTTTGTTCACTCAAATATGTTTGTGTGTTTGACTCTGTGGAATTTCAACTAGAGATACTTAGCTTGTACCTCAGGTACGCACACATTTTAAATTTTTAAAGCATTTTGAAGAATGCGTGCGAAAATTGTCCGAATTTTTAAAAGCAACGCACTTGAGATGTTCGAGTATATGGCAAAAGGGTGATCTGAATTCCCTCAAACTCTGAGGTATAAAGCAGCTGCATGTGGTGTATGATCAAGTTAACAATATAAAACAGCTTAGCAGATCGGACACCCACTCAAGTTGTGAGGCAAGAAACACAAACTGATTTCCAAATATATGTAAATATATTCTAATACATTCGTGCAAAATTATGACGTAAATTAATTTGCCAATTTTTGCTTGTATCAACCAAACTACACGAAAGAACTTTGTTTTTCTATTCATTTTTCTGAAATGCCTTTCGCAATAATTTCCTCTAAGATATTTATTTACGATATTTTCGTCATTTATAATTGTTGTGTCTATTGCGCCCGCTTGCGTACTCTTCAACTCAGTATCCAGCAGTTTCTTGTTTGGCAGCGATTGAGAAGCTTTTTCATGGTTAGTTACTTCCCAACTGGCGCCAACAGCTGGAATACAATACTTTTGCATTAGATTTCCCTAGGCGGGATAGAACCCACGACCGCACAGCAGGCACACACCCGCAGCACCACAACCGCACAGCGGGACAAAACTATACTCAAAAACTAAATTAAGAATTTTATACTTCAATCAAGTACTTGAATCGTACAGAAACAGAAATACTCTTAATTTCAACTATTCGTAATATTTAAAGCAGAGCTGCAAACCGGCTATGAACCGAACCGGTTCGAACCCGGAATTCCGAATTTTATTGTGCTGTGAACCGACCCGAACCGCCTCAAAAATAAAAGCTGAACCTATTCCGAACCTAAAATTTCGGTTCGGTTCAACATAAATTGTAGACATGAAACAATTTTACCTACGGTCTAGCGACTTCTTCAGGGCGACTGACTCTGGCAATCGGCAGAAAAGTGCAATAAAAAATCTAGAAAAACGTTCAGAATAACTTATCTCCATAATCTCCATAATTCTCTGTTTTTAAGATCTTTGACTCCAAAGCTTATTAAATTATTTACAAAACAAGAGCTTAACAAACCCTTTAGATCTCAGCAAGTTGAGTAACGGCAATAAAGATGAATGACATGGGGACATTTCAGTGTGAACCTTCGATTTTACATTAGTGATCTGTGTGTGTGCGAAGACTATGGTAAATCGAAGGTCCTGACATTCGCTTGA
Source organism: Lordiphosa collinella (assembly GCA_018904265.1). Taxonomy (NCBI): domain Eukaryota; kingdom Metazoa; phylum Arthropoda; class Insecta; order Diptera; family Drosophilidae; genus Lordiphosa; species Lordiphosa collinella. The sequence continues at coordinate 79,103 of JAEIFV010000550.1, read as the reverse complement.
ATGCCCGTTACTCTTGTTGTTATAGACTGAACCAAGGTTCGAACCAAAACCTTCGCCCGAAAACCTTGCACCTCAAATTTCTGAACCTTAACCATTGGCAAATTTGGGTTCGAACCCGCGAACCTTAATTCCCAAAAAAATTGTTAGGTTTGCAGCTCTGATTTAAAGAACATTTTGAACTATTTTAAAATTTTCATAATCATTATTATACTCTGATATATTTTTTATTGTATGTAACAGCACCTTAAAATAAATTTATAAGCAACTTAAGCCGACTCGTAGGTTTTTATTCATATATCGACCCCATTGCTATTGCAATGGCCTCCTCGTGGTGTTCCCTGGATACCGATTTTATATTATAATCCCCAACTTATACATTATTATTATATATAAATTCCTTTTTTTAAAATCAAAAAACCCCAAAAATTAAATAATAAAAATTCATTAACCAACTTTCTCCCTTGTTTTAAATGTTTTTAATCCCTTTTTAATATATATTAGAATTAGTTTATCTGAAATGTTTTCTTAATATATTTTAAAAAAAAAAGAATTCAAAAAAGAGAATTCGCAAAAAAAAATTTTTTAAAAACAAAAAAATTTTTGTGTTTTTTGGTATAATGTAAAGCAAAAGTTACAGTTAATTGCAACCTCATAGTTTGTTATGGTTTTATTTTCATTAATTATTTTTTAACCCGTTGTACCCTAAGATCGATTATAGAGAGCCAAAGTCAATACATTCTAAAGTATCTTTAAAAAAAAAAAACGTGCAGAATAAGTACCCAAATGAGAAAAATGAGGCTTGGGCGAGTTTGCTTTTGGAAATCTCGAAATGGGTTATGAATTATTATACCTATTATACCTGTGAAGTGCTGCCCATCACCGTTGCGACCGGTGCTGCCCATAATTGTTTGTTTTCATAATAACTCGAATACCGTTCATCCGATCTGTAAAATTCAGCGGATCAATAAAGAATCCCGAATACTAAATATGTCCAGAAGGTTCGAACCCTCTATCTATAAAACTGTGGGATATATGACGTTTTTTCGATATTGCGGGGGCGTGGCCAAAATTGAAAATAAACTTGATCTGCCTGTAAGTATAAGAAGCATATGTTCCATACATGTCAAACCTCTATCTCTTACCATTTCTGAGATCTGTGCGTTCATACGGACAGACAGACAGACAGACAGACGGACATTGCTATATCGACTCTGCTGTTGATGCTGATCAAGAATATATACTTTATGGGGTCGGAGATGCTTCCTTCTGGCTGTTACATACTTTTGCACAAACTTATTATACTCTATGTACCTTTGGTAGAGGTATAAAAATAGTGCTTTTAAGTCTTTTAAATTTTGGTTTTAGTGGACCTTTCAGTGGAAATGCCCATATCTAGAATTCAAGATTATTTGACATCAAATACGTTTTCTACCAGTGTTGCAGCATTTGTTCGAAATTCATTCCGCATACCTTAACAGATCTTTACAGAGCATTTCTGACCACAAAAAATATATATATTCTTGATCAGCATGACAAGCTGAGTTGATTTACCCCTGTCCGTTAAGTGAGAAAAACTTATTTGCCATGATTCCACTAAGATTGGTCGAAATCTGACATCTATATAGTAGGGAGCCACATACCATAGAAAAGTAAGGTCTGAAAAGAAATCTGAATAAAACTTTTTTGTTTCCAATGGAAATGTCCCTTAAATTGGCATTTCTTTATTTTGTATGCTTTCACACAAGTCCTCAAAGTTTTGTCCAAATCGAATGACTATAGCATATCACTATAGCATTCAAGCTGTAAGGGTATATAAACTTCGGCCGAGTCGAAGCTAGCTTCGTGAAAAGTACACATGGATTTTAAATGAGACTGTGAAAAATTTAAAATTTAATGACAGTCTGGTAAACTTAACAAAAGCCACATTTGAAATTCAAAATACAAATGTGCGGACAAATCGGGGTTAAATACAGTTGAATGAATGAATGTCATACAAATTTTGCGACTGAATTTTGATTACAATTGATTAGAAGCACTGGTCAGATTTTAATAAAATTTAGTTGAAATTCAAGAGTTTTGCTAATTGTTACAAAATTTCATTTAGAAGTCAGTTCTGGAAACAGTTCTAAGTCAAACCGAACCAATCTGCCTGCAGAATCAACTGATGTCCTTTATATTTTCGAATGCGTGAGTAGAAACTCATAATCTCTGTTTGATTTTACACGTTTTAAGTCGTGTCGAAACGGTATATAACAAAAACAAAGTATCGATAATCGCAAATGTATAACATTAGAAAGAGCAGCGAAAACAAGTTCAAAAGTTTTCGGAAAATCAGGAAACAGCCGCGCAATTTTTCTTTGAACACTAATCAATCGTAGTTATGTATATGATAAATATTCTCGTAAAACAAAAGTCGAAGGAATGGAAGAGGAAGATTGGCCAAAACAAAAATGAGACTAGTCAGTGGAAGAGGAAGCCTAGCGGGTACACAGTTGGAAATAGTCAAATCGTTTAAGTACCTAGGTGTCACACTAACGAGCAATATGACATTTCAAAAGCATGCAGAACTCAAGAGGAAGGATACACAAGTGGCAATAAGTAGCACTTGGAATGGACTGCTGAAACGGAAGCAAGTGAATATGAGCACGAAATATAGACAGCGATGGCGAACCATTGCTATGACGCTCAAGCATGGGGCTCAGAAAGTTATGAGGATGTAGAAAGGAGCCAATAATCCGCAGAATACTCCTAACTACGCAATCCATTTGGAAACTGGTCTTTCAGCATTGTTCTCATTTACATTGGACAACCACTTTAAATATGTTTTGAAATCATGGAATATGCCAGTCCCTCGTTATCCAAAAAGGGTCACAAGATACCTGTTAGAATCTAAATCTCAGTTTTTCGGCCAATGGCTTAAACTGGCCAGAGTTTATGAGTCATCCTTGACTCGGGAAAACCCAAGCCTTTGGAGGTTGGAGCAGACCAGATTGATTCTCAACATAGAGGCCCGAACAAGGATGATGTGGAAGGATCAAGCGAGAGGGAGTTCAATTAGACAAAGTTACAAACAATTACAACATATAACCTAAATGGAAAGAATTACTTTCAGGACGATATCGGTTCCTACAGAGTAGAGAATGCAATAGTAAATGCTCTCTGTGCAACTTAAGAGAACGCGATGATATAATGCACTTCCTGGGGAAATATCCAATTTTACAAGAGACCAGGGCAGTATGTTTCGGAACACCTTATTTGAACGAGGAGGAATGCATAACCTTGCTGAACGGAAGCAATTGGAACAGCCTAGCAGCATATGTCAGCCACGCTCAAAAATACAGGCAACAAATAACGGAAGAAAGTTTTTAGGGAGATAAAGGCGCCATTAAAGTAAATTTTGTCATTAGAATATTCTCGTTTAGTTATAAGTCAATGTTCCCTGTAGTTCAGCTGCATTGGTGCGGCACTTACGAATTCTCTTCGTAGTGAGCACTCGACACCAGACCAACCACCAGCCAAGTATTTGCCTAACGAATTTTGTATGGGAATGTCCGGAAAACGTACCGACCGGTACGACCCTGCATTACCAGTCGTTAGTGTGGTGATGAGTGCACACTAAAGCTCAAGTACTAGACTAGCGCTGTGATGAATTACCTATCGTTAACGACGCGACTGATGCTCAGTGATGCATCAGGTCGTAAGGCCTGGTAGTGCCTTGGCACCAGCGAGTGGTGGCAAGTGCTCACTGCAAAGAGCTAAGGGGTTCGTTAGTGACCGCACCGGTGCAGATGAACTAAAGGGATTATAGATGTATAGATATACGCTTTCAAACAGATTTTTAAGATTTGGTTGCAATGGTCTGAAAACTTCGGCACAGACAAAGTTAGCTTAGCCTTCTCGTTATGCTCTGTTCCAAAAGTACACAGAGTATATTTAGTTTGTGCAAGTGTATATATAGTATTCTGGATCAGCATTAACAGCCGAGTCGATTAAGCCACGTCCGTATAAACGCACAGATCTCAGAGATGTTATGTGTCAGAGGTTTGACATGTAGGAGACATAAACTCCTTATTCTTCCAGGCAGATTAAGTTTATTTTCCATTTTTAAGCACGCACTCTGCCTCTCACGCAATATGGAATAGAAGTCATATCTCTTATAGTTTTTTGAATATATGGTTCGTATCTTTTAGAGATATTTAGTAATCAAAATCATTTATTGAAGTGCTAAATTAATGATAAAGATCGGACATCGTTCGTCCGGACATCGTTCGTCCGATCTTTATCATTAATTTAGCACTCAAGTTAAAGAAAGATCGCAGCGTCAGAGCAGTAACAACGCTTAGTCTTACAGGTTCTGCAGCAGCAAAATACATACAAATGAGCATACACTTTCGCAGGTGCGGAGTATATTACACATGAATAAATAATCATTTGGTTTTTATGGTACAATCACTACCTGATTAGCACATCAGAGAGCTGCAACGAGCTGCCACGAGTACAATCGCTCAGCGCTCAAGGCTTGTCAAACTCCAGTATTGCCCGTACTCATACTCACGTTGATTCGGAGCTTCGGCCGCGAGTCGTCGCAAGCCACTTGTTTCGAAAATCTCAGTTCTGCCGCGAGTCGTCATGAGTAAAGCTCGTTCAGTACAAATACTATCGATTACTCCTAGCTTCGGCCGCGAGTCACCGCAAGTACTTGTTGTCGAAGTCAAAGATCTGCTGCGAGCTGTTACGATCAAAGCTTGTGCCCAATCGCCACAAGCACACAAAAAACAACAATTTGTGAGAGCAACAGAGATAGCATGATGGCCTATTTTTTGCATTTGTATTTTGCATACGCTTTCTCTTTCCTTCTGGTTTTCAAAACACAACAACAATTGCATAAGAGTTTTGTCGAAGCTCGCCGTCAACAAGCAGAGTACGTGCGAGTAAATTCTGTGCGAGTAAGCACGAGTAGACTTGGCCATTGCTGGCAAAAGGCTTATTAAGACTCGTGTTATGCAAAGCCTGTTCATATTATTACTCATGCGAAGCATAGAGTTTGCTCGTTCTGACTCAATAAGCTTGCGATCATTTCGGGTGTGTCAAACCAAGACGGCGAGCCTAACCAAGCCAAGTAAACGCACTAGTGTGATCGAACATAAGAGGCTTGTTGCTGGTCTCTGGTGCACATTAACAAATTTTTTAACCTTTTTTTCAGCACTATTATAAGATAAAGCGATTTTATTACAGAGCTTCTTGAGCAAGAAGATGAGCAAACAAACCGCACAGAGAATCCTTTCAGTTTGCCTTCAAACTCATTTTCCTGCCGTTCATTGGTCAACATTTACGAAGTACGTGAAATATTTAGTTTTAAATTGGAAAAATCAGCAGTTCAACTAGAGCTCTGCACTTATCAACACTGTTTTTACCCCGGTTTTACCCAAAACACTCACAGTATTATCATTACACCGCACACATTCGCATGTAAAATGCTTCGTCATCTTGAGGAATATGCTGCGCGTAAGGTTGCTCCACAGTATTTTTGTGTAGGTCGTGGTGATCTCGCCACCCTTGGGAATAGCTCGGGCAGCCCTTACTATCGCCATGCGTCCATTATCAAAGTAGTGACTGGCATTTGGTGTGCACTCGTGATTCATGATGGCCGTCAGCGGGAAGAGACCACGCAACAACGTCTCATGCCCATCGACGCGACATGGAGCCTCAAAGGCGTTCGTATTCAGCACGCCCACAATGCGGAACAGCTGATCCATGAAGGGCTTATCGGTGGTGGGAAAGTTGCGAAAACATTGCGCCGCCTTGATGATCTCCTGCCGATAGGCCCGTTCCGCATTCGCCTGCATGGCGTCTACCAGTGCACGCTTCTCCTTTCCAAGATGGAATACTCGAATAGCGGTCAGTATGCGCAACGATAGAGCATTCACTTGCTCTTTGGCATCTTTATCGCAGAGATCTTTGGGCTGCCAGCGCCGAAAATGGGCGCACTCCTCGCGATGCGTTTCCGAGACTGAGCAGCCCGAGCAAACGGGCAGCGTGCAATTTTGCGAACAGAGGAAACCCTGAACCGGCAGCAGGCGGTGGCAGCAGACGCACGTGTGTAGCTGCGGCCCCTTGCGTGCTGTGGGACCTACGACCAGAGCGACCTCGCGAAAGATCAACTCGCCGGCAGCTATATCCCGCGTGGCAAAAACTCCACGACCCGCCACCTCCGACGAGGCCAGTGTCCAGTTGGGCTCCGGCTCGCGCAATTCACCCAAATGTACATCAATTAGTTGGGCCAGCTGAGCGGGTGTTGTATTCCGACTGGGCGCCATGTGGGCAATCATAGTGGCCGTTGTGTTCATGGTGGCCCAGGATCGAACACGGCTGGCGGACTGGTGGGCGAGAGGCGAACGACCGACCGACCAACACGACGCGCGGCAACTTTGCGAGTGATGATGATATGATGATGGCAATGGCAATAGCTAGCTTGTCTAGCTAGGTGACAGCGACCGCGACGCCCGCCCTCAGAGAGCATTAAACGCAACTAAAAAACACAAATTAGAGGCAAACAACAACACCAACTACAGCAACAACAACGAAATATGATTTTTTCCAAGGCGCGACAAAGAGACACGCAGTCATACATATGCACATTGGGGTGGACCAGTAACAGTTTGGTTTTGCTGTTTCCTCGTTTTTAAGGTTGCTTTTCTGGTTACGCCCTCGGAACCCGATACTTTTGAAGTACATACCGAAACTAAAAAAATCCCCAAAAGGACTTGGCCCCATCACATCGTACAGATACTTTTTTCTGTCATCCCAACCTGAAATTTTGAAAAAAGAACCCTTTTTATGAAATCCATTTATCATAAACCGCTAAGAACTTTGTTTTTACATATATCTTTGGCATTGTTTTAGATATATACAAGAGGAAAAAATACCTCAATCGACTGACCCAAAAAATGGCATCTAGTTCTTGAAAACTTGAAAATATCGAAAAAATTACAATTTTTCATGTTTTTGGCAGAAAAGGCTAAACTGCTGATAATTTGGCAAACCTTTCTTCAGCGAAATTATCCCAAACAACGATATAAACAACTTTCTAATACATTCCAGATTCATACGATCTCCCCTTCAAACCATTTCGGTACTCTGAATGTGTTTCGGTCTTTCATCTTCATTATCAGGCTCGTAATCGACATCTTGAAAATCAATTTTATTGGTAAAAGCAGTCGGTGAAAGCAGATTCCCTGCCCTCTATCCACAGTGTTTTCATTTCCTACACGCAGTTTCTCGACGTGACTCTGACCACCACCTGAATTGAGCACGATCCGTTTTAGTCCTAGTTAGTCAGACTGAGTTATACCTCAGCCTTAGACACAACCTTACAGATGGCGCCCGAGCAGGGACTTCATACAACTCAATTTTCTGCCTAGTCGATGATACCAATCCAAAAGTGGCAGAAACGATTGCCGCACACTATATTTGGCGTTTAGTCTTCACCGCTTGGATCAACTTCATCGAAATAACGGGTATAATCAAGCTTAAATTCCGGAGAAACCTTATTCTTTGTTCACTTTTAGGGCACTATATGGCCTGTCAAAAGCTACTTTCTATTCTTGCTCAGTATCTTTGTCTCACTCTTTCTTATAAAACTCTTACATGAAATTGCGTATTATTTTTTCACTTTTAATGTGCGAAGGTCGTGTTCGACATAATAAAAATGCCCATATGTTTCTTTGCAAGCTGTTTTGGTTCGAAGGTCGGAAATATTTGGTTCTCTCGATCCAAAACAATACAGATGTTAGAATTGGGACAGAATTTAAAATGTAAGATCGTTTTTCTTTACACTTTTATAAGGTTTTACTGTATTTTGCTAAAGATTTTCTAATCAGGCATCTCTGCAAAAAAAAAAAATGGAAAACACATTTCCCTCCATATCTTTAAAACAAAAGCTGATGAAGCCAAACCGATATCAGTTTTGTAATCAGTGGACAAAACTGGACCAGAACTTTTCAACGAATAGGCGGCAACATACAAAAGTAGGCATTTTGTTAGCCTGTGTTATATTTGGAATATTCCCAAGTGTTCTACACTAAGAAATGCAGCCCAAGCGGACTTCTTTTAAAACCATTTCGTTCATGTAGACCAGCCAGACGTTCACGGCAAATCACCAGTTCTGGTCACACTACGTTACAACAAACAAGCGCGTCCGTTCAAAAAGCGAACAGTTGTTCGGAAATCATGAACAATTGGTGTTTTGGTGTTGGTTTTGCACTTATACTGCTTTGAAATTCCCAAGCAGTTATAGCAATGGTGGCATAAGGAACCCTCTGCGACTGCTCTAATGATAGAACCGGGAGGTTCCTAAACCTCCTGTTCAGTTGACAAGCCTCCTTTGTGGTGTTGTGTTTGACTATTTAAGTTATGTGAAAACATAACATGACCTCGAACCGGCTTAAATATGATAGTTTGAATATCATAAATGTCTTAAAATCAGTCACATGGTATAACCAAAATGTTCACAAAAATGTACCAAAATTGTTCGAAAATTGAAATAAGATCGAAATGTTACAAAATTGATCCCAAAATGTTGCCAAAAAGAGCCCCCAAGTGGTCTTAAAACGTTACCAAAATGTTTCTAAGAGAAGCCCGAAAGTTTGTTAAATGACCCCAAAATGTTCCCAAGTTAAACCCAAAATGGTATTAACGTAACACCTAAACGTTAATGAAGATCGAACAACGGGTCTTAAATGACACCGCCGTTTAAAGTTCACGAAAAAGCAGGATTTCTCTACTATTGTCAACGAATGGTCTTGAGTTCGGTACATTTTTAACGGATTTTTTTCTGAGTGTACTAATCGTTTCCGACCCGAAGCGATTTGTAGAACACATGGGATTAAATTGAATACTAAATAAATTCATTGTTTTATTTTATTTGTTAATATTGTATAATGCATGGGCTGATCCAGAGTTCGAACCAAAACCTTCGCCCCAAAAACCAAACCAAACCAAAAGCCCAACAATGAGTCTTACAATTTCTCAGAAACTTCTGCAGAATCTCGAAGGTTTGCAGCACTGGTCCAAGTATATTGACTGTTCTATAGACTCTGTCCTATATCCACATATTTATATTAACATGTATGGTTCACCCTAATGTTCATAGAAAGACCTTAGAGACACACACTCGCTGGTGGCGCACAAGACCTAAAGCGGATTTTGCTTTTGACTCTTATTCAATTTCTGTTTCTGTTGCATTCAATTGGATTCGGATACGGCAGACACCAGCAACAATGGACACGCATGACAGCCACCGCTTGGGTTGTTGACGACGACCATGTAGCCATCCACAGAAGCTCGTTTCCTGCTGTCACTTCGATTTGTCATTTCAATTTGTACATTGAACGCCAACCTCGCCTCCTTTTCCCTTTCCCCCACTTAACCAGTGCCTGCGGTTATAAATACCCAATAGTCATAAGATGTACATATGTGTATTGTATAAAGGGAATGGCAGACTTCCTAAGGCTTCCTCTCAGGCTGAGATGAGATGAGCAGAGATGCCCGGTTAGGCGTGCCTGGTTTTTGGGGTTAGGGCTTGTTTCACCAAGCGTGTGGTTGAAACATAAATTAAGACATTTTCGAGGTGGATTGCGTGACATAAAAAGGGAAATCCCCAAACACGTGACCAGGTTCAAGCCGGTGACTGTCACGCATTGTCACATGGAAACACGCCCACAATTGTCATGCGTAAATCAGTTAGAAATTTTTATGATTTTCATTCCTCCCACCTTTGAAAGGCCCAAAAAAAAAAAAAACACAAACAAAAAAGGAAAAAGGTAGGAAATTTATTTTTGGCTCTGCCGAAGGGAATATACCCTTGCAGCTTGTATAATTTACGCTGATGCAAGAGGTCGTGGGTTCGATCCCGCCTAGGAACATCTAATGTAAAGTTTTTTCTTTGAGTAAAGTTTACACCCGGTCACCCCTCTCTGCTGTTGGCTTCTCAAACTGCCGTTCGGATTCGGCGATAAACTGTAGGTCCGATTCTCTTGTACTAAAACTACAATGTGGGCCAAAAGAAGTCACCGTATTGGAAGATGCTCTTATTTTTACAAATAGCCGCCAAAGTCAGATCTGTTTTGACATTTGTGGACTAGACAGATGTAGAATACAAGTGAACAAGCCATGGATCGATATACTCCCCAAGAACGCGGAATAATCGTGAATTATCGATTTTTCGACCAAAACCATAATGAGAGATGAGGCTCATTTTCACCTCAGCGGGTACGTGAACAAGCAAAACTATCGCTTTTGGGGCACCGAAAATCCACGAGTGATGCACGAGGAGCCATTACACCCGCTCAAAGTGACTGCATGGTGCGCTGTTCACGCTGGAGGAATCATCGGGCCATTTTTTTTTCGAGAACGCCGCTGGTCAAACGACAACAGTGGACGATGCGCGTTATAGGGTCATGTTAACCGGGTTTTTTCTGCCGCAATTGGACGAATTAGGACTGGAGGACATGTGGTTCCAACAGGACGAAGCAACGGCACACACTGCGCGAGACACCACCGACATTCTGAAGGCGGCGTTCCCGGGTCGCCTCATCTCTCGTTTTGGCGATTTGCACTGGCCTGCAAGATCGCCCGATTTAACCGTTTCAGACTTTTTTGTGGGGTTTTTTTTTTAAATCCCGTGTTTACGTAACCAAGCCCGACACCTTGGAAGCCCTCAAGGACAACATTCGACACGAGTGCGAGAATCTGCAGTTCGAAGTTCTTGCCGAAGTGATGAAAAATGCCATAAAACGAGCCCGTATGGCAATCAATTTTAACGGCGCCCATTTGGCCGATATCATCTTCTCGAAATGACCAATAAAATTCTAAAGGTTCAAATAAATATAATCAAAAAAACAGAATATACGTTTTTGACGTGACAACGTCTTATAATTCGATAGAGCCGGCTGCACGCACGAAAAAACATGACTCATGCGGCGTTACCTCGCTCTGAGGCGTTCCATGTAAGGCTTGAAGTGCAAGCGAGAGCGCGGAACGAGTGACAAAGAAGCACAATCGGTCTTTGCGTTCGGCAGCGTTTGACATCCGTCTCTCTCCTACTTGAGTGTGCGATGCGTCTGCGTGGACAGCTGCTATACAAGTGCAGTGAAAAGTGAATGTGGTGTCAATTGTTTATAGCAACGATAATTACAGCGATAAAGGTAATGATTCTTTCGATATTAATTATATATTCAGTGATATATTGTCGAATATTCGTGCTTTCATCATTAAAATGAATAGCATCGGTCCGCTAGTGCAGCGATTGTAGGTTATGCTATAATTATCAAAATTAAAACAATAAGACACAGTGATTCCAAGGTCTGATTATTTGATTCTGACTGAAACGTGGATGCGTGACAATTGTGATCCAATTTCAATTGAAAATTTTGAATGTGTAACCCGGCAGAATAATCGATCAGATTCTGAAACAAATGCAGCAGGTGGAGTGGCAATTTATAGAAACTTATCATCGACATCCACAGCCAAAATTCTCAACGTTGAACTTTCGGATACAACCCGCCTTATTAGAAACACTGGTGACGTTTGCTTAGCAGAAGTTACATGCTTCACCGCTGATACCACGTTCAAAATGGTTCTTGGCGCAGTTTTTATTCATCCTGGAGCAAGTATTTCTAACATCAGTGTTCTGCTACATCAAGCACTATTTCCGTATGTTTATAACAGCCAGTATGTACATCCCATCATGGAAGTTGATACCGATATACCAATTCTTCTTTGTGGCGACTTCAACACAAATGTGAAAAATGACGAAACATTCATCAAATTCATGAAAGACATGTTTAATGTCGATTGTGCATCAGACGTTAATAACTCAACAACACTAGGAGGCACCACCATCGATTTGACTTTTTCAAGACACATTAAACTCGAAACACTCCCTTTCATTTCCTACTTTTCCTATCATCGTCCTATTCTCAACAGAATAACACAGATTGTAAGAAATTAAATATTACACATGTTTAAAAGTTGTAAAACAATTGCTCAACGCACATTTATACTTGTAAAAACTATTAAATTGTAAAAAACAAATTGACATTATTGTATTTATGCGTACAAATAAATCTAAATTGATCAATTTCATAGTGATTTCCAATTACCTCCTTCTCTATATACATACAAATGAAATTAAAATTTTCTTTTGAAAAATGCTACCATTCCATCAGTATTTTCTTAAGACGTTGTCACGTTCAACTATCGTCAGTAAACCGACTTTACAGACAACCAATTTTTTTATTTAGAAAAAAAATGAAAGCCAAACAACATCGGTTGACTTCTTTTGACCCACCTTGTACAAATGCCAAGAAATACAACAGGCCCGCCTATCCCTTTTCTCTAAAGGACCCCCAGCGCCCAAAAAAAAATGTTATAACAATCGCAAAGCAAACTTTCAAAGGTTTTCAATTTTCGTTTTTTAATTCTAAAGAATTTGTGCAAAAATGTATATATTAAAAATACCCGCAACGAAGCAACAAACACAAGTCATACCAAAAAAATTTATTTCAATAGGTTGGTATGGGAACGCACGTCAGGCGCATTCTACATATCACATGCATACATACAGACGCGTTATGTTGTGCGTGTGTGTACTTGAACTAGTTTAGGCCTTCCTCCATTAGCCACCGAGTTGGCACTTTGCCCAGAGAGCCAACGAAATATCATGCAATATTATGATTGTTTTTCAATGGAAACTCTCAGTCGTCGACCCAGTGTAAGCATGCGAAACATGCGAACAAAACATCATGTTTGGTTCATTCATTTTTTAGTGAGAGAAATTTACATGCGTAAATCTGGGTGTAAAGTAGTCAGTTTGTCCGCCCATTCAGGTGGCAATGTGAGTGAGTTGAAGAGGCAAAAGGGAATGAATAGATTTTGTGGATTAAGGCACTAGCTGCCTACGCAATTTAGTTTGCTTAAAGCTTTTGGATTTTAAGCATCCAGTTGGAAATAGAATATAGAATAACCAAGTCTCGCATTATTTATTATCAAATCTTAAAAAAGCAGGAATCAATATTGAAATGAATTTCGGTTCCGGTTCGACCCGAAATGGTTGTTTAGGTTAAAGGTTTCATTACGGTTTTCAATTTTGATTCCCTTACCGTATCGGTATACCGGTTCGTACCGGTACATACTGCAAAAATTGTATTTCGAGATAAATCCAGATTATTTCAACGAAATTCATCCTAAATGTCATCCTAAATGTATAGATTGACATTTCACAGTTAAAGTAAAATTACACTATGCTACAATTATTTGATCCCGGCTTCTAAATAGTTGATCCTTATGTAAAATTTCACGCTGAATTCAAATCTGCTCTCAGATATGTGGAAAGGAAGTATAACGGTTTTTGAGATATAGCTAAATTTTCAATTTTAGTGTTTTTTTTTTTTTAAAAAGGTAGGTCTACTAAAATGCCATTTTCTCTGGTTTTAGTAAACCGATATGTATAAACTGGAACAAGATAATAAAAATATTTCTTAAAAAAACGACAGTTGTTTAAAATCCAATCATAAATGACGAAGTTATGGCACTTCAAAGTTGGATTTTTGAACAATTTTTTGATAATTTTTAATTTTTTGCTGCCTTTTATTAAGTTTTTTTTTCAATCTTACCATAAAAATTGCTCAGGTCTCAAGTATTGAGATTATTGGGTAATCTCTTACGAACATTTTTTGCCCTTGGTCATCGAAATCGGATAAAAATACTTCCGCATTTGCAGCAATTGGTGAAATAACCCAAATTTTATTTTTTATGAAAATGCAAAAGTTTTGCATTGGTCGCACTAAATATACAATTTTTAGAGCAAAGCTCTTTAACGGACGGTCGACTGCGGGGCAAATCCAGATAACGATGGTCTTTGCGACTTTGGTTACGCTTTTTACTTTGCAAAGTCAGCAGCTTTGATTTTTGCAAGACAGCAATAGCAGTGGTGGATTAGCGGTGACCAAACAGTGACTAAAACAGTGACTAAAACAGTGACTAAAACAGTGACCAACGTCAAAACAGTGACTAAAAAGTGAAAAGATAAAAGTGATAAGATAAACAGTGACTAAAACAGTGACTAAAACAGTGACTAAACAGTGACTAAAACAGTGACTAAAACAGTGACTAAAACAGTGACCAAAACAGTGACTAAAACAGTGACTAAAACAGTGACAAACAGTGACGAAAACAGTGACTAAAACAGTGACTAAAACAGTGACTAAAACAGTGACTAAAACAGTGACCAAAACAGTGACTAAAACAGTGACCAAAACAGTGACCAAACAGTGACCAAAACAGTGACCAAAACAGTGACTATCCATCGTAAAGAGCTTCGCTCGTATCGGGTGTTCTACGACGCCCACTCTTTTTTATCCAAAATTTTACGAACTTCAACATGAGTTGCTCAAAGCGAACATTTCATTGCAAAAATGATCCAAGCAAGTTTTGCTTCATTTGTGGAGGATTTTCATTCGCGAGGCAGAGAATTTTTTCGGAGCAATTGCAAAATATTTTTTCTTTATATTTTGGCAAGAAACCGGAAATCAAACCGTGGACGCCAAAAATCGTATGCAATTCTTGCAGATCTATTCTAACTATGTGGATGTCTGGATAAAAGTAAGTCAAAAATTTTATAATTTGCACACCTAGAGTAAGTTTTTCATATTAGTCGCTTTTTGGCTTTTGATGTTCCTGCTACTTGGCGGCAACCGACGTGTCATGAAATTAGCTGCTATTTTTGTTTAACTGAAGTTAATTAGCATGGACGTCACCGATTTGTAAAATATGCTGAGGTAGAGTCTTTCTCAAAGCCGATTTTGCGCACATCTGCCAGCCCATACCCAATTTGCCAAAAACGTAAATACGAAAGTGAAAATACAGATGACGCAGACATGGATTATAACAATGCTGAGACGGATCATATTCTAAAGCAGAGGGAGGCAAAAAATACATTTACATTTTTGCATTGCAATGCATTGGTGTGTGTGAGAGCAGCTCAAAAATTGCTCTCAATTTCAGTAGCAACGACTGCGTCGCGGCGTAGGAAAGCAAGCAACGCAGCGGCGCTTGTACATCTTATACCAGGGTTCCCCAAGAAGAGAGGTTCTCTGTCTCTCTCTAACCCTCACTGATGCATTACTTCGGCAAGCATTCGGTGTGAATCGTCGAGTGTGTTCGACCCCCCGGGGCACAGCAGGGGAACACTGTCTTATACTATGTGTGTTTGAGCAGCGCTGCTTTGAGAATTTTTGTATGCACGCCAGATAGCAAGCTGCCGGCCCCTGTTCTAAAGCCTCTGACCGAAGCCGAGCTAAATGATTGGATACGAGACCTGGAACTATCAATTGATAAATCCGAGTTGTTGGCGTCGCGCATGAAAGAGCGCAACTTTGTATCTCCGAACGTCACGGCCGCTCGGTTTTGTTTTTCATGCAATATTTTACAGAAGTTTATAAGAAATTCTGTAAAATTATACTTAAACTTAAAACAGCTTCAGTAATGATGTTAAACGATTTTAAAAATGTTCAACTAATTTCAAATTTTTAGTTTATCATATTGGGGAAGTAGTTTAATGCTTTAATTTGCAATTACTTTTAATTCCGCTGACTCTGCAGCGCACGTTTAGAAAACGACAGTTCTTGTCGATTTGCGGAATTCGGAACAGCAATCAACTTGATTTGCGGCAATTTCACTCGTTTTCGGAATTCGGAACAGGCCCGTAGGACTTGCTGATAAAAGCCAGTGACTTCAAAGAGCCCCACAATAAGCCGTCTGAAATGTATATTGCCAAAACGAAAAATTAGGCCAAAATTGGCGTCCCGAAAATTCACATTTTAAACAAATTTTTCTCGTTTGCAGTGAATTTTGGATCTGTTTGCATCACAATTGGAAAAGCAGTACAATTGTCATTTGCGAATCATTCGCAACGATGCTTTGCCAACTTTCCAGCGGTGAGTATAAAAAAAAATTTAAAAAATAAAAAAAAACTTCAAACATGTTTCCGCCCGGGATCGAACCGGGGGCCTTGTGCGTGTGAAGCACACGTGATAACCACTACACTACGGAAACGTATAGAATGTACAGGGCAAAGTGTGTGGCTTTAAGGGGGGTTCCTAATGTGCAAACATTTTTTTTAACTTTTTTTTATAGCTTGAGTATTTGAGAATATAGCCCTAAAAGGATTTATTTAAATTCGAAATACTTTAGAAGACTTTTAATGACCCAAATTGCCTAGCAACTGCAAACTTTAAACGCATTTATCTCGAAGCCACGTTTTTCAATTACTCTTCCTTAATTTGTTCTTTTGTAATGTATTATCAATTGGCCCGGCAACCGAAGTCGCCAGGCACTACAAAAAAATTCAGTTTAGACTCATTAGAGTGCTCCTCTCCACGGAAATCTTTAGTAAAAGGCGAAAGATTTATTCGACAACTGAAGAGAAGCCAGAGTGACTTAACACAGCCAACTCCAAGCCTTTCCATGCATACAATGCTTTAAGCAGTTGGGAATTGTAAGTCCCAAAATGTACAAATGCCTACTGTTTTACCTGAACCTGAACAAGGATACCCAAAAGTAGGCAATAAAAACTGGTTCTAGCACTTTACTCATGGAGTGGCAGTTGATTTGCTTGTTCAGTTATCGCTTCTCGGCCTTATGGCTAAGATCAAAGTGTAGTATCTGTTCTTATCAGCTTAACATCTGATAGTTTCTCCATTGGAGAACAACAAATGTTAAATTAATTTTTGGAAACAGACGGAGTGCTAGGAGCTTGCTCCACCTCTGTCGCGGGTTGGCCCGGTATTGCAGTACCGCCGGGATTTCAGCCCAGCTAATTAATACATTGTAGATTCAGCTTCTTAATTTGGTTTACATTTGTAAAGTTACAGATAACCCTTTCGGGAGACACCGCAGAGTTTGCTTTCGCTGCTTCTGAACTCGGAAATGCCGCGCGTCGACTTCGAGTCTCAGGTGTTCTAAGGCTGCTGGTCTAAACTAATGATGAGCAAAGTTACTTGCATCTTTTAACTAAAATACAAAATTTACAGAATGAAAAACTATTGATTTTTGGCGAAGTTATGTTCGAAAAACCTTACTATGAACACTACACCCCATCTTCCCATACGAAATATACTTGTAATGCAAGCTCCTAAAAGTGTGCAACAGAAAATTCGAATTATTTTTAAACGAGTCTGTTCTTAAAATTCCCAACCGATTCTAACACTTGCGTTATGGAGTGGTTCTTTTCTACCCCTGACAAAATTAAACAAAAATTTATTTATATTTCTTTTCTACTATTTTTTTCCTGACCTTTAATTTTAAACTCCTTTTCGATCAACACCTCTTCCAAGTGTGTCGGGGCTTAAAAGCTTATTTAGATAGTTGAGATGACGCTTTTCTGACGTATGGATTTTCTGCTTTCAAAGAGCATCGTTAATAGTACATTTTCAGAAAGCGCCAAGTAGGAATTGTACTGCACAACATTATTTACAATATTTCTAAGCGTTTCTGACAAATATTTCGTGGACTGTATAAAATTAAATAACAAAGAACTTTCGTACACAATTAAAAATACTTTTATTCTCTGGGTTTTTGAAATGTGGCCATAATTTAAAAAAAATAATTAAAATGTGTGCATCAAAATTTAATGATATTCATTTTTATCTTCATAAAAGAAATTTAGACCAGGTTTAGAAAGTAGAATTAGTAGATGGTACGATCGGTCCATAAAATTGAACGCTAAAAGAGAATTTGAAGTGATGATGAGGGGTGTTCGGGGCGGGCAGGGGGGGCCTGATAAAGCTCTAAAAAATAAAAAGGGTGGGGGTATGTTGGTGTTGGGGTGTTAAGGGTGTATGCGTTTCCCACGAATTTCAGATTCGTTGTGTGAGGTAAATGGTGTGGTGGGAGGTTTTCTCTTGGTGCTTTTGCGTCTCGTCACTTTTTTGACCGTTTGGTTAATAATTCCTATTTACCCGTCTACAATTGCCGTCTATCAAATCTTCACAATAATCCAGGCTTTCGGGGTTTTTGGACATTTTTCTGCAAATTTCTTCAACTTAGAAGCCCTCCCAAAGTTTGATTGCAATCGGATGAACGGTATAATATTGCGAATTTCGCGATTTTTGGACCTTAGAAACCTCCTTGGCCAAGCGTCTAACCATTGACCAAAAGTTCATCGCAATCGGATGAACCGTATAGTTTTTGAATTATCGCGGTCTTTGGACTGTCTCCTGCCCATTTCTTCAAATCAGAATCCTTCACGCGCAAACGTCCAAACATTCTCCACAGTTTTGTAACAAACGAACATTTTGCAAATTTCGCGGTTTCTTCTACTTGGAAACCTTCCCAGGCAAGCGTCGATCAATTTCCCAAAGTTTTAGCGAAAACGTAAATTTTGCAAAATTCGCGGTTTTTGGACCGTTTTCCGCAAATTTTTTTAACTTAGAAACCTGCCCGGGCAAACGTTCATCCATTCCCAAATTTTCATTGCAATCGGATGAACGGTATAATTTTTGAAATTTCGCAGTTTTTGGACCATTTCACAGACTTGAGACACTTTCCTGATCGACATGAACATACTGTGAAAAATTCGTGAAGATCGGCTCAGCGGTTTAGAAGCCCATAAGGGACAAACATACTTTCACTTTTATATAGACCCTCTAGTACGGCTGGGGTCAGTCACAGTTTTGCGTCAACCCAGCGTTGCTCTTTGTACGGTGATGCGTCGTGACGACAAAGATTGAGGCTTATGTCGCTTCTCTGCATGGCATTTCGTCTATCGAGCGTCGCTCATGTCGGTTCCTGCATGGCATTGCGTCGACCTAGCGTGCATGGAGATCCGTTAACGTATTGAGCGGACACCGCCTTGCAAAATACGTCAGTCGAAAACATTGTAAGGGGTATAAGGGTGGGTCGACGACAGTCACAAAATCGTCTACGGAACGTTGATACAGCGTTGGTCGGCAGTACTAGAGGGGATGTGTAGATAGATATTACACACATTTACACATAGGATGAGCCAAGGTTCGAGCCAAAATCTTCTCCCAAAACTAAACTGGTGATATGATGCTTTGGTTTGGATAAAATTGTTTGGGTATGTACCGCTGCTCTCTTTCTTTCATTCCGTTTTGATATTGTGTAACAAAGTCACAAAATGGACCAATTCATGCGCAAGCTATTGTTCAAATATTTACATGGACCTTATAATACCAAGACGGGATAGGCTTTAATTGTTCTGTTAATAGGTTTCAGTTGATTGGGATCAGAACATTTTATAATTAAAAAACAAAACTTAGCATTAACTCAGAGATGAAGTAGGAGTATCTCTGCTGTTTATGGGACAAGTGAAGTCCTTAAACCGTGCATACTTAGTGACTAGCTTTTCATTACTCACTTACCAGAGTACTTTACAAGATCATTTGAAGACTGCATGAATATTTTACCGATTGCATTCGATATACTCTTTACTCTCTTCAATATATCTGCATAATTTCCAATTGCTCTTGTCTTGATATTCTCTTCAATACATCCTCATTAATTTCCGATTGCTCTAGTCGACTTCATCGATTGATTCGATACACAATTTAGTACAGATCTATACGTAGATACAAACACAAACACACACACCAACAACATCCGTTCGCATGCTCCATCGCGTAGATGAAGCTATTTTTGTAGCACGCCGCCGCCCTAAACGCTTCGATGGATCACTGACCCGATTTGGATCTTGCACTCACCGTGGGATCTTCACAGCGCGGACACTGGCACATAAAGTGCTTGGTCATGCCGAGAAACATTTTGCGTGCCAGCGTGGACCACAGCAGCTTTGCATACGACATGGTGATCTCCGACCCTTTGGGTATACGCTCCGTGGCGCTTACCACAATCGTCTCGCCATCCTGAAAGTGATGAGCCGCATTCGGGGTGCACTGATGATTCAGCAGGCCGGCCAGCGGAAAAAGGGCACGCACCAGCACCTCGTGGCCATCCACTCGACTCCTACTCTCGAAGGCATTCGTATTGAAGGCGCAAATGGTCCGATGGAAGTAGTCAAGCATGTCCTGCTCGTGGGGAAACTTCTCAAAGCACTCGGCCGCACGCTGCACCTCCTTCATGTAGTAGCGATCCGCGTTCGCCTGCATGGCATAGAGCAAGTTGCGCTGCTTCTCATCCAAAAAGAAGCAGCGGACCACACTGAGTATCCTCAGGGCACGCGGTTCGATCCGTTTCGTGTCCCGAGGCTGCCATTTTCTAAATAACTTGCACTCCA
The DNA here is from genome assembly GCA_018904265.1 of Lordiphosa collinella. Lineage (NCBI taxonomy): Eukaryota > Metazoa > Arthropoda > Insecta > Diptera > Drosophilidae > Lordiphosa > Lordiphosa collinella. The sequence continues at coordinate 58,789 of JAEIFV010000550.1, read as the reverse complement.
GCTCATGACGCGGAGATGTGCGGCAATCCGAGCACACGGGCAGTCCACAGCCGGCGGGGCACAAAGCCTCCGCATCTGTCTCGCCAGGGACCAGGCAATAGCAGAGGGTGCAGGTTCTCAGATTACTCGAGCGATGTGCTGTGGGACCCACCAGCAGGGTGTGTTCGCGGAACAGCTCTTCGCCCTGTGCAATGTCGCGCAGTGCGAAAATGCCACGTCCCGAAATGGGCGAGTCAGCCACCTGCCAGGCGGGGGACTGTGGACGCAGGTCTCCCAAATGGCTATCAATCAGTTCGGCCAGCTCTTGGGTGGAGGCACTGATGATCATTTGATTGGACATTGATTCTTCTTTGGTTAATTGGTTGGGTAATCGAAGTTCTCTCGCAATAATCGAAACACAACTGGCGCGAAACGAGCACGGGGAACTCTGCTCCGTTGATGATATGTTGCGTCTGATCGTCGCTCTTCCATCTCTCTCTCTCTCTTATGTCTTGCTCTGCTATTGTCCATGGAGCGAGCCGCCTGCTAAATTTAGTCGCCTCGCAGTGGCTCTCCAATTTCCGCTCGCTGGAGATGGTCAACAGGGGAGAGGTGGAAGGGCAGGAGGCGAGCAGTGTCATCATGTCTTACTCTCATATATTTTACGCCCACTTGTGTTACACTTTCTCCAATTTCAATTTCAGGACGCCGCCAAAAAGCAGGCTACAGTCTAGCGACATTTATTGCGTATACGTAGGGCGCGCTGAGCTAACCAGATAGCAAGAGAATAGGGAAAGTCAGCAGGATAGAATCGATTGAACACGATAAAAGCAAGCAGCTCATATGGGTAGCAGCTGGCAGTCTTTGCAGACACAAAGACTTAAATATTAAATTCAAATGGCTTACAAATTGAACGAAGCACACTTGCCGATTCACTTGGAATTTTGCCAGAAGATGGTTCAAGTTGTGGAAGAGGACACAATCATATTGAACTGTCATTTTATTTCTGACAGTTCAACATGTTTTCCTCCGCTTCCTCTACAAAATTGACCAAAATGTAGTGTTTCCAACACGCAAATACTCCCTAAAGACGAAATTGCATCCACTTCGCGTCACAGTTTTTCTACAGAGCAGAGAGTTTTTCTCGAAAAAATTCCTCTTAACTCTGTGTGGTTTCGTCAAGATGGTGCAACTCCTCTTATAGCCTGCTATGATACAATTCGAGGAAATGTTCCCACTAAGCTGATTTCGCCAGTCCTTACTGCACCTGACTTTTACTAGCTGTACACCCGGCGTCGACCGGGTCCTCTGCATTGCACGAATATCAGGCAAGTTTCTGTTTTCGAATCGGAATCGGAATTGTCAAAAACCGACTATGTTTTTTGACCAACTTTCATTGGTTTTCATTTGGCACTTTTATTGACAAATCGTATCAAACTTTTCAACTTTTCAATTTTATCTTGGAAATCGCAATTCTTAACCATTCCAATCAATTAAATTCAGTAACGAGAACAGGCCTGTATGATTTTTATGAGAGCGTTTATAAGTATTTTAAGTTTGAAGTGGCTGCAATTCAATATTAACATCTAAACTCGTCCCAACTATTTCGAAACCAGTTTTAAATAGTGAAAGTATCAAGCTACATACTTCCAACCCACAGATCTTTTCAGTTTATAACTAAAATAATTTCTAAAATATGTAAAAACTCTACCATTACAAGCCAATTTTCCAATCGAAAAGTGTGGACCTGAACCACTTTCGAACTGGTTCAAGCCGGCTAGTTCGGAGTCAGGAAAATGTGTAACTTTATGTTACCAGCCAGCCACACCAAATTGCCAGTTCATGGGGTTAATAAGTTCTGAACAAATACAAAATCAAACTCCATATTACCAACCTAAAGACCACATTTCAAGTTCATGGCTTAAATAATTTCCGAGATGCGGCTCTGAACCACTTTTTAACCGTTGACTCTTTCCTGATCGACATGAACATACAGTGAAACTTACTTGAAGATCGGTTCAGCGTTTTAGACGCCTATAAGGAACAAACACACAAACATACATTCACTTTTATGTATGGGCATTTCCTGAGCTACACAGAAAAAAAATCCGAGATATTCGGGATTAAATCAATTCCAAACGATGTCAGAAGTCGGTCAATCCCGGATTTTCTCATTCAAAGTACGAACAGGATTGACTTGATCTCGGATTTTTCAATCCCGGAATCCCGGAATTGTCAGCATTGCTATAATTGTTTGGGAATTGCAAGGCATCATAGTAGAAAAATCGACACATTTGATAGTAGCCTTTGCGTATGAGTGTGTTCCCATTTAGTCTCTTAGTACTGGTAAGAGAGATTTTCTTGCTCTCAGTTTCTTTCGCTCCTTCGCTTTGACATGGGACATCCGTACTAACTAACATTAGCCTTTTCGGATTAATACACACTTTTCAGGATTGTTTCAAGCCTTTCGAACTTGTATCAAGCTCGATCTAGCACGAGTCGAGCTTGAAATTTCAATCCGAAAGTCGAGATCAAATCAATCTTTGTATACCCTTGCAAAGGGTATTATAAAATTGTGCGGATGTTTGTAACGCATTGAAGGAAGCATCTCTGACCACATGAAGTATATATATTCTTGATCAGCATGACAAGCTGAGTTCATTTAGTCTTGTCCGTCTGTCCGTCCGTCCGTCTGTTTCTATGCTATCTCCTCCGTCAGTTTTAAGGCTATCCTCACCAAACTTTGCACGAAGTCTTTTGGTACAAATACGCTGCATATTTGTCGGAACCAGCCGGATCGGATGACTATAGCATATAGCTGTCATAGGAACGATCGGTCAAAAAACTAGTCTTAAAGTGAAAAAAACTTTTTTGTTTTTAATGAAAACGTCCTTGTCATTGGCTACACTTACTTTTACTATCCTTTCCCAATTTCACTAAGTTTGGTCGAAATCGGATGACTATAGCATATAGCTGCCATAGGAACGATCGGTCGAAAAACTAGTTCTAGTGAGAAAAACTTTTTTGTTTTTATTGAAAACGTCTTTATCATTGGCATACACTTATTTTATATACTTTTACACAATTCTACAAAGTTTGGTCGAAATCGGAAGACAATAGCATTTAGCTCCCATAGGAACGATCGGTCGAAAAACTAGTTCTAGTGAGAAAAACTTTTTTGTTTTTAATGAAAACGTCCCTTTTATTGGCATATTCTTATTTTATATACATTAACATATTTCGACAAAGTCTTATCAAAATCGGATAACTATAGCATATAGCTGCAGTATGAATGATCGGTCGAAAAAGAAGTTCTAGTGAGAAAAACTTTTTGTTTTAAATGGGATCGCCTCCAAATTTCTTAATTAACAGGTATTATGCTTTCCAAGATTTCACCAAGTTTGGTCGAAATCAGACATCTACATAGTATAAATCCCATAGAAAGTAAGGTCCAAAAATGTAGTCTTAGAAAAACTTTTTTTTTTTCAATGGAAGCTGCAAGGGTATACAAAACTTCGGCCGAGCCGAAGTTAACATTCCCCTATTTTTTATTTTATTTTTTTATACTCTGTACCAGAGGTACACAGAGTATATTAAGTTTGTGCAAAAGTGTCCGTCTGTCCGTCCGTCTGTCTGTCTGTCCGTCTGTCCGTTTGAACAAACAGATCTTAGAGATGGTAAGAGATAGAAGTTTGACATGTATGAAACATATGTTTCTTATACTTGCAGGCAGATCAAGTTTATTTTCAATTTTGCCACGCCTCCTCCCGCCCCCACAATATCGAAAAAACGTCATATCTCCCACAGTTTTATTGATAGAAAGTTCGAACATATTTAGTATCCTGGATTCTTTATCGATCCGCTGAAGGAATTTTAAAGATCGGATGAACGATATTTGAGTTATAAGGAAAACAAACAATTATTGGCAGCACCGGTGGCAACGGTGATGGCCAGCACTTCACAGGTATAAGACAGACCCACACTAGTAGTAGATTTGGATTATTTAAAACTTCTGAAAACAAAGAAATTTGAAAATTTGTTACGTCTTGTCTGGGATTCGAGCTCTAACCTTGCAGCCTTGATCCGAGTGGAATGGCATCTTATCGCACAATAGCACATGATTGTTGCCTCATGTCTTAAATGCTATTTGTTCTTTTCCACTCCCTTTCCTAATCTATGAACATGCGATCTTGAAAGGGTTTGAAGTAAGCCCAATTAGAAATAAAACAAACTCGAAAGGCTTGCGAAACGCCTTAAAAGATTAAATTGAGTAGAATATTCTGTAAATCGGGATTAAATTTTTCAGCTCGTGCCGGGACTAGTTACTCTAAGAAAAAAATATTGAATTAATCTCGCTGTTTTTTATTTTCTGTGTAGAAGATTTTTCTTTAAATATTCTTTAAGGTATATATGAATCCTACTTTTTGGATATTTTTCCAATCTTAACAAATTGACTCCGAGTAGACCTTTTTTCGGGAAAGCCCATAGGTTATCTTCAACTAAATTATTTTTAAATAGTATATAGGTGAACATATACAGAAATCATCTCTCTTTTTGGTCTTATCAGGCGTGATTCTATTTCTCAGGAAAGCACAACACACAGCACAATCGCAGCACGGCGAAATTGTTATCTGTTTGATTCCAAGAAGAAATTGAAATAATGATTCGTGAATAGGTATAAAAACAGCAGCTTGGGTCTGTTTAAACTCAATTAACAAATCCATTTGTTCGATTTAACACAGAAAAATGCTGCATTTAATTTTATTTTGTATTTTGGCGATCAATTTGCATGGCTGCTTTGCAACTCCTTTGGTGAGTAGACTCTAAAAACTAAATTCTCAGCTTATATGTATATCTTCTTGTGCAGGAATTCGATTCTGAATTCGAGTCATCCGGCTTCCATTATGAGTTTGCCAGCCCCTACGATCAAAATCGACTAGACGTCTGTGAAGCCAAATTAGAAGTATTCCAGAATCTCTACAAAACATTTGAAGTCAAATTCACACAACATCTACTGGACGCTCAAGATAAATTTGAGAACTTGGAGAACCAATTAAAGTCGCAACAGGATAAAGCTAGCTGTAAAGCAGTTTTGGAAGATCTGAAAAAATCTGAAAACGAACTGGAGAAAGTGAAGAATCAACTAAAAGAGTCTCAGGAGAAAGTTGCCTCATATGAAAACGCATTCAATAGTTTGGACAACGAGTTTAAAAAGCAGCGAAATTTGTTAGACTTTCAAAAAATCGGTTCACATTATTATTATGTTGCAAATGAAGAGAGTCTTAGTTGGCAGGATGCTGTTAGAAAATGTCATCAAATGGGTGCCAACCTGCTTAGCATTCAAAACGAGGAAGAACTAGAGGCAGTGAAGAAGATCCTAGATGGTCATATAAGTTACTGGATTGATATCAATGATATTGGATCGACGGGCATTTATATGTCGGAGACTACTGGCTTAGAAGCCAGCTTTCTCAAATGGGGTCCTGGAGAGCCCAACAATAGTGCGGGAGCCGAAGAGTGTGTAGAGCTTAAGTCAGGGCTTAACCACGATATGAACGATCGTCCATGCCATCTTGAAACCAATTATATTTGCAAGGCATAAGCTGGTTTTTTTATTTTTATTACATAATATAAATAATTCAGTGTATCAACAATAAATATATAAATCAATTATAATTGCACTGCCCAACAGTGAAAAGTATCCCGAGCATCTTTAACTAATTCCTGCTTGTATATCCATGCTGATTCCGAGTGACAAGTCAGAGTCGTATCTTATTTATTTTTGTTTGTATATTTTGCAAATATTAGTCCAATAAAAACAACAACTTTGCAATCAATTTTCTGTGTTTTTTTGATGCGAAATGAGCATCTACTTCGAGACCGAGACAACAAGAAAGGGTGATTGCGTGTGGAGTCGAGACCAAATGCCTGCTAGTTTTTAAAAAACAACCAAGTGGTCGAGCCAATGTTTAAATTGTCTCCCAATTTCCAATTAGGTGTTCAACAAACGAAAGCAAATCAAAATGAAATCAGAGTCGTTCCGTTAACTCATTTTGATTTGCTTTTACGAAATCAAAATCGAAAGCAAATCACTTTCAGGAATACCACTATTGTTTCATCGAACAAGGCTATGTGACATATGGGGTTCCCGAAAAAAACTTAAATAATAGTCATAATAAGTGTGTCAAATGCTCCCGCGACACCACTTATTATTGTGAAATGGCTTCACACAGCCCCAAAGGGCCAAAGACGACTCCTCTCAATCTTTTGGCTTGTTTGCTTCTTATTTTCGCACAAGCGAAAGGGACCTACGGCTTAACGACGAATCCGAACGGCAGTTTGAGATGCTTTTTCATGGCTAATTACTACGAAGCTGGCGCCAACAGCAGAGAGGGTGACCGGATGTGTAAGTTTATTCAAAGAAAAAACTTTTCATTAGATGTTCCGAGGCGGGATCGTACCTACGACCTCTTGCACAGCGGTCGCAAGATCCGCTAAGCCACACCATAGCCCACTTATTATTACGATAATCAGAAACTTTAATTGGTCTCAGATAAACACGTATGTCCAGGCTAGATGTCTCTGGTATCTTCAATAAGACTTCAATCTTGCAAATTGATAAAGCCAGAGCTAAGGTGTGTAACGCGGAATTTTTAAAATTGTGCAAAGTTCTTTATAAGATCTCTATCTAAAATAGTTAGAATTGAACTTAATTGAAAATATATAAGAAACCTTGCTGCAGACTCAATTTATAAAACTTTTTGAAGCTGCTGTATTCACAATTGCGCAGAGGAGAAGTTTAAAAGATCGATAGATAGAAAACAATATAAAAATCATAATAAAAATCATTGCCAATGATATTTTAGGTTCCTTTAAATAGAAAATTGTCTAAGGAGTAAAAGGCATATTTAGAAATCGACCAAAATATTGAAAATTTTGGAAAGGTTCAAATAAACAAAAAGTTTTTCTCAGAACTAGTTTTTCGACCGATCGTTCCTATGGCAGCTATATGCTATAGTCATCCGATCCGGCCGGTTCCGACAAATGTGCAATGTATTTGTACCAAAAGACTTCGTGCAAAGTTTGGTGAGGATAGCTTTAAAACTGACGGAGGACATAGCATAGAAACAGACAGACGGACGGACAAGGCTAAATCAACTCAGCTCGTCATGCTGATCAAGAATATAAATACTTTATGTGGTCGGAGATGCTTCCTTCTATGCGTAACAAACATCCGGACAATTTTATAGGGTATAAAAATACCTTGGTATTTATAAAGAGCAAAACAAAACCCCTTTAAAATGTATTCAAGAGAAATGCTTGGCCAGTTATCTTTGTCTGTTGCGTTGTCCACAGAAGTTTAACAATTGCCACTAAAAACAACAAATACATGACATTTGGACACAGCCCCAACACCATTGCAATAACTTCGGCTGAAGCTGTAGCTATTAATAGACGCATGTGAACGTAAACATGAAAAATACTTATGATTCCCAAGTCTTTATTTGGCTCAGAGTGGCTTTAAATAGGTAATTGCTAATGGCTGTTGGTGTGGAAAGCGAATAAAATCTCACTGACGAGTCCAGGATGGTTCCGGACGAAACCGAGTCTGTCTGAATACCGATACTGTTATTTTGTTGATTTCAGATTGATTATAGAATTAAAATCAATCCTCAACCTTAAGACGGCTAACAATTACTTTGACTATTCGAATATCTTTAAAATCCTAAGAAGAATGTCTAAAATTTGTAATGTCGGATATGCAGGACTATAAGTTCCTAGAGGAATGCCTTTTGAAAACAGAGAATGTCGGCTAGAAAAAGAATACGTACAATGCATCTTACACACCCTCTTTTAATCGTATAAAAACAAACTCTCCCACTAAGATTAAACTAATATGAAGAAGTACTATACAAAATTGAGAATATTGTCCAGTGGAGGACGAAAATTCAAGAAAAGAAGGCAGATTAATGATAGTTATATTAAGAGATCGGCGGGCAATGAAGAGACATGTTACATGTTATAAAATTTGTGTCAAGTCATCCATAAAGGTTATATCAATCCAGCATCTCCCTTGTAGAAGGTCAAACGAAATGTCGTATAAAAATTGTCTTAGGGAAACGATTCAAATTCCCAAATTATTAAGTATCATTGGCTAAAGGAAAGCGATTCACGTCTAAAAACTCGTCAGAGAACTGAACCGAACCGAACCGAAACTCAAATGCCGCCACTGTGTGGCGTCTTCTAGGTTGAAACTTGTTCATGAGAATTGATTCCATTGCATTCTGTTGACTTCTACAAGCGACTCCTGTTGTTGTCCATGATCAATTGCGTTCTTGTTCATATAATCTGAAATAATCCAGAAGTAAATTCAGCCCCTCTGTCACTCAAAATACTCTGTTGTACATGGCGCTGGGAGAAGCCGCAACCCAAATACCTGCGGCACTCCCGCAGATATGCTCCATCGCTTTTGCGCTTCTGAAATGTCATAAAATGACACACGGTCCCCAAAGTAACTTCGGACCATTTTCTTAGGGTACCTAGGTATTATGAGCTCGTCCAGTGTATCCAGCATTTTTGCCCAGTTGGCGGTAAAGGCGTTGTTGATGTCCAAGGCTATGGCGTGGCAATGTTGCTTGGTGCCTTTCAGCCAGCGTTTTCCGCTTATTGCTTCTGAATCCAATTTGACTGCTGGAAGCTAAGGTTAGGGCTATCCTAGCTTATCATGCGAGTTGTGTTTTCCATTTTTGCATATTTTAGAGTCCATAGACTCAAGTCCAAGTTGGTGGCTGATCAGCATTAAGCGCAAAACTTAATGTATTACAGAGGTCGCAACGACCGGTCCCCTGAATTAAAAACCGGTTTCGTGCGGCACATTGACAAAGAGGGACGGAAGCAACCTTTAACTACGCTCTCTAAAAGTGTTCGGTTGGGTGAGAAGAGAAACACATTTGTTTTGGTTTTTTTGCTCTTAGTCTTTTGCCAACCTATTTGCAGAGACCGCTTGCTGAAAAGGTCTTTTTTGAATGTATGCTATAAGTGTGTGCTTCTTAGGCTACCGATATCAACGCACGTTTGTATGTATGCGACAAAGTATGTGTGCTCTCTCATTTTCTCTCGCACTGTTACGCTCTGCTCCACTTGACTTTGTTCACAGCAACCCTTTTGAAAAAACATTTTGATCTCTCGGTCTTCAAATAACTCACACTTTGGGACCGCTTGACTGAAATGGGCCTGTGTCGGAGACTACTGGCTTAGAAGCCAGCTTTCTCAAATGGGGTCCTGGAGAGCCCAACAATAGTGCGGGAGCCGAAGAGTGTGTAGAGCTTAAGTCAGGGCATAACCACGATATGAACGATCGTCCATGCCATCTTGAAACCAATTATATTTGCAAGGCATAAGCTGGTTTTTTATTTTTTTTTAAATAATATAAATAATTCAGTGTATCAACAATAAATATATAAATCAATTATAATTGCACTGCCCAACAGTGAAAAGTATCCCGAGCAACTTTAACTAATTCCTGCTTGTATATCCATGCTGATTCCGAGTTGACAAGTCAGAGTCGTATCTTAGTTATTTTTGTATATTTTGCAAATATTAGTCCAATAAAAACAACTTTGCAATCAATTTTCTGTGTTTTTTTGATGCGAAATGAGCATCTACTTCGAGACCGAAACAACAAGAAAGGGTGATTGCATGTGGAGTCGAGACCAAATGCCTGCTAGTTTTACTGAACGACCAAGTGGTCGAGCCTATGTTTAAATTGTTTAAATAAAGATGTGGTAGAATGCTTTTTGCAGCCAATCCAGGTCAAAACTTAGATCCCAGACAACTGAAACCATCAGCTAACTTGTCAAGAACGCTGTTTGCAATATTTTGAAAATGGCGATAGTTTTCTAGTGCCCTCTCCTACTGCACAAAATATATGGCCTTATTTCATGATCTTTTTGTTTGAATTCCATTGCAAGGAAGCACTTAAGCTTCATCAGCTTCGTGATGCCATTTGAATTTTGAAAAAAAAGATGAATTTTCCAAGTTAATTCAACGATTTCGGGTTCGTAATTCTGTCATTTCCACTCACCAAATAAAGCCCAAGTTAAACTTTTTGAACACTTGATTTAAGTTTTATTTCAATTCTCTTGAACATGACACACAAACTACATACTTACATACATACACATACATATGTAATTGATCAGTTGGGGGGGGAGGGCTTGGTTAGTTATACTATCTAGGCAAGCATAAATAAATCAGAGTAGTTTGCACAGCGATTAGTGAAATATCAAAATGAACAAGAAACTTGGATAGAGGTGAGCTCTTTAAATGCTTCCATTTAGTACTGTACCATCTGCCGTGGTGAAGAGTGGTCAATTGTGATCAATTGTGGGAAGATATGTACATTGCACTAGATTACTTGCAGTGTGCCCAACTCAAGAGATTGGCTCTCTTTCGGTTTGTACATTGCATTCGCTTTGCTTTTATTGCACGCTTAAACATTAATTTTACAGATACGATAAAAAAAAAGGTGGAGCACATAATAAATAATTGCGGGGCACTTAGTTGGAAGTTGGAACAGATTAGAGCTTGATTAGAATTAGAATAGAAATCTTAAAAGATTAGTTATTAGTTCTTTATGTTACACAAGGCACCAGCGCAGCTACCGTCATTGCCTAGTACTGATACCAGGGCTGGCGGCGCACCCATTGCAGGCGATTGCTGGTCTGATCCGAGCGAATCTTAATGCTGGCTCCCTCTGCGGCACGCACCGTCTCCTTGACCTGCAATAGAAAGGATCGGTGAATTGTTGAAATCTCGCTAGGCTTAGTTAAGTGGTCCAAACTTACGCTCTGCATCAGGTTCTGTGCATTGCCCACCAACATTTCAGTGGCCTCGCGATCCTCATCGGAGCCCTGTGCCCCCAGCATGGTAGCCTTTACCGTAGACAGAATCTTCAACTGCGTTCCAATGGTGGGAATGCGTTCGCACACCTGCAACAGATTGGTGCGGATGCGCCTATCGGTGCACTGGCGTGCCAACTCCTTCGCCAACCGCGTCACATCCTCAGATGCCTCGGCAATCTTCTTGGCCGTGGCAATCAGTTCACGTTTGCTGCCCCGCGAATCAGACAAGACCAGCTCACTTAGACGTGCCATTAGAATGGCCATACGCTTGGCTGCCGCAATGATCTCGTTGTCCTTGGATGACCATTGACGCACCTCTTGGTGCAGACCACGGGCGGCAATCTACAGAGACAGATTGACAGGTTAGACCATATACAAAAATAGCTGCTGAAGTGTCTGTCTTACCAGAATGGGTTGATTGGCGTGAGGCATGGTGCGGAAGACACCCTCGTCTTCGTCATCAGTTTCAGGTGGCGGTGGACGCACTGGAGCCAATCCCTCTCTAGGCAGTGGTGGACGAGGTGGTGCACGCTCAGCTGGTAGAGTAAAATCAAATGTAGAATGAGAGATTTTATTTCATTAATGCTGAAAATGAAGTGATATGCACAAATTTTTCGAATATTCTAGTTTTAAGTCGTCCCAACAGAGCAAATGCCTACTACTAAAAATCCAGAATAGACGTAAAAATAATGAATTTTTTGTTTCTTAAAGATATTAGAGCAAAAATCTTTATCTTGTTGCTGAGCTTTTCTGTTTAATTTTGGAGTCCGCCTATGATTTGAACTTATCTTTCTATTTTTTAAGCGTTTATTGGTCAATCGACGCATACTTCGACCATGAATTTGACAACTATTCACATTGAAAACCAGCCTTATACCTTTTCACACTGGGCGCAGCATAGTCGTATCTGCGAAAACCCGTAGCATGCGTTCACACCAAACTCGCAGCTTCAAAAATAACTGACAATTCTGAGCAAGAAGAAGGAGTTTCAAGCACAGGTAGAGAACGATATGAATGAAAGTCTTGTGGGAAGCAAAAATTCACTGAGTTTTGGCTTAAACTATAGTTTGATCTAGTGAATTTCTTAATGCTTCGTCAATAGTTCTCGTTAAGAAGAAGAAATCCGAATAATTGTAAAAAAATACTTCGGAAAAAAAAACTTAGATCCGTGTGATCCCAAAAATTCTTTGGACTCGAGTATCAAAAAAAGTTACTTGTACTTCTGAAAAACCGTTGATCTGTAGGATCTCGAAAGTTCTATGGATCCGTATAGTCCTGCTGAACCGTTAGAATCATATGATCCCTAATCCAGATGTGGATATGAAATCCATAGCCACAGCTGCAAGCCGACTCTGAACCAAATCCCAAAAAAACTTTTCCTGATTGCATTTGTTACCTCCCAGTCAGGCGTGATCATGCGGTGGAGCAACGGGCAAGGAGCATTTGCCGTAGAGGCCTATTTATCCAACGGTCGCTCAGTGATCGCAACGCAGCGGGTTTAACCCAGCGGTTGAAGTCTATTGATTACACCGTGCTACAGTGCGAAAAAAAACTTGGGAAATGACCTAGCGTACGCTGTAGAGCAGGTCGCATATAGCACTTCCTCATACTTGGTTTTCCTCGGGGACCCCAAAATCTGAAGTTATGGCCCAAAAACCGTTTTGTGCTCATTTTGCTCACATGAAATAACTCGCGAATGGACCATCTGATTTTCTATAAACTTGTTAATTCCGATAGCGATGAGAAGATTCTCATAGCTTTCATAGATGTAACGCGATGGCTGATAAATGCGAGTTAAAGATCTGGTACTTACAACTTTTTTTTCTAAATTCCTACTTTAACCCTTGCTGGTTTAACAAAAATTGCTCCAAGCTATCTTTTTCTTAGATATTATTATAATAGTCAATTTAATTCTTTGTCACACAAATGTTGTTTAGATGAATTTGGTTACCGTTTGCGGAAGTTATTCGCGTTTTTCTGAGCAAACATCGGCTATCTAGTATTCTTTTTTAATGTGTTTACAGAATAACTTTTCAGTTAAAATAAAAGCCCCGAAAAGTATACTTTCCGAATGTTAGGTGGGAAATTAAAATATATTTTCACATTCAAGCCTGTTCCCATTTTCGAGTGGAATGAAAAAGTAAAACGATCGGAGTTCCGAATCGTTTTCATTTTGGTGTTCCCGTTTCCGAGTGAAATAGAAATCGATTGTCTTTTGGAATGAATGTTGGAATCGTTATCGAATTTTAATTCAGCCATAAGGCAGCCTTGACAATTTCGATCAGCACTGCGCATGCGCTGATTCGGAATTGTGAACAGCTTGGTTTCATTTCGATCGATTTTCTTTCGCCTACATGCAATTTCCGAGGTACAAACTTAACAAAAATGATTTTAAATAAAATTGAAGGCACGATATATCAATGAATACTTCAAAATATCTACAATATTTGACATGTTACAATAAAAATATTTGCAAAATGAAAAGAATCACCGTTGCCAATAAAATTGTCATTTACTTTTCATTCCACTGACTCTTAGGCAAAACTTTTCAAACCGAATAACTTGATCGTTTTTCGGAAACGGGAACAGCTACCAATTCCGATTCCGCATGATCTGATCCAAATCGGAAACGGGAACAGGCCCGATTATTATTATTAGTTCAGGTTTTGCAGTTATTTTTGAACCAAACCAAAATCAGGGCTTATTTCTTAAGTAGTTCGGTTTAAGGTTCGGTTGGAAGTTAAATGTAAGTCGGAATTCTGTGATCGAAACAAATCGTCTAAAAACTGGATTGCATCTCTGAATTTTTTACCACATCTATAATTTTTTCGTGCTTTTTCGGAGTACTATCATTTTAAAATCGAATTCAAATTCGTGATATTACGACTTCGAGAAGGTTATAAAGAAGAGGCCGGCACGTCACTACCTACTGGGCATAGGCAGACTCTCAAATGCAGCGCAGTCGCACAAGCACAGTATAAGCTGTACAAGCGTCGCTAAGCTGCGTGTTCGTCTCTTGTTTAGCGCCTTCGCGACGCAGTCGTTGCTACTGAAATTGAGAGCAAATTGAATCAGTTTTTGCGCTGCTCTCACACACGCCAATGATATAAAGCATAAGTCAATTTGTAAAATTGCAAAAACTAATACGTTTCTTTATGTTTGTAGAAAACAAGGATAATGTCCATTTTAAAGTCTAATCACTTTGGTAGACGACATGTGAAGGATTACTAAGTATAATGAAGTATAATAGCTTCACCCAAGAATCCACGAACCAAGCTTCACACTTAAACCTTCGGTTCGATAATTAATTATTATTCGAGGAACCGGTCCGCGAACCAAACCTAAGACTTTATAAATATGAAGACAAAAAACTATTAAAGTATTATTGAAAAACAAAAAGAGGTATAGTTATCAGAAGAGCCCTTTCGTAAAATATTTGATTTCATGAAGGCCTTTAACTATTTTCGAACGTTCAGTCGATAAAGATAAACGATTGTTTTGATTCGGATTGGTTTTGATAAACTTATCCCTGGAGGAAGGAATGATTATTTCCAATATTCAATTTCCAATATCTGTTACATTGAAATTCCTTGCAGCTGCCTCCTAAGCAGTGTCTACCGTATCATAGTCCGATACACCTACATGTTCAACAGTGTTAGCCGGGAGTTTGTCGGATCTATTTCGGATCAGTAGATCGTCAGAGTTAGAAAATTTGTATGGGTAGTTAAACTCTTAGAACAGAATGGCCTTATAAAAGCAACAACTGAAGCCACATAAACGAAAAGCCTTTTCGCTTTATTGAAGTCGATTTTGTTTTCTCTCTCGCTCTGTCATATGCCGCTTAGAAGAGTCCAAACATGCTCGATCGAAAGGGTGCCGACAAGGTCAGGTCTTGAAAGCAATTTGTTCTATTCTCCTTGAAAGGTTTCTCAAGCTAATCCTCGACCTTGGGAGAAATTTCCACTTTCTCAGCCCCTATGTTCTAAAATCTAATTTAAAACTCACCATTCTGATTGGACAGATGCAGGGCGCTCAGTTCCGGAATGGGTGGTGGCAGAGATGTGGGCAACGGTGGCGGTTGTGGTGGTGCAATGGCTTCACGTACCTCACGCACATCGCCCAACAGACGCTGGAACGAATTCTTCCAAGCGGCTGCTGCAGCCGGATCAGCAATGTTGGTGGCCACCAATTTAGCATCGCCCACCATAGCCGGCAGGGAACGCTCCAGACGATTGGCCGCCGCATTCAGACGCTCCGTGAATACAGGATCCTCCGAATTGTCGGCCTCCTGTTTGGCCACCAAGAGCACGCGATTAATCAATCGCGCAATGTTCGAAGTGTTGTCCACCATCTTCTGGGGCTGACGGGCATGAATGGCATCCTCGCACAGCTTGGCATACACTTGCATGTGCTCCTCGGAGGTCTTAATGAAATCGGCAGGATCTGTGGCCTGATCGCATAGGGTGCGCATGCGCAGCACTGTATCGGCATATTGTTGCTTCAGGTTCTGCAAATGCTCATCGGCTGCCTTGCTAGCGGGATAATTCATCCGGATGCGACCCGCATTGATGAGCTGCGGTGTTAGCGAGTCCACCTGAGCGGCCGAGGAGAGTAGAATTTCGGCAATTTTTTTATTACCGCAAGCTCCTCCGGCGGCTACCATGCGAGAGGTCTTTGAGGCGCGATCACTGAAGGCCTGCAGGTTGTTCGACTTCTGGTTGAAGTTTTGCTCGCGACCTGGAGTGCCCTCGGGCAAGAGAACAGCCTCGGTGAACTGCTTGAGCGGCGTGCTGACATCCATGAAGTCCTGCACAATGCGATTGACCAAGGCATTCTGAATGGCGGCCTTAAGTTCGTACAGTTTTTGGGTGAGCTGCTTGGCCGCCTGCTTGGCGGCAGGACCACTGCCGGCGGCTTGACGCTTGAGACGCTCCACCTCATCGCACAACTGCATGATCTCGGCCTTCTGGTGTCCCGGACAACCTTCGGCCACTTTGCGGCCCTCTTCAACAATCAAATTGATGGCACGTTCACCCAATCCGCCGTCATTTACTTCGGGATGTTGCAACCACTTCACAGCCTGCTCCAGACGTCCCTGAATGGTGTGGGCGGTCTGCTGCACTCCCGCCTTGTCCACGCCCAAGACAGCATGGCGTACCAGACCCTGCAGCTCGCCCAGTCGTTCGCGTATGCCACGTGCCAGGGACTCAGCCTGCGGCGAGCTACCCTTACCATCCTGCCTCAGCTCACACAGACTATTTGCCATGGCCGTGATCTCATCAGCCAGCTTGCGTATGGGATACGAATCCTGGGGCAAACAGCGCTCCGAGATCTCGTTGGCATTGTCAATCACCTGGCGGAGCGCCTTCTCGCCCACTCCGCCACGCAAAGCGTACGGATTGGACAACCACTCGTTGGCCAGTTCCATCTTATTGTTAATTGCATTGCTCAGCTTCTTCAGCACCGTCAAGTTGTCCAGCTCACTAGTATCCTCATCGTAGGTGGTCAACTGGAGTACTCTGATAATCTCCTGTAGCTCGTCGCTCATACGGGCAGCCAAATAGTTTCTATTCTCTGCCGCCTCCTCGGCTCCCTTGCCCTGCTGCTCCACTATATGTATGTACACCTTCATACTGCAGATCAGTATAGGAGCCAAGGTCTTCACCTGCTCCAGGCAGCGTACCAGTATCTCACTGTGCACTTGATGCGTCAGCTCCTTCTCGCGTGCCCCAACCTCACGCGACACTTTGCTCAGGCAGGGCGACAAGTCCTTAAGGAACTGCACCAGCTCCTCCATCGTATTGATAACCTCCGCCACCGCCAGGTAGTCCAGCACTCGCTTGCACTCCTGTATAATCTTGCGCACCTCGCTCTCATCAAAGCAAAGCAACAGCGAGGAGGTGCCCTGCAGTATGCCGCGACTTCCCTCAATCAGCTTCTTGCGCGCTGGTCCCGAATAGGGATCGGAGCGCAACATATCGGAAGCCTCTTCCAGCAACTGCGAGGCAGTCTCCACGCGATGCAATGCCGAGGGCATGTCCTGCCGCAATATCTTGTCGTCGGAGCTGTTGATGGTCTCGCGACCGACCTTCACTAAATTGGCCACCGCCGCCGAGACCACCTGCACCGGCCGGCTGAGATCGGGCATGGCATTGCCATCCTCGGCCTCCTCATGCAAAATGACCAAGCGAGATACCTAAGTGAGAAAGGAAACAAAATTGTTGATTTATTGTAATAAATAACAAGTAAGCAAGTCGGTTAAGCCCAGCTGTAATAACAAATCTTAACTTTAAGTCCAAGCTAACGCAGATTTCAACAACTAATCCTCTAGCGTTCGCTTTGCAAGTAGTCTTCTACTGTTTTGAAAAGTTCGATCTTAAAACGTAGAACTTTTTGTACACAAGGAATTAGGAATTACCCCAAAAAGGAATCTTTTACGAAACATAAGTTGAAAATTGAATTTGGACAGGTTCGAACCAGTGCAAAGATAATTCAAGAAATTCCAATCTTTTGACAACACAGAAGTGTCAGAAAGAAATCGACCATATACAAACTTTGGGAGCTACTTAGTGTGTTACAGTCGGGCTTGACCGACTTTCTTGCTTGAAAACTGACTGCCAAGTCCGCACAAGACTTCGTAGCGTCGAACAAGAGACATATAATTCGATGCCGCACACATGTGTTTAAAGCAGAGGCCGGTGCGCCGCTTTCTATTGGGCATAGGCAAACTCTTAAGCGCAGCGCAGTCGACTCACACGCAGTATAAGCTCGTCGTGTGGCTTCGGCGCGCCGCCGCTGCGTGTTCAGCTCTTGTTTAGCTGCCTCGTTGCTTTTGCTGCAAGGCAAATTGAACCGTTCTGATGTGTCTCTACCAGTTCAAAATAAAGCAACAACGTGCTTTTTTTTCTCCCCAAGACTGCAGAGCGAGTATGAAGTGTCGCTTCTGACCTTGAAGATGAAACGAATTTGATACACAGTGTCGTTAAAGTAAGTAGTTTGAGCAGGTTTTATACAGAAACCACTTGGAGCTTCTCTGCGAACGACCAATGCATGTCTATCTATCAGCTGCAGCGCGCAGGATCTCCAGATAGAACGGTCTTCTACGGAAAACTACACGCCATACGGTTATTGAAAATTGTTGACGTTCACTTAGACTGGATTTGCATAGCGAAGCAAACTTCTTGAAGTTCTTGAAAAAGCTTTCGTTTGTAGGAACGTTAGTACAGAACGGACCCAGATGTTGTGCAGTCAGTGCTCGAACATGCTGAAGACTTTTATAAACCTGACTTAAAAGTATGAGTGTGGTTGCTATATGAAGCTAAGACAACCCAGTTTTGAGATAGAGCATACGGTGTGGCCTGAAGCTAGGCAGGGCCATGTATCATGATTTGTCATACTTAAGCACCGTAGCCCTACTAAGCATTTGACAGCTTAGTGGTAGCACATTATAAATCTAATTTCTTAACCAGTGCATTCCGGGAAAAATAGCGTCGTAAAAATTAATGCTTCCATATCTGATTTAAATGTTTTCTTATTTAATTCAAGAATAACATTTTTATGCAAACAATGCCCAGACGTTTAACTTGAGAATTTCAATTCCAAAAGGGACCATACTAATTCACTCATTTTCTCACTAAGACTATTTTTCAGACCTATCTTTTGTATGGGAGCTATACCATAATTTCCGATTTCCAATAAACTTGGTAAAACTATGAAGAAGCATAGAAAACCAATAAATACAAAGTTTTGAGACGATTAAAAAAAAAAGCAAAACTGTTTTTCCTACTAAAACTAGTTTTTCGATCAACCGTTTCTATGGGTGCTATAAGATATAGTCATGCGATCCGGTCGAATCCAACTTACTGAGACTAGTTTGCGTAAAACAGACAGACGGGCAGGGCTAAATCAACTCAGCTCGTCGCCCTGATACACATAATTATAATACCCTTTAGGACGCATACTAAGACCGTTTTTCAAACCTAACTTTTCTATGGCAGCTGTACTATACAGTCAAAGCTTTAAAACAGGAGTGCCCGCGCTATATGCGCATGAGGCGCATGTGTTGTTGGCTTGCGCGAAGGCTTATGGCATGCGCATTGGACTAGCGCAAATCGAAATAACAACAACAACTTCGTATGTATCTCTCTTCTCTTTCTCTCCTATGCTCTTGCGAAATTGAAGGCAACAACAATACGTATGCGCTCGCTTATTTTGTTATTGTTTCAAGAACACACACACATTGCAATAGGAAAAAACCGGTTTTTTCTTTGGTTTTCTTGTGGTTGTTGTTGTTTCTGATTTTTGTTTGTGTGAGTAAATGCGCGCCCATATGAGGCAGTTGAGCACCTCTGCTCTAAAACACCACAAAATATCAAAGCGGCAAAACTCTAAAATTCTTGAGAAGGTTCGGTCCCGATGGAAAGTCTAAGGTTCAGTTCTCAGACCGGCTGCTTTACTTATCAAACCTAAGGTTTTGGTTCGAAGCGGGGTTCACGGAATCTTAGACCGTGGAGGCATTTTTTTGGTAAGAGACATATACTTATTTGATGAGAAGAAGACGTTCAGCTGAAAAAGTTATTAAAAATATTAACTAACAACCCAATGGACCATATTCATGATATGTATAATTCAAAAACTTCTTTACCATTTCTTGGACTTTTAAGTAGAAGCTAGCCTAATCTTAAATACGAGGATTTGTTTTGAGCTTGGAATTACCATAAGCTCTGGAAAAAACGGACTAAATTGATTCTTTTAACCGAACCTTTTTCCAAACAGTGTGGTCCGTTTAGGGATATAAATAATTTAGAAGGTCCGGTTCTGGGTCCGGTTTGATGGACCCAAAACCCCGAGCCGAAACGGTTCTTAGGTACTCAGTCGTCATAGTTAGATCATCATATCATGAATTGTAGCTGAATATTTTGAACATAAAGATATGTTTGCTTTTTAAATTCTGCATATTTTAATATAAAGCATTCGAAAAGCTGAAATATCGCCGAAGAGTATAACCAAAAAATATTCGATATCCGATATATCAAATCGGAAAATGTTAGATAACGATATATCGTTTATTTTTGATCAAATATCGATATTTCGATATATCGATTATATTTACGGCATCCCCTACTCGACGCTTTGCAATTCTCCTGAAGCTCATTTATTTAATAATTTTGAGCAACTTCGCTCTTTTTTTATATCCTTGCAGAGGGTATTATAAAATTGTTGGGATGTTTGTAACGCATTGAAGGAAGCATCTCCGACCACAAAAAGTATATATATTCTTGATCAGCACGACGAGCTGAGTTGATTTAGCCCTGTTTCTATGATATCTCCTCCGTCAGTTTTGAAGCTATCCTCACCAAACTTTGCCCGAAGTCTTTTAGTACAAATACGCTGCACATTTTTCGGAAGTGGCCGGATTGGATGACTATAGCATATAGCTGTCATTGGAACGATCGGTCGAAAATCTAGTTTTAATGAGAAAAACTTTTTTGTTTTCAACGGAAATGACTTTAAACTTCGTATTTCTTAGTTTACAATGCTTTTCCATGATTTCACTAAGTTT
This sequence comes from Lordiphosa collinella, assembly GCA_018904265.1. Classification (NCBI taxonomy): domain Eukaryota; kingdom Metazoa; phylum Arthropoda; class Insecta; order Diptera; family Drosophilidae; genus Lordiphosa; species Lordiphosa collinella. The sequence goes on along the minus strand of JAEIFV010000550.1, from coordinate 38,344 downwards.
GGTCGAAATCGGACATCTATATAGTGCAGCTGTCATAGAAAAGTAGAGTCCGAAAAGTAGTCTTAGTTAGAAAAACTTCTTTGTTTTTAATGGAAATGTCCTCAAAATTGGCATGTATTTGTTTTATATACTCACACAATTTTACAAAGTTTGGTCAAAATCGGATGACTATAGCATATAGCTCCCATAGGAACGATCGGTCGAAAAACTAGTTCTGGTAAGAAAAAGTTTTTTGTTTTTAATGGAAAATTTTCTTACGTTGGCATATATTAATTTTATACTCTTTTACACAATTCTACAAAGTTTTGTCAAAATCGGATGACTATAGCATATAGCTGCATTATGAATAATCGGTCGAAAAAGAAGTTCTAGTGAGAAAAACTTTTTTGTTTTAAATGGAATCGCCTTCAAAAAATCGTAACATGTTAGTTTGTTATGCTTTTCCACGATTCCACTAAATTTGATCGAAATCGGACATCTATATAGTATAGCTTCCATAGAAAAATAAGGTCCGAAAAGAAGTCTTATTTAGAAAAACAAACTGCAAGGTATTCGGCCGTGCCGAAGTTAACTTTCTCATAATTGTTGATTTATGTTAGATGATTGATGTGTGCTGTTGAACGCGCTCTATGGTTCAACTGAATCGGTGGATCTTATTCTTTAAATTAGTCAGACCAGCGGCATTTATATTTGTAATAGTGTTGCAGTTCGTGTTGCAACAGAAGATTTCATGAGTGCTCGTGCGTGTCAGCTTACAGACCATATAATCCAAGTAATAATAAACACGTATTGCATGGCATAATGTTTGTTTAATCGAATGCAATGGTAAACGCATCGAAAACGAGCGATGCAACAAGTGGAAGGCAATGTTTTTGATTTCAATTTCAAATATAATTCATTTATTAAGAAAGAGAATATATAAAATGGCTTGACACAGCCCCAAAGGGCCAAAGCCTAGCTCGTCTCAATCTGTTGGCATGTGTGATTCTAATTTTCGCACAAGAGAAATGGACCTACAGTTTAACGCCGAATTCAAACGGCAGTTTGAAAGATTTTTTCATGGCTAATTACTACAAAAGCTGGCGCCAACAGCAGTTAGGTGACCGGGTGTATAAGTTTATTCAAAGAAAAAACTTTTCATTAGATGTTCCGAGGCGGGATCGAACCTACGACCACTTGCTCAGCGATCCTGAACACTGGCCGCTGAGAATCACAAACCGTTAAATCAGATTCTTATTGCTGAGGACTAACGCTTGATTGGGGGGTTTTAGTTGAAGATCGAATTATAGGAAAAAAAAAGACTAATTGGCCTCAAAATTTGCAACGAAAAGAAAAATCAGTAACAACCAGTAAAAGTGCACAAAAATTAAGCGAACTGTCATTATTTAAAAAAGGAGATGAGGCGCTGCTTCGTTAATCTCAGTTGTAAATAAATTTTAAAAAATCCAACTGGGTTGCTCACTTTCGATTTCCTGGCTGGTGTTTTCAGCCCTGGGGTTCTACTTATAATGCATCGCTAAAAGGCACTGTCGGTGGCACTACCTCTAGTTATTGTATCATAGGAATTTGTTCATTTCTGGAACTGTTTTGACCCAACCTATTTAAATATAGTTCGATTTTAGGATCAGCTTCCGTAGGTTATCAAAATAATCGAGTATGAAATTGATTGCTGGAAACAAAGGCCTATTTTAGGTTGAAAGTTTCCCAGTTTGTTTTACCAAAGTCTGCAGAGGATACCTCCCACTCTGTTGTGCACAAAGTGTTAATCGTAATCGATTCATTCATAGATTTCGATGGCATTCAAGCATACAAGTTGTGACCGCCAAATGAAGCGTGGGCAAACAGCATACGCGTACATAGAAAACGCCACATGGCATTTGGCGTGAAACTTGGACTTGACATCAGCACCTGTACGAACGCAGATTTCCAAACCGTTTGGCCATGCCGGAGGTGGCTATTTTTAGACATGACCACCGCCGACACTAAATGAACTACTTAATCTCCACTAAGCCCAGGTCTAAGCGATTGTACTACACATGGGATTAGGGGTTAGGTCTGCAATCAATTGAGCAACCCTCTACAACCACTGGACTTCCTGTGTTGGCAATTATGTAGACTGGGGGCCACCAAATCACTGGCTAATTTCTCTTTCCTTCGGCATTTGGCTGATGAATTAATTATGTAATTAATTTGACGCCTCAGCGTCACTAGAGCCTCACCCCCACAACCTGTGCTGTCCACCTTTTGTTGACCAATCTAAATTTATGCTCTCGCTATTGTACGAGTATGTGTGTCCGAATCTCTATCAGAAGCTGTTGTATCAATGTGTTGATTGATGTGCTGAATGATCATTATTTTTGTTTTTATTCATTCCGCCTGCTGCTGGTGATGACTAATGCAATGGGTTTGCTTTTTGGCACAGTTTTCAGACTACAATCCTCCCTCAACCGTAACGGCACCTACAACACCCACACCTTCTGCCTCCGAATGGTTTCCACATGCTGTTCCCTCTCGCTCGCTATGATTTCATTTTCCTGCATTTTGCTCGCAAATGTTTTTTTTTTTTTTTTCTTGATTTGTTTTCTTTCTTCTCGGTGGCTATTTTTGGAACTCGGCCAAAAAACAAACTAAAACTTGTACACTCCTCCGGTTTGTTTTCGGTTTTCATTTGTTGCGTTATTAAATTAAAATTCTGTTTGTCCTCAGAGGCTCAGGTCTGATCAACGTGATTATTTCTACCTCATTTATTTTTAGAAGGCAAAGCGAATCCGTTAAGTAACGCCACCAACAACAGCAACAACAACAACAAGTTGATGGAAATTGTGTATACACATAGAGATTTATATTTGGTCTACAGCATAGGCTACATACTGATGTACATATGTTCTACAGATGCAGGTGCAAAACTAACGTGCGGATCCGCCTTGCTTGTTCATGGATATGAAATGATGATAGAATCTTGATCTAACTTCTACTGATGACTTTTACCTTTTTCGGCGCCAATTTGTAAAAGTTTTAGTTTAAAGCTAAGGGAGGAATACATGGTTCAATTATTCCAGAATTTTAAGGTTTAGTTTCGCGTTTTTCTGTCTGTCTCTATTCCTCTTTCTTTCTCTATCGCTTACCTGTTGGGCGACAGGATCTAATATGCTTTCTATTGTTTTTGTGTGGAAGACGGGCATTTTAGGTGGACTCTGAGGTACTTCAGTTTGTTAGGTCAAAGACTCTGCTTCTTCTGAAAGATAATAAAAATAAGAATTAATAAATTAAAATTTACAATGTGGGAATTGTCCAACGATTGAGGTTGATGAATTCAAAATGATCAACCGCTTGAAATAAGAGACTGGTTAGATTTAATAGTTTGCAGACGACTAAATCCATTATCACAGAATCAAACCGTAACGCAAAATCATGCTCGTAAAATAAACCAATCAGCCGGTTCGGTTAGTAACCCGCAGAAGAAATCGTACAGTTTGGTACAGTTCATCGGTTTGTTTGATTACACTGTTCTGACTTAACTATTTCTCTGTAATGCTTAAACTGAATACCATGTTTATTTTTGTATTAAATTATTGTTAGTTCTTTATTATTGTCAAACAATGCACTGTCGGCCAGAAATCTCATTTTTTGGCTAAAACTTTGGCATTTCTACACAGGTTAGGAAGCTGACATTTTTTACGAAATGTTTTTAAAAGATTGAACTTAACATACAGAATTTAAAAAAAATAAAAACAAAACTTAAACTTTAAAACATATTGATAATTCAAATCAAAGTTGGAAAATTTTGCAACTTTTAGGATTTTTAATTTTAAAAAATAGGGAAAGTTAACTTCGGCTCGGCCAAGTTTTGTATACCCTTGCAGCTTCCATTGAAAACAAAAAAGTTTTTCTAACTAAGACTACCTTTTGGACCTTACTTTTCTATGGGATCTATACTATATAGATGTCTTATTTCAACCAAACTTGGTGAAATCATGGAAAAGCATAATACACTGTTAATTCCGAAATTTGGAGGCGATCCCATTTAAAACAAAAAGTTTTTGTCACTAGAACTTCTTTTTCGACCGACCATTCATACTGCAGCTATATGCTATAGTCATCCGATTTCGATCAAACTTTGTAGAATGTATATAAAAAAGTATAAGTATAAAAAGTTTAATTTCGACCGATCGTCCATGGGAGCTATATCTAAGTAGTTCGACAAACTTGTAGAATTGTGTAAAATATATTAAAATAAGTGTATGCCAATGATAAGGACGTTTTCATTAAAAACAAAAAGTTTTTCTCACTAGAACTAGTTTTTCGACCGATCGTTCCTATGGGAGCTATATGCTATAGTCATCCGATTTCGACCAAACTTTGTAGAATTGTGTAAAAGTATACAAAATAAGTGTATGCCAATGATTAGGACGTTTTCATTAAAAACAAAAAAGTTTTTCTCACTAGAACTAGTTTTTCGACCGATCGTTCCTATGGGAGCTATATGCTATAGTCATCCGATTTCGACCAAACTTTGTAGAATTGTGTAAAAGTATACAAAATAAGTGTATGCCAATGATAAGGACGTTTTCATTAAAAAACAAAAAAGTTTTTCTCACTAGAACTAGTTTTTCGACCGATCGTTCCTATGGGAGCTATATGCTATAGTCATCCGATTTCGACCAAACTTTGTAGAATTGTGTAAAAGTATACAAAATAAGTGTATGCCAATGATAAGGACGTTTTCATTAAAAACAAAAAAGTTTTTCTCACTAGAACTAGTTTTTCGACCGATCGTTCCTATGGCAGCTATATGCTATAGTCATCAGATTTCAACCAAACTTAGTGAAATCATGGGAAGGGATAGTAAACTAAGAAATACGTACTTTGGAGGCATTTCCATTAAAAACAAAAAAGTTTTTCTCTTTAAGACTAGTTTTTCAACCGATCGTTCCTATGGCAGCTATATGCTATAGTCATCCGATCCGGCCGGTTCCGACAAATGTGCAGCGTATTTGTACCTAAAGACTTCGTGCAAAGTTTGGTGAGGATAGCTTTAAAACTGACGGAGGAGATAGCATAGAAACAGACGGACAGACGGACGGACAGGGCTAAATCAACTCAGCTCGTCGTGCTGATCAAGAATATATATATTGTTATGTGGTCGGAGATGCTTCCTTCAATGCGTTACAAACATCCGCACAATTTTATAATACCTTCTGCAAGGGTATAAAAAACTTGTAATTATATTTAAACCAAATTTTGCAGAGAATCAATGTCTCAATGTCTTTTAGCGCCTGATTTTCCCAACTAAGTTTCGGGCGTCCTACATTTCTTCCTTTCCCTAATTCGTTCGCCTTCCGCCTGTACACTTTTTTACGGAATATAAAATGAAGACTTTCTATTATTACACCCAATATATGGATCTCCCATATTGGTTGTTTTACATTTTCCAAAAATATGTGCCAAGCTTCAAATAAAGATTCGTAGAAACGAGCGTTTAACGGGCGTTTATCACACTTTTACCCAACTATTCTAAACGAACTACCCTATACCGATCGATTGCCGACTTGATTTCGATAGTTTTATTTGACTACAGAAAACTCAAAGGTTTGTGAAGTTCAAGCAACTCTGGTTCCACTGTGAGAGTTAAGTAGCTCTAACACCTACTCTTTATGGTTATCTTATATCTTTTAAAAGCAGATAAATAAAAAAAGATCTTTTCAGTACTTATCTCTGCATTCTGCAAGATAGCAAGCATAACATTCCATCATCATCTTAACTTAGTAATATAGCTGGGAGTCGATTTCCTTCGAGCTGTACACACATTCCTAGCGCTGCCCATCTTTTAATAATCAATTTCAATTTCATTAGCCTTTCTCTTGTTTGTTTCGGTTTCGTTTTTATTAACGATGACGCATATTGTGAGGTCATACCCGTCGATAGCCAGACAAAACATTGACTAACCACTAACCAGGAGGCCATTTCCGCACCCTTTTCGGCTGTCTACAAATAGTTGGCAATGATTTACAATCAAAATCTTAGCCAAACGACATTGAAAACGCCGTTTTCCTAACGCGGAAGGGGAGGTGGTGACTAGTTAGAGTGCACAGGCAGGTCTTCCCGCGTATTGAAGAATATTTTGTAGAATTTAAGAGCCTATACACTTGCATATATTTATAGTTCTACTTATATAGCTGGAAATATATGTGAGCTGTCAGCCACTTATGGCATTTTTTTTGCTTTCGATTGATTTTTGCCTTGCGAGAAACTACAACAAACGAAATTCATAGCTGTTGTGTGGGCTGCTGGTGCTGCTTTGGGGTTTATTGACTTGCCCCACCGACTTTGCTCGCCTATAGCCATTTATGGTTAACAAATTGTTGCAACTAATACGCCAATAATACGCACACAGATACCGAATGACATTTGAACAGGTTGTCAGGTAATTGATAGCAAAACATCTGCTGAAGTATTACCTAAATAGTAACTGTTTAATTGCATATTCCGGCGTGTAAACAATGTTTGAATAGCCTAATAGGTGGAGCATATTTTGTGGAGTAATGGTACCCTGATTTATTTTCACCGCTTTAACTCTGATGGTGTCATTACGATGATAAGTTTCGTATGAGGTTGTAAGTGGTCCACCAACCCTTGAGATGCTGGTGACTTCTCAAAATCTTTAGTAAATTTGATGGAGAAATTGAGTATGAGGTAGAGAAGGTAACGATATAAAGGCTTCGGAAAAGCAAATTTCAATATTAAATCAGTAAAATAATGAGGCTTACATTTCCAAATTTAATTTTCCTTAGCTAAATAGTTTTAAAGGTGAATTTTGGTAAATTTCTTTCCAAAACACTAAAGATTTAAAACCAACCGAAAGAGATTTTTAGTTTTGGTTTTGGGTTGGAATTTGGTTGGAAGAGATTTCTGGGACAACCTCCGATAGAGTCATTTACAAGTGCGTGCAACTTTTTTAACCAGAGAAGAAAGTAAACGTTCCTAATATACTCTCAGGTGCTGAACTGAAATAAATTGTCCGTTTACCCCCAGCACGTCAGGTTAAAGCAGGGACAGGCAGATTGCTATCTCGCGGGTATAAGAAATGTCTGAAAGCAGCGCTGCTCAAACACACATAGTATAAGCTGTACAAGCGCCGCTGCGTTGCTCGCTTTCCTACGCCGCGACGCAGTCGTTGCTACTGAAATTGAGAGCAATTTTTGAGCTGCTCTCACACACACCAATGCAAAAATGTAAATGTATTTTTTTCCTGCCTCTGGGTTAAAGTGAAGCTTGTATAAACGATTGTTGGACGAGGTTTGTTCACATTTTTAGCTTCTGCAGCTCCAATAATTAACCTAATCAAACCAAGTTGGTTTTTACGTAGACTGAATTGAATAATGATCACGAAAAACCAAAACCAAAGTTTGGTTCTGGTTCTTAAGATACCATTATATTGATTTAAAAATGAAATACATGAACTTTTCTGAGAAATTTCATTTTTTTGGCATGTTCAAAAAATTCTCTAAATTTTTCTGCCAATTGAAAAAAATCGCGAAATCAACTGGCTTATAGACCAGTGAATTTTCAATTGTACTACGCCTACACTATTTTGATATCATCGCGCTTTTAAAAGTTATGGCCCAAAAAGTATTAAAATTTTAGACTTTTTTCACCTAATATTTACCACCAAAATGTCTTACTCGTGATACAAAAAGTTATTTTACTTTGATAATTCTTAGTTTATAGAAATTTTAGAACAAAATTGTATGAAAAACAAGATAGAAAGTCGGTCAAGCCCGACTATGCTGCCCATAATTGTTTGTTTTCCTTATAACAGCTATTACAACTATCATTCATTCGATCTTTTCCATTCCTTTAGCTGATCGATAAATAATCATGATTACTAAAAATGTCCAGAACGATAATATATCCCATTGAAAATAGGAAAAGGGGATCATGAAGTTGTGCAAAAGTATGTAACAGGTAGAAGGAAACATTTGCGACCCTATAAAGTATATATATTCTTGATCAGCATCAACAGCCGAGTCGATTTAGCCATGTCCGTCTGTCCGTATGAACGCGTCGATCTCAGAGACTATAAGAGCTAGAGCCACAAATTTTTGCATGTAGGTAGGTGTATACCCGATTCAAATAGTTTGTTTCAGATTTGCAAAATTCCTCCCCCTCTCCCCTTTAAGCGCAAAAAACTTCGACAAACTTTTTTAATAGACCTTCCAAACTTTATATAAGTAAGGCCCAATATCTATCTATTCTGAAAAGAACAATAAGATCGGACAAAAAACACCGAAGTTATATACGATATCAAGGGTTCATTGTAGCTAGGTTTGTTTTAGAAAACACAAGGTGGGGGGTTGAGTATAATAATCAAAAAAATGGAATTAAAATTTTGTTTTATTTAAATATGAAAAAAGGGGAAAGTTACGAGTTTTGTACAGCTGTACTTTTTGGACATTACTTTTCTATGGGATCTATACTATAAAGATGTCTGATTTCGATTAAACTTGGTGAAATCATGGAAAAGCATAATACACTGTTAATTGCAAAATTTGGGGGCGATCCCATTCAAAACAAAAAGTTTTTCTCACTAGAACTTTTTTTTCAACCGATCATTCATACTGCAGCTATATGCTATAGTCATCCTTTTTTTGATAAAACTTTGTAGAAATGTGTCCAAAGTATATAAAATAAGTGTATGCCAATAAAAAGGACGTTTTCATTAAAAACAAAAAATTTTCTTCACACGAACTAGTTTTTCGACCGATCGTTCCTATGGGAGCTATATGCTATAGTCATCCGATTTCAACCAAACTTTGAAGAATTGTGTAAAAGTATATAAAAAAAGTGTATGCCAATGATAAGGACGTTTTCATTAAAAACAAAAAAGTTTTTCTCACTAGAACTAGTTTTGCGACCGATCGTTCCTATGGCAGCTATATGCTATAGTCATCCGATTTCGACCGAACTTAGTGAAATCATGGGAAGGGATAGTAAACTAAGACATACGTACTTTGGAGGCATTTCCATTAAAAACAAAAAAGTGTTTCTCTTTAAGACTAGTTTTTCAACCGATCGTTCCAATGGCAGCTATATGCTATAGTCGTTCGATCCGGCCGGTTCCGACAAATGTGCAGCGTATTTGTACCAAAAGACTTCATGCAAAGTTTGGTGAGGATAGCTTTAAAACTGACGGAGGAGATAGCATAGAAACAGACAGACGGACAAGGCTAAATGAACTCAGCTCGTCATGCTGATCAAGAATATATTTACTTTATGTGGTCGGAGATGCTTCCTTCAATGCGTTACAAACATCCGCACAATTTTATAATACCCTTTGCAAGGGTATAAATAGAGCTAAGTGTTTACCCTTTTGGTTTCGCTTGGATTAGGCAAAAACGACTCACTCAAGGGGTGTGGTAACTTGATAACGCGCTGTGTATATCCTATAGATATCCAAAAGAAAGTGCAAGTGTTAATAAATCTTCGGTACGGACTAAGTTTTAAGAATTTGGTTCTTAAGTTCTCAAAAGAAAAAAAACAACATGTACATATGTATAGTGTTGATGATGATATTACTTGATTTCCAGGAAGCTGTACAAATGCAACAAAAATGACGCACTCTCCAGTTCCCACAAAAATATATACAAACATACATATGTACACATTTTCATAAGATTGTTTGTGTGTGTGTGTCTATTTTTTGTTTGTTATGCATTCAACAATGACTTCCATTGCCAATTTATTACATTTCGGCAGCAGATAAACGACCCCCAAGGGGAGACCGACACAAACGATCAAAATTATCATAGAGCGCGCGCGCATTACGCACGCCACATTCTGCGCGCACGCGCGCATTTAGGCTACCAGAAACTTTACTGCGGCGGCTGCTGTTTGCATACATATACACACACGCATGCATACATAAATATGTATATTATTTAGGGCAACGCTGCCACACAGAGGCTGATTCACTTGATTTTTGATTGTATTCACATGCTGTGCTTATTAATTGTTATTAGTGCTGCAAATTGGCCGCGGCTGCTGCTGCTGCTTCCTCGTTTCTGCGTACGCATTATTAATCACAACACACTCACTAAGACACTCGCACACTCGCAGAGCAACAATTGGCTCACACATTTACCAAAAAAAATATGCATAAATTAAACACAACAAACAAATTGTTGTCTTTGTTCTTATGTACAAAATATATACATATGAAGGTACATATGTACACATGTGTACTCTAAATATTGCCGTTATTTACTTTGTACGTTTGATTGCCGTCGTCGTTGTTGTTTTTGTTGTTGTCGCCACTGCGCCCCAACTTGCTTGCGCGACTGTTCTTTGAATACTAAAAAAAAAAAGATTTCCGATTGGGGGGCGCACACACACTCACACACTCATCCAGAGCAGAGGCGTCGAAATCAAAATATTGAAGGGGTGAAACATTGAAGCAAGCAGATTGAGTATCAGAATTGCTGATTGCTAATTTGAAAGGTACTCTTTTTTTTACCAAAGCAAGGTACAAGGTAAATGTCAAAAAATATACCTGGGTAAGGTAAAAGATATCCAGAATTTTTAGTACCTAGGTAAAGGTACGGACGGACATGGCTAAATCGACTCGGCTGCTGATGCTGATCAAGAATATATATACTTTATAGGGTCGCAAATGCTTCCTTCTACCTGTTACATACTTTTGCATAACTTCATGATCCCCCTTTTCCCATTTTTAATGAGAACAGGGTATAAAAACTTAGGGCCCTGTTCCGATTTTCAACTCGATTTTCGTGTAAACGTTAATGTTTCGCACTAAAGTTGTATTTATTTGTCTGTAAGTAATAAGACAATCTGTGGTTAATAGATCTAGTCGAAATGTTCACTTTTGAATTGAATTCACTTAACATTAAGTAATCGGTCTCAGCCGCTCAAACTAATTCAAGTTTTTTAACATCAGATCTAGTATCCCTAGGCATGTTTTTCTCCTTCTAGACAACGTTATTCAAATTGGATTCAAAATGTTAACGTTTACACGAAAATCGACCGATCCATTTTTCCTGCACTTCCGGTGTAGTTTATTGTGCAAGTATCTTTGTGCTTCGTATGCTTCGATATTATATTTTTTTTATTTCTCTTTAAGTATAGCTTGGCAAAAACTAGAATGTACCACTGTATCAACAACTTTCTTACAATTTTTGGCCACGAGCTAAGTAACTCCAAAAAGTGCTTTTTGTGCCCTTTTTTTCCAAGTACGATCTCCATAAACTGTCATATGTGTGTAATTAGCGTGGGGATCAGAAGCAGATACTATTAATTCTTTTTCTTTTTCCACAGCTTTTGAAAAGTATTGATTATAAATTGCTAATGCGGCCGAATGTAAATTTTCAAGGCATCTGTAGTATGCAGTGGTACACAAAGGAAAAAATCGGGAACATTGGACTCAAAATGAGCACAATCGGTCACAAAAACTAATGAACGGATTTTCTCACTTCAAGAACTTTGTTTTGAGAACGGATGTGGAAGTAGCGGTGGTGGTGGAAGTAAGCTGAATTGTGCTCATGTCATGAACATTCGGAACATTTGTTCTCAAACATTTCTGTTCATACTTTGAGATGAAAAAATCTTATTTTTTGAACACGTTGAAAATAACGCTCACAATTAATTATTTTTAACTACACATACCGCCTATTTTTCGATACTCGGCGCGTCACTAAAATAGCTATTACTCCGAAAATAATAAAAAAAAAATTTCAAATTCCTTTTGTGTATATATTTTTTAAGGTCCAATCTTTGCAATAACAAAAAATTCAATTTTTTCAAAATTCTAGAGGCAAATACCCATTTAACGATTCCCCCTGTCTGGCTACGTGTCTGATCTATTATTCTTTGGCTTCTTCTTCTTCTTGCTGGGCGCCAACATGACAAACCGGTGCTGTGTGCTAGAAAGAGATCGCTAGGGGACTTAATAATTCTTGTTATCGATAACTGATATCGATGAATATTTCAACTCTAAACGCGCGCGCGCGCCTATAAGATCATTAAATCATCGTAGTTGATTTTATTATTGCATCATTTTTACAACTTAAATGGTCAACCAATTAAAGGATTAATGCATTTTCATGTTACGTGCTTGTTAATTGTATTTGTTGTTGTTTTTCATCATATCTATGTGGGTATTAAACACACACAAACCTCAACTTATTTCCGATGACTGAGTTTGAGGTGCAAGCCGCCGTGCCTTCCGTCTAAATGTGTGGGCCAAAAGAGGTTCACATATAACAATCAAAGGCAACACAAAACAAAAACAAACAGCTAAAGAAAGGTAAAACGGAAAACAAAACGCAAAGAAAATCATATGGGTAAGGCGAATTTAACATGCGCTGCACAGCTAAGCAAATTGAAACAATTTTAATAAAAATTACAAACCTGGTGGGTAAATGTTAATCGTACAGGCGATTACAGATTGAAGGAACATTCCTTATCCCACACATAGCAGCTAGCCAGAACATGTGAAATCGGGCCTTAGTCAAGAATCTTTTGAATTCCAGATATTAAAAATATAAAATAATAAGCTATACACAGACCAAAGGGCCAAGCCAAGCCAAGCTTCTTAATCTCTTGGTTTGTATGTGCTTCCAATTTTTCCAAAAGCAAAAGGGAGGAGCTATTTCAGCTTCTTTCTAGCTTCGCAGGTGGCGGCAATAGCTGGTGAGGGTGTCGGATTGTGTAAAAGTTTAAAAAAAAAACTTTTTCTTGGGTTTTCCAAAACAGTCGGAATTTTCCTAAAAAGTTCAAGATGATGTTTAGTTGTGAACATAGCTCGCAAAAAACTGTTAACACTTTTTAAAATGCGACCAGCCTCAGTGAAAAAGATAAACAAACGCTGCACAAGCGGTTTCTCACTTCGGAAGTATGCTCTCGGCAAAAGGGTCAGTGAAAGACAGGAGAGAAACTGGAAAGAAACAAAAAGGTCTTTGCATTTCTGACCCTCTTAGACTATAGTAAAGCATTTGACACGGTAAACCACGAAATCCTGTGGACAAAACTCAAACAATTGTATATGTTTTCAAACACATCTGTTAAACTTTTGCAGTCATATCTTGCGGATCGGCGACATGCCACGGCTAAAAATTAACAACACTCCAATAGAATACGTCGACCGAGCTAGCAATTTGGGGTTTACATTTAATTCAACTTTAACATGGAAAGAACTTATTATTAGAGGAACAGGGAAGATGTACGGAATCCTCAAAAATCAAAATTAAATTAAAAAACTTTCTGCCAGTTAGAATTCGGATGCTGATTGCCAAGACTTTGCTTACTTCTGTCCAGTTCTATGGAGTTGAAGTTTTTAACAACTGCGATGCAGAAAGCCAAAAAAAGCTTCAAGTAGCCTTTAATAATATAGCATGTTACATCTACAATGGAAAACTATCTGACAGAATATCTGATGTGTCTATAAATATCTTAGTCTACCCCTGCAGTCTTGGATGGACGTAAGAAGTCTACTTCTTTTACATAAAATAGTTTGGACCAATGAACCTGCTTACCTGTAACAAAAACTCAACTTTAGTGTGTCAAGGAGAACAAATAATATTGTTATGTATGTTAAAAATTTAGGCGTTCATTGTCGGAAAAGAAAAATTTCATTTATGCTGTTCGTTGTTGCAACCGACTACCACATGATATTAAGACTATAAGAAACGCCACGCAATTTAAGATTAAGTTAGAATCACACCTAGGAGCCACAAACCATTGAAAGTAAATAAATAATTTTTTTTTAAATAGTTTTTATTTAAACGTGCTTCATTTGAACGCTTTCATGCTGAAAGAACTCAGTAATAAATCAAATTAAATAAGGCGACCTTGAGGTGCTCGTCCAAATATCCACAAATACGCTGGGTGGATTCTGTTCAGCTTACGCCGACGAATGGGCCTTGTTAGAATTGTGGCAAGTCGATTATTGCGAGAAACTAACCGCTCCCTGTATCGATTTGAATATTTCTCAATGGTTTCGCATAAAGTAGGAATGCCTAAGTCCAGGAATATGGTGGTATTACATGCATAACGGTGCGCGTTTAAAATTCGTCGAAGAGCCTTACTTACACAAACCTCAACTCTCTTAATGGTGGTGCAGGCCGTTCCCCAACATGTAATACCCCAGTTAAGAGTAGGGAGGACTATGGTCTTAAAAGGCCTGACTTTAGCTTTAAGGGAAAGGCCACTCTCTGGCCGAAGTAACCAGTCCATCTTACGGAGTTTTAAACGGGCAGAGCCACACACCCGGTTAATGTGGGATCTCCAAGTGAGCCCCTGTCCATTGTAACACCTAGATACGTTATGGTGTTCTTATGGGCAATTCGAGCTCCGTCCAAAGTGAGTCGAGAAGTATTGCCCCTACGAAGTGTTAAAGTAGCATGCTGCGTCTTCTCCACATTAACACCTATATTCCATCGTGAGGCCCAACATTCAAATTCGTCGAGAAATTCCTGAGCTTGTCTAGAGGCAGATCTGCGACTGTTGCTTGAAGCCAAAAAGCCACTGCCATCGGCATAGGTGGCAGTAAGTGAACCTTGGATATCAAGATATGCAAGATCAGCAGTATACACTGTGTATAAAACAGGGCCAAGAACACTTCCTTGCGGGACACCAGCTCGAATAGGACGTAACAAGGATCGCGTTCAACAGAGAAAGCTCTGTCCGTCAAAAAAGAGTCAATAAGTCTCCACAGACACTCCGGAAGTATCGGCTTCAATTTATACATCAAACCCTCATGCCAGACTCTATCGAAGGCTTGGCGTACATCTAAAAATACTGCCGAAAAGTATTTCTTTTTCTCAAAGGCATCGAGGATATGATTAACTACTCTGTGAACCTGTTCTACTGCAAGGTGACGGCTGCGAAATCCAAACTGGTGATCTGGAAGCGCACTCTCAAAAGAGTCAATTGACAAAAGCCTTGCTAGACGAAGTCGCTCAAAAATCTTAGAGAAGGTAGGCAGGAGGCTAATAGGGCGATAAGAGTCTACATTTTGTGGGTCCTTGTCCTTTTTCGGTACCATGTCCACCAAGGCACGTTTCCAAGGGCTTGGAAAATGACCAACTTCCAAACAGCGTTAAACAGCCGAGATAATAAGGAAATTGCCTCGTTTGGGAGAGATTTGACTATAAATAAATAAATGAATAAAATGTCTCAGTCTAACTTTTAATGTTAATTATTTATTTATAAAACATTTAGATTTAAGACAATTTTTAAGTAGGGACTATAAATGTTTAATACTTAATTTGTTCAACTTTTGTGACTAGCGCTCTAATATATAAGTATTATGTACTTGTAGCGTTAGGATGATTAGACAACAAAGAAACAAGATTGTAAAATCCATCCAAAAGAAAATTAGGGTAAATATAATACTGTTTATTTGCACAAACTTAACAATTTAGTAAAATAGGCAAAAGAAATTGTGTGTTCGCTTTTATTTTTTGAATTAAAATTGCCGATTTTTTTAATTTTGAAATTTTTCTATAGGACTATAAAAAGTCGGATCAATTTTCAACCAAATCAACCCGCCTATAATTTTAATTTCATCAAATTGTAAATTATCTTTTCATTCTATGTTCCATAATTTCGTGACAAAAACTGCAAAAGAGTCGTCTCTTATTGTTTAATGCTTTAAAAAAATAATAATAATTGGGTTAACAGCCCAAAGGGTCATGGCGAGCTTCACTTAATCTCTTAATTTAATAAAAAAAATAAATAAACTAATAAGTATACGGCACTGTTTGAGAAGCTTTTTTATGGCTACTTACTTCACAGCACAGGGCACACCCACGAACAGCTGCACCACAAGCGGTCTTTATTTAATGTGAAGCAAATCAATTGAGCATAATGCTTGGGATAAAGTAAGCGTTAACACAAGTTCGCGTATTATAATCAATGAATAACAATTGCTAAGTATGACCGTCATCTCACAACTAAATGAATCTTTTTGTATATTATTTATTAAAATTTTAAGATTATGAGGCTCTTGCTATATACAAAAAGGTAACCTAACCTCAACTTTTTGCGAGTACAGACTGACGCCGCGGCGCGTCGCCGAAAAAATTTTTTTTTTGGAAAAGCTTTCCTATAGCTCTTAAAAAATCACCCTTTACCATTGGTGCAGGGTTTATCAAGTAGGAACCCTGACGTTGAGTGCTCCAAACATAAAATACTCTTGTTCCCTTGATTTTTGGGTACTTTCATTAATTTTGTGGGATAGTGAAGAGTCTGTGCGAACATATCTACGGAGCATCTTTAATGTAAGAAAGATTGAGAGTAGCTCGGCTTATTCCTTTGGGGGATAAGTATATGTTTACAGCATTTGGGTTAATCTCAGCCTGACTGTCATCTATGCCCGACACCAATATGATGTCCATTATTCGAGTAGGGTGCCCACGAAATCAAGTTAGTTCCCAGTAACCACCCACATTATCTGACATGACGCTAACGATGAGACTTAACCAGAGAGCTAAGTGGCCTGGCATCGACAATGGAAATTGTAGGTTTTGTTTTTGCCAGTACGACGCGTGCGCATGCGCGGAAGCGAAACGAACCGGCGCCAGTGCATTCCATCGCCACATTTCAGCCTACCGACCAGCAATTGTACTGCAGCGTCTTGGTGCTTGCTTATAAAATATTTGGATTTCCTTGAACCAGCAATCAGAGCATTTGCAGCCGGCCAAGCGGACACATCGTCAGTGGTTTTTTTTTTCGTTTCCCCCAACCTTCAATCAAGCCAAATGGATAATCGTAGTGTGGTAAGAGTCGGCTCCCCAGCAAGGATTACCCAACTCCACTCTCGCTCTTCCCCATTTCCCAGTTGCTGAGGCTCGCGATGGTGGTGGCATTGATACTACTCTTCGACTGTGTGCAGGAGACCAAGGCCGGGTAGGGTAGTAGGATGACCTTTCTAGTCCACCTAACACTCACTTCCTGTCATTGCAGTCATCAGAAAAAGAAGAAGATTGTCATTCATGTGCCCGTGCACAAGAAGATCGAGAAACACATCCATACGGTGATCAAGCATGTCCATCATCATCACACGAACAGTCCGATTGTCCTCAAGGAGGAGAAGAAAATCATACACGAGGAGCTGCGACCCATACAGATCCATCAGACCAAAGAGCACATCCATCATCATGAGAAGCACGATCATCATGAGCATCACGAGCACCATCATCCCATCGAGGAAGTAGAGCGCGAAGAGGAGCATATCCATCATCACCACAACTATGAGCACAACGATCGGGATGACTTCATTGGAGGCGATGGGAGCAGCGGCGGCGGCAGCAGCGAGGAGCGCTGACTATGCTCGGCTTGCACAGAGTGCGGCGATGCCCATTTGGACGAAGTAGACTGATGCATAAAACCAAAACCGAAACCAAAAAACCTCTGAGAGGGGTTAAAGGGTGAATTCCATTTTGTGATTTTTTAGGCCTAAGCTTGGACGAAGAATTTTTTTTTAGTTTTAGAACCTTTTTTTTTTTTAGTTTAGTTTAAATAGATTAAGTCTGTGAGGGTATGGCGAGAATATACACAAGCGAGTACTAACAAATAAAACAGAAGATTTGTGTTTGCGATTTTGGATAATTGATCACTGAAAAGGTAACAGAAAAAAAAACTGGCACATCGAATAGTTTCTGCGGAACGAAGTGCTGTATTGTTTGCCAACGACTTTAAAAGAAAACGAAGGCATAGAAAAAGCATACAGAAACTGTGCCCGCTCTTATCAGAATTTTATTTATATTTACAAAGTTTGGTCGAAATCGGATGACTATAGCATATAGATAAAAGAAAGTTCTAGTGAAAAAACCTGTTTTGTTTTAAAAGGGATCGGCTCCAAATTTCGTAATTAACAGTGTATTATGCTTTTCCATGATTTCACCAAGTTTGGTCGAAATCAGACCTCTATATAGTATAGATCCCATAGAAAAGTAATGTCCAAAAAGTAGTCTTTGTTAGAAAACCTTTTTCGTTTTCAATGGAGGTGCAAGGGTATACAAAACTTCGGCCGAGCCGAAATTAACTTTCCCCTATTTTTTTTATTTTATGACGATTTTCCACATTAACTTTTCTATATTTTAGGGCAATTTCTCAGCAATCCGAATATCAGCTGCCCCTTTTTTATTCCAAAGGCAGCTCCTGGGCCATCGCACTTTTTAGGTACACCTCAGTTGAAAAACTGGGAATGAGGTGCTGCTTACAGAAATCCCTTCTATCCGAATTTAAAGGTCTCATGACGGGTTTTTGCAAAAAGTTTGATTTTGATACCTTTTTTCCAACAAACCATACAACCAACATGTTAATTGTCAAAAAATTAAATATATTTTTTTATTTAAGAATTGTGCAAGATTGACACAAAAAAAAACAACTAGTCAAAAAGGAAAGTAAATTGTAAATTTACCATCTATCTTAAGTACCCCCGTATTTCGAATTTAGCGCATTTAGTCGGTGATATCGCTTAGCAGCTGTTGCTGGGGAATTAAAGGGAAATTTCAAAGAAATAATCCCGAAGTCTGGGCGCACTATTGTCTTATTTGGTCACACTGGCTGATTTGAACAAATTTCCCCTCTATTTCCCTACACACAGACACTAGTCGCGCGTAGGTGTTTGTGTGTGTGTGTGTGTGTTGTTTCCATTTAATTATTAACAAATAAACATTGCCCAAGCTGCTACTGATAACTGGCGACGTGTCTGCTGCATCTAATCTAGTGCCCGTGAGAGCGATTGCCCACAAATTGTACCCGCGTCGCAATACGACGAAGAGCGAAGACGGAGGCGAAGCGAAAGCGAAGAGAAAAGCAACTGCAGAAGAGTGGAAGCGGAGGAGGAGGACAAATGGCTGGCTCTGCGCTGCGTCGCCTGATGGCGGAATACAAACGTAAGTCGAAGACGCGGCCACTGGCTAACCGTTAAACTAACTGTTGTTTGTACACCGCAGAGTTAACCTTGGACCCGCCCGAGGGCATTGTGGCTGGCCCCATCAGCGAAGACAATTTCTTTGAATGGGAGGCGCTCATTGCGTGAGTGACAAAGTGACCCAGCAAACTCTGCAGAACACTCATTTCTCTCGTTCTCTCTTGCATATGCTTGGCGCTCTTGTACTTTGGCAGTGGACCCGAGGGCACTTGCTTCGAGGGCGGCGTGTTTCCAGCGCGACTGGTCTTTCCACCCGATTACCCACTAAGTCCGCCAAAAATGAAATTCACTTGTGATATGTTCCATCCCAACATCTTTGCCGATGGACGAGTCTGCATATCAATTCTACACGCGCCCGGCGATGATCCCATGGGCTATGAACTGTCGGCGGAACGCTGGAGTCCTGTGCAGAGTGTGGAGAAGATACTGCTGAGCGTGGTCAGCATGCTGGCGGGTGAGTGTGGTTGCTCCATCCCTAATCCCCTGCTGACTCCTCCACTTTGCACTTGCAGAGCCCAACGACGAAAGCGGGGCCAATGTGGATGCGGCCATTATGTGGCGCGAGCGGAGAGAAGAGTTTAACAACATTGCGCGACGGCTGGTACGCAAAACACTCGGATTGCCCACATAAACTCCTCGGACTACCCACCAACACCACTAACCTCTGCAAACCGACACTTAACCACAATCAGCCCCTCCCCCTAAAGACAAAACCTAGCAATAAAATTGACTGCCGTCACCCCACACACAGGCAGGCAGCAGTTGGTTCCCAACTTCTTTGATTCGCATTGTGCACTTGGCCTCCACCTGCTCCATTTACACCACCGCTCAATGTTGTTTCCTCCTTAATGATGATAAGTTTTTGATTTGATACTCAACTCGGCTTGAGCTTTTGGCAATAAAACTCTAAGTTGGCGCTTAAGCAAGCGGATCAGTGGGACTCAACTCTGCAGCTGGTTGAATTGAAATGCTGCCGTCCAAGTTACTAATTTGGTTGAAGCTCAGCATGGCCAATTGCAGTCCCAAAACTGGACTTCCCCCTCTGACAATTTTCAGATAATTTTTCATTATCCCTCCTAACTGTTGGCTCCCCCCAGTCGTCTCTTAGGTCGGCAGTTGCAGAATTGGCCCACCGCTTGAATTTTCATTTGCATATTTTAGGAATTCTCTTCTGGAATAAATGGCAGCCTGATTAAAGGAGACATGAGAAATGAAGTAATTGCATTTGAATTCATTTTGTTTACTATAAAGGGACTAGCTGCAGCAGATTATGAAATCTCTAAAGGGTGATTTCTATAGGGTGAAGGCTATAGGAAAGTTTTCAAAAAAAAAAACACATAAAATTCAGAAAAATGCATGAAATCTTTATTTGAATCGATAGTACGGTCCATATAATTTAATGTTTGAAGATTATTTCATGCAAATGTTGACCGTGACTGCGCCTCAAATGGTCCATCCGCTTAGTCCAATTTTGGCATACTCTTTCCAACATTTCGGCCGGTATCTCATGAATAAATGCTTCAATGTTGTCTTCCAATCAAAGCGGGCTTGTCTGTTAGAATTTAGTCGTTAACGCGATCAGGATACCGGTCCCACGGAAATAAAATGTTCACCGAACTCGCCAATAAGTCCATTGTTGCGCGTGCTGTGTGGCATGTGGCACCGTCTTGTTGAAACCACATGTCATGCAAGTCAAGCTCTTGCATTTTGGGCAAAAAAAAGCTGGATATCATCTCACGGTAGCGCTCACCATTCACATTTACGTTACGATTCGCATCATCTTTGAAGAAGTACGGTCCAATGATGCCACCAGCCCATAAACCGCACCAAACTGTGACTTTTTCTGGATGCATTGGTAGCTCTTGCAATGCTTCTGGCTGAATTCACCCAAAATCGACAATTCTGCTTATTTACGTACCCATTGAGCCAAAAATGAGCTTCGTCGCTGAACACAATTTTTCGGTAAAAAAGTGGATCTTCGGCCAACTTTCCAAGAGCCCATTCACCAAAAATTCTACGTTGCGGTAGGTCGTTCGGCTTCAATTCTTGCACCAGCAGCCTTTCAAAAGGCTTCACACCTAAATCCTTCCGCAAAATTTTCCACGTTGTTGAGTAACAGAGGCCCAATTGCTGCGAACGGCGACGAATCGATAATTGATGGTCGATACATGGCCGCAGCTGCGATATTTTCTTCAGTTCGCACTCTACGTAAGCGTGTTGGTGGTTTAATGTCCAACAATGTAAATTTGGTGCGAAATTTAGTCACAATAGCCCGAATAGCCGCTTCAGTGGGTCGATTAAACTGACCATAAAATGGAAGAAGCGTGCGATGAACTTTCTTAACAGAGCACGCATTTTGATAATAAAATTCAATAATTTGCAAGCGTTGTTCGTTTGTAAAACGATTCATGGTTAAATTATAGACCAAACTGAAGATGTTTGACAGTGAAACAAAACACGAAACGTGCGTGAGCTGTTTAAACCAGTGTTGCCAAAAAGATAATAGCTAAAAAATCACCCTTCATAATAGCTCAGCAGCTTAAGTTCAAATTTCCACTCCGAAAACACATTTTGGGTTTGCAACCCTGCTTTTAACAATATTGGCTAGTCTCTTGCACTTGTTTTCATAGAAAACCCTCAGGTTCTTAGGTACAAACTACTTTTACCTGCCTCTACCTGTCGGCTTGGCCACGTAGCCTTCTGCAGTCAGTTCCCAATCAACTCTCATCTCGACAACGCATCAACATGAAATTCGTGGCCTTTTTTCTGCTAAGCAGTCTTACCTTCGCTTGGGCCAGCATGGTATGTTGGTTGTTCGATATGGAAACTTGGATGGCAGCTTTTGGATTGATCGCAGTGCATTATCTGCTATATGGTCTGTTTTGCTTGACCGTGCTACTTTCGCTGCTCTATCCGGAGGAGATAGAGGAGGAGCCAGCAGTTCAGTGTCAAATTCAGTTCAAGCAGCTGATCAGATACATCACTTACTCATGATAATGGTTTAACCCGTTGTTGTGGTGCATCAACAGCAACCGGTATTAAATGTAAGGTATTAAATATTAAATAAAACAATGACTATAGCATATAGCTGCAGTACGAACGATCGGTAGAAAAAGAAGTTCTAGTGAACTAAGTTTGGTCGAAATCGGACATCTATATAGTATAGCTTCCATAGAAAAGTAGTCTTTGATAGAAATACTTTTTTGTTTTCAATGGAGGCTGCAAGGGTATACAAAACTTCGGCCGAGCCGATGATAACTTTCCCTATTTTTTTCGGCTAAGTTCTGGCCCCCAGAAATAGCGGGAAATATGCTAGCTTGTCAACACTGCTACATTACGGTCACACTGTGACACCGGGCGCTTGCCACTCCAAGTTCGAGTGAAGTCTGAGTTCCAGGCCAGGCCAGTGGTTGATCCGGGCTTACTGGGTAGGATGTCACCAACCAAATACACGCACGCCATAGTGGCCAGGTGAGTTGCAGTCCTGTCGGTGAGTGGGTGTGGCCGGGTTGGGGGATGACACCAGCACAAGCACCACCACCACCCTTGAATTAGGTCACGATGGGTGGGGCACAACCCATCACTAACACCCCCACTCACCGCGTCGGAGCCGTTAATTAATTGCCGCAATTGACATGCAGAATCTCCAATGCTCTGCTGGAGAACGGCGGCTTTGATGTCCAATTGGCAAAGCAGCAGCACGAACAATACTGCACGCTGCTGCGCGAGATCGGGCTGGATGTGATTGAGCTGCCCCCGGATGATGCACTGCCAGAGGGTGTGTTTGTGGAGAACTGTGCGGTCATCTGCAATGGCGTGGCCCTGATCGGCAGATCGGAAAATGCTCAGCGCAGACGTGAGGCCGAGAGCATGAGCATTATATTAAAGAAGGAACTGGACATACCAGTTATAGAAATCGAGGATCCTCATGCCGCACTAGACGGCGGGGATGTTCTGTTCACTGGTAAGTCGGGGCAATGGTTCCGTCGACATAAATCACTAAATCGTTGCTATTTGCTTGGCAGGACGTGAGTTCTTTATTGGCATTTCGGGCTTTACCAACGAAGAAGGCGCTCGAGCCGTGGCCATGGCCTATCCTGAGTATCCAGTTACACCCATCAAGGTGAGTAGCGTCCTCTGGCAAAATGGCATAATTTCACCCACCCCACTCGTCCAGGTCAATGGCGCCAAACGTCTCAAGTACTACGTCACCATGGCCGGACCAGATGTGCTATGTGTTAGCACCAGTCCCACCTGCCAGGAGATAGTGAAACGCATGGAACGTGAGGCCAGTTTCACCTACCAGAAGCTAACACTACCCGAGGAGAGTGCGGCCAATATGTTGTATATAAATGGCACAATTGTCCACAGATCACCCACGGAAATTCCAGAAGCCTACAAGGTGAGAGGGTAGAGCTAGTATGCAGGAAATGGATTACACATTATTCACTTTTCAGACTTTGAAAGAGAAAATCGACATTCCCACACGTAACATAAACATTAGCGAATTTAGCCAATTCTCCAGTGGCTTGAGCTCTTCCTGTCTTCTACTACGCCGCTGGAAATCCATACGCAGCATCTAAGCAGCTTAACAGCTGCTGCTACAACCACACGCACAAAAATCGAGTGTATAAGTCGAATCTCCAAGCAATTTCCATATATCGTATTATTATTTCTTGTTATTGTTAAAGCATAAGATCCTAACATTTCCTGCAGCTGATTAAAGTGCAGCTGTGCGACATTCGTTCATTGTTCGTACAATATAATTTTATTCAATGTAGACAATTTGTTTAAATACATTAAAAAAAAAACCTTACAAATTACTATTAAAAACATGTCAAACGGAACTCTCTGCAAATTGAGTTCAAAGCTAACGAATGACCTTACCAAGTAGTTGTTAAAATGTGTTCAAATATTCGCATAATAAATATTTGTAATCTCTTGATAAACTTTCAAATTGCAATTCATTTGTGGGGTGGGTACGAGCGGAAACTGTTATATAATGTATTTCCACTGCACAGCAAGGTTGTAGCCAGGAGGGACCCCTTCTAGGCATATTTAGTAATCAGGATTTCTTATTGATCGGATGAACGATAGTCAAGTTTTGAGCAAAAGAAAGATCGCTGCTACAGAGTATATGGGCATTTCCACCGAAAGGTCCACCTAGACCAAAAAGTTCTTGAAAACACTTTGTTTTATCATATTTTTAGGGAATTCAATACATATATTCACAACCCATTTCGAGATATTGGAGTGCAAAGTAGCGCAAACGCAACTTTTCTCATTTTTGACATTTCTATTTAACGTTTTGTTTTAATAAAAGGTCTAAAAGAAAATCATAATGCTGTGACTTGCTTTCTAACATCTTTCTGTTGGAACAAAGAGTGAAAGAGTGAGTGTGGCTAACACTCACAGGGGCTTTGATGTGATGTCCCAAAGGACCCAAAAGTACCTATAGGTACCGAAAAGCCCCTATACATTCCTATACGTACCTAAAAGTCTTATCTTGATGGTCGATCGTATCAAGTTCTCATTAATGGCACAAGCTCAAGCCCCTACATAGCAACATCTGGCCTACCTCAAGGGAGTGTACTGGGTCCATTGCTATTTACACTTTTCATTAATGATATCGGTTGCCTTCTTAACTCGCATTATCTTATGTATGCTGATGACTACAAAATTTTTAGGTCTGTTAAAAACCTCAGCTATGTTGAAGTTATTCACACGATCTTAATTCGGTTGCTGACTGGTGCGGCCGCAATTTGCTGCCTCTTAACTTCTCAAAATGCTTTTCTGTTACATATGTAAAGCGCAACTTGCCGATATTAACATCGTATTCCATAAGTCATCACGCTTTGAGACGGCAGTATGAAGCTGTGGATTTGGGGGTGGTCTTTGACTCCAAGTTTCAATTTTCTGAGCATCTAAACTATATCCTCCCCAAAGCTTATTCAATGCTGGACTTTGTAAAGCGCAATTCCAAACAATTTAACGATCCCTATACAAGGCTAAGTTTGTACTCTGCCTTGGTGCGTTCTAGGCTTGAATATGCTTCGCTTATCTGGAATCCTTCTGCTGCCGTTCACATAAACAGGTTCCTAAAATTTTCACTGGCCCACTTACATTTTTCGGAGCCATTTCCACCGTATCTGAATAGATGTCGATTATTTCATATTTCTACCCTTGAGGATAGAAGGACTATTGCTTCTTCAATTTTTTTAAATGACATTGTGGTCGGCTATATAAATTGTCCTATGATATTGGACAAGATTCCTTTCAATGTTCCGCCCAGGTCTTTGCGTGACTTGGTCCCATTTAGAGTAGCAACTCATAGGGTAAATTATGCCAGTAATGAGCCGATATGTAGGGCCCTATTAATATATTTACAATCGTCTCCCAGTTGGCATGCGGTTTGACTTTAACATCAATAATATTATTGTAAAGCGACTTCTTAGGGACTTCTTTTTGTAGTCAAATTGTTACTGTTAGTTTTAAGTTTTATTGTAGAAGCCAGTTAAGGATATCCGTTGGCAAAAAACTAAATAAATAAAAAGGCCTCTAAGTACCTAAAAGAACCTATAAGTACCAATTGGTACCATAAAGAACCTATAGGTAACTAAAAGAACCTTTAAGTGCCTATAGATACCTATAAGTAACCCAAAAGAACTACTAGATACCTAAAAGTACCTATAGGTACCCAAAAGTACCTGGCCAGACAACTGACAACTCTTCCAACCAAATTCCAACCCAAAACCAATTCTTGGTGTCCTAGAAATCTCTTTCGGTTGGTTTCAAACCTCTCGTAGCTTGTTAGGAGATTGTGGCAAACCAACCAATACACAAACCAGCCAATACACAAACCAACCATAAGCGACTTCACGAACCTATGCGATTTAGCACTGTTTTTGCAGTAGGATCATAATCTTATACACACACCTTTTGACTAGACTTTCGAAGAAAAAGAAATCTTTCGAAGTTCTGGGACACCGACGGATTTCTCGAGCAAACTTTCCAAGCCATCAGCTTGTCCAAAATTATTTTTGAAGTCCCTTCAGCGGATTTATCATAGCTTTCGACGACTTTATACCTTAATACTTGTAATACTTGGCTTATTTGGTCCTTGTGAGAACGAAATTTCCCTAAACAATGATGTGAATTCTTATGGTGCTTTTGGAGAGTTTTGCTTCTGTAGCCACATAGCTGATATTTCCTGGGAGCTGGCTTACCTTTTTGTTGATTGGACAAGAAGAAGGCCTTGTCTTAAATATATCAAATATACATTGCGTTAAGGGTAGTTCAATAAATAACATAGATTTTCAGATGATAAAAGTAGTTTCTTTTTTTTTGTTCAAGGTTGAAATATAAAAAAAATCTTATGAAACAAATTTCACAAAACAAAACACACAAAAATTGAAAGTATTAAAATAATAATACTAGGTCATAGTACATAGCTAATGTTTACTGGGGGGAGGGGGCCTCTTCATCTTTATACAAGATGTACAGTTCAAGTCTGTCCCTTCCCCACATGAAGTTGTAATAAATAGAGATGCCCGATGAAAGATTCCATTAAACTAGAGTTGGGCCAAGTAAAAACCGCTTCCATAGAAGCTCTCAATTCTCAATTCTTTTCATAATTTAAACGAAATTCAACTTAAACTGGCTTTATCTTACATTTTCAGGAGAAATTCAAACGGAAGATGTGGGGTAATGGATGTGAAACCATTTAGGACCCAACTCTAGGTGCGTTTCACTGGATTTGTGTGACAGATGCGATTCATGAATCTTATGACAATGAGGAATACTTTGGCATTGGCACTTGGATGTTTCCGGCCAAGCACGGCGGCGGGTGAATGAATATGGAACTATTGTCTATATACATACTAGAATCTACAACTAGGATACTAAATGGGTAGCTAACTAGGATAGTGACGAGGATCGTTGCTGGCTCTAGGATCGATGTATGAAATCACACTACTCTGGCTGCTGTCGTCCTCGACAGTTTCATTGAGATTATCGTGGTGGTGGTGGTGGTGATGGTGGATGATGTTGTTGTTGCCCTTCGCGGGCTCCTCCACAGCAGCCTTCTCCCTTGCACTCGTACTCAAGCACTCCCTCTCTCTGTCCCTTTCTTTGCCACGAAGCGGACTGCGACACTTGATGGCCTCGTACAGTTCATCTATAGACGTATCCTGGTCATCATGCGGATTTTCCTGCTCAGTTCCCGGCCCACCACCAGCGCCATTGGCTCCCACAAACTCATCATCGAACTCTTGGAGCACATCAACATCCGCATCACTGGCGTTGGACGACTGATAGCAACGAAAATCGTCCGTGAGCGTGAGATTGAGATCGTTGTCGGCCTGTGGCGCATATAGTCCGTGACTGCGTATGCTAATCTCCGAGTTCTGATAGTTTAAATCACTCTCGTTGGTGGGACTGGCGGAGAGCAGGCGTGTGTCATCAGCGTCGCGATGTCCCGACACAGATGCTGCTTTTAGTTGGCTCAGATTGCTGCTCGAACAGGAGTACACCTGTCGCTGTTGTTCCTGCAGCAACACTGGGGGCAAGGGCTCCGCCTGGCCAGACCCTACCAGCTGCTCCTCTTCCAACGGCTGGGCCACTGTGCCCAGCATCTCGCTGATGTTGTTCAGCGACTTGGATTGCTGTTGCTGGCTAAAGCGAATGAGTATGCTAGGGAAATCCTCATCCAGCCGTATGCTGTTGCTGGTGGTCACCTGCAAGGAATTGGACACATAGATTTCATGCTTCGGCAGCAAGGGCTCCTCGGGCAGACCCAGGCTGTTCATGGCCTCCAAACTGGGCTGCTTAACGGGCGTGGAGCTGACTGGGACAGCCGGGAAGAGGCAACTGGCTGCTTGCAAGGTGTTGGCATACAGCGGAGCATGTTCATCCAGTGAACTGGCATCATCGGCATCGGCTTCTTCCTCCTGCAGATGCTCATCATCGCCATCATCGTCGTCGTCATCGTCCTGTTCGTGCAGCGTTTCATCCAGCAGAGAGGGAGTGTGTGTGCGGGCATTGTTTCTCAGTTTAATGACTTCATGCTGTGGCGTCAGGGTCTCTGGGATGTTGGTATAGATGTTGGCCTGTCTGATCTTCGTGGGCACAAAGCGCAAGCCGTTCTCCTTGCTGGGCAGCTGCACGGTGGATGGTTGCGCCGCCGATTTATAATGCAGATTGGTGTTATTTACCTTACTGCCACCGGCCAGCAGGGTCATGGCATTGTGATGGCGACTGTACAACTGCTCTGAGCTGGCATCGCTCAGGCTCTGATGACTCTGCAGGTGCATTTGGAGCTGCTGCTGCTGCTGGGGCAGGGTCTGCCGCTGCAGTTCGAAGTTGTTCCGTTTGGCCAGACGCTTTTGCTTTTTGAAGAACTTGCGTGCCACATTGATCTGATTGGGATTGTAGAATATGTCGGCTGAGGGGATGAGGTCGTGGCTGGAGTTGGTGTGCAGCAGAGCGTTGAGACTGTGGGCGGGTGTGGCTGACACGCCTCCCTGCTGCTGTTGCTGGTTATGCGTGTTATTGGTGATGATGGTCACTCCTCCGCCACCATTTAGCAGCTGCTGTTCCTGCTGACTCCGCGTGTGACTGCGTGTCTGGCTGCGCATGCTACGGGAGCACTGACTATTTGAGCGCGACCCCGCCGAGTTGTTGGCCTCATACAAACTGCCGCCGCCGCCGCCTGCTGTGGGATTGGCTTTGTAGGCCACTATGGAATGGCTTATCAAGGCGGTGCCAACTCCTCCAGCATGCGGTAAGCCACCCAGGTGAGCGTTGTTATAGCTAATCAGTTGGGTGGGCCGCCTGTGCTGCTGCTGCTGCGACCATGCCTGGCGTGCATCATTGCGGCTCAGATTGTAGAAGATCAGCAGGAAGAGCCCCAAGCAGGTGCCCGAGATGAGCCAGGTCATTATGTACAGCTCCTCCCTGGTATACACATAGCTGGCGGCGGATAACCAGGCACTGGCGTATAAGATCAGGAATATCAGATGACCCCTCAGGTGCGACATATTGGAGCGCTCAAAGTCATCCACAATGCTGCTCAACGGATTGCTCAGGGTGCTAAACTGCTCCTGTTGCTGTGGCTGCTCCAGCTGCTCCTCCTTGCGGGCACTGCCATTGGCATCCAGCCAATCCAAATCGATATGCTCCGTGGCCTGGGTATGATTGTCCGTATACTGAGGCTGCTTCTGCTGCAACACATTCACCGCCTGCTGGCTGAGCTGGTAGTAAATGCACAGGGCCAGAATCCCGCAGAAAATGAGAAGTATGCCGGCGGGCACGAGCACCGCATTCAAAGTGGTGGAGTTGTGCAGAAAGCAGAAGCTATAGGCCGCATATTCGGACAGATTGACAGCACTGCTGATGCCACAGATGAGCAACGCTATGCCCCAGCCCACCAGATAGATGCCCAGTATGGGTTTCCTTTGCCGCTCACGCTGTGCGGGATCCAGGGCTGCCGCCTCCTGGCTGCTCATTCTGGCCTTGGTCAGGCGCTTGTACATGCTACTCAAGCTGACGCACACCCACAGCAGCACACACAGACTGAGGTAGTGCATGACCAGTCCGAAGAGGCGACACTGCTTTTGGCTGACCGTCTGGTAGATGCCCAGGACAAAGGTCAGCGCAAGTGAGGCCAGAGCCAGCCACGTGTTGACCAAGGCATGGCGCTGCACCCTATTGATGCGTATGGAGTGACCAAACACCACAAAGGTGACCATATTAAAGGCCGAACAGGCAAAAATGAGGCCACAACCCGCATAGATGGCCAGGGGGGGATGTTGGAAGCGGGCTCCGGCCTGCTCGCTGCGAAAATCATTGAGGTGGGAGCGGCGCTGCAGCAGACCAAAGTAACCCAAGCGCGTGCAACTGAACATGACCAAGGTGCGGTGTTGGTAGTGCTGCTGGCACACCTCAGGATTCCATTGCCTTCGTTCAGTGTCCCACCAGGCGGGCTGGGGAGCACTCAACACATCGTGATAGGGATGAGCACGCAGCATAATGGTAATTCTCTGCTGATAGACATCCTCCGTGGGTGAAGACAGCTCCTCCTGCTGCTGCTGCTGCTGATTAGTCAGAGAGACGGTTTCACCCTCGCTGTTGTAGCCCAAAGCAGCTATCACAGCCGAGGAGAGTGTCTCATTGTGCTCTCCCCCCAATTGGGGCAGCAGTTTGGCGTTTCTGTGCAGGGCAAACATCAGGCTCAGTTGCCGGGACGCAGCGTTGGACACATTGCTGAGCATTTGATAGGGCAATTGAATGGCTGCATCAATGTCGCCCAGTTCGTACATGGGTATGGTGTCATTGGAGCTGTTACACTGCAAACCTCTTAGGCTGGGCCGTTCCTCCAGCCACACGCAGCTCAAACTGGTATACGAGTCCAGGCTGATGTTAAAGAACTCTACGAATATATTCCTCTGCAGCTGAACCCTCCACGAGGAGGAGGGGCTGCTGTCGGGCCGCTCGTGTAATTGCATTCTTTTTGCCGCCGCTTCAACCACTTGCAGCAGTTTCGTGCCCGTTCCCTGCTTCAGCTGAGCCTCTTGGAACAGGTGGGCGGGCAAATTCATTAGCTGCGACACAATGTCCATCATGAGCTCACAAATCTCCTGCTGCTGCGGCACCTCCCCCTGGTCCAGGTACTTGATCAGAGTGCGCGCTATGTACTCCACATCCATGGGATCCCGCAGCTTGTGCATTTGTGTTTGCATTTGGGTGAAGTTGTGCAAGCGGCGTGCTATCTCCAGGGCATTCTGCCCCTTGGTCAGCGTCAGATTAACCTTGGCGAATTGCTCCAGAATCCTGGTGGTCTCACTCACATACACACAGCTCTCCGTGTTCAGATTCAGCCATTGACCCTCCAGGCTGCATTCGTGCGACGCTCTGCGATGCTGGGCCACATCGGTGGGCTCTTCCACGCACTCGTGCAGCACTGTCTCGCCCCGCATGGTCCTGGGCCAGTGGTAGGTGCCCTTGTTCGTGTGCACCACCTGAGCCTCGCAGTACAACGTGCCCTTGGCCACCACATGCAGCACTATGGACTGCGAGAGATTCGCCTGCTGTGAGCGCAGTGTGCAGTCCCACATTCCCGTGTGATTCTGGGTGAGATGCGAGATGCGCAGTATGGACTTCAGTATCCCCGAATCGGTAGAGTGACGCGTTTCTAAATTTACATCGCTAAACACCTTGGTGGGATCCCTGTAGATAATGTCCTCGGTGGAGTTTTTGCCTCGTATCCTGTCCGACCAGCCCCAGAAGACATAGGCACGCGTGGGCAAATCCTCCGACTCCCGGGGCACGCCCACAGCCACACGGGGGGCATAACACTTCAGCTGCAGCTCGTCACCCTCAAAGGCCACCTGATTTTGACTGGGCACCAGCTCCAGCAGCGGCTGCAGCAGCGATTCGCAATGGAAATCGATGCCCACTTTGAGTTTCTTGAGAGGCATGCCCCGAAAGTTAACTGGCGAGTCACACTTGGGCGCCGGCTGCAGGCGTACATCTCGGGCATTGGACCAGGCTATCAGCCAAATGAGGCCGCAGTCGCAGGCCAAAGGATTGCTTGATAGATCCCTAGAACAGAAAATAATCAGAAATCAGAATCGAATCAAAAGGTCTCAATTTGTAGAACTGTGTTATTGAACTATAATCAAACGTCAACTTAAACTGCTAACATGCAATTTGTCTACAATCAAAGATGTAACCCTGATTGTAGGTTATAAAATTCTGGAATTTCGTTTCATTTTTCAGTTGGTACAGTTACATAGTTGACCCATTTCTACCAATCCAGAAAAATTAGATGGAACAAGCAAACAAACTGAATAAGGTTACGAAATTTTCGGCAGAAAGCTTTTCGGCGGCGCACTTAAAGACAAGGTCAGCTTAAAGATGCTACCTTTGAAAACAAACCAGTTTTTCCCACAAGAACTTCATTTTCGACCGATCATTCGAACTGCAGCTGTATGCTATAGTTATCCGATTTCGACAAAACGTTGGACGTTTTCATTGAAAACAAAAAAGTTTTTTCACTAAAACTAGTTTTTCGACCGACCGTTCGCATGCTATGTCCGCGGGTTCCGAAAAGTCAGTGTTTATGTACCAAAAGACTTGCAAAGTTTGGCGAAGACAGTTTTAAATATGACGGAGGAGACAGCATCGAAACAGACGGACGGACGGGGTTGAATCAACTCAGCTCGTCATGCTGATCAAGAATATATAAACTTTATGTGGTCGGAGATGCTTCCTTCTCTTGCAAGGGTATCAAAATGGTTGCAGAAATAATATATTTTTTGTTAACTAGTGTAACTAATTCGATGATATCTCGAAAAGCCGAGCGGCTACGATTCTACTGAAAACAGTTTTATGACCTATAACACAGTACGACAAAAAAACCGTTTAAGATCTTTATATTACTGATGGAGGAGACTCAAGTACGAATCAAACTGTACCCTAGGTTCGCATTCTGTTGATACTTTTTTACTAGCTCAAAATTAAAGGGTCACATCCCGGGTTTTTCCAAAAGTTTGATTTTGTCTTACTGTGTAATCAAGTACTAATCAAACAGCATGCACAGATTTTGACGTCATTAAAGTCAAACCTAAATGATGTTGAGGAGCAATGCATTCAAGAGGATCCACTAAAAAACGACTTACAGCTGCCTCAATTTGGGCATCAGGTCAAAGGCTCCCTCATAGATGTGACTTATCGAGTTGTTGGCCAGCTTCAGACGCTCAACATTGGCCAGACTGCCATTAAAGGTGCCTTTGTCCAGTTCGGTCAGTAGATTCGAGGATAAATCCAAACGTTTCAGTTCCGTAAAGTTCTTAAAATCATTCTCGTCGATTTGTGCTATGGCATTCTTGCTGGCATTTCTGCAATATATAAAACACGAATTACGTTTGTGATTGTCCTCCCCTGCCCAACCCTGCCTGCCCACTCACATGCTGACAATGCTGTGGACCACATCCTCTCCAAAGCTCAGCTCCTTCCAACTGATTAGATGCTGGTCATCGCAACGCACACGCAATGTGTGTATATTCTCTGAAATGTTCTTGCAGCTGCACTTCTTGGGACACACGGCCTGGACGACCTGCAACTGAACCACAAAGGCGGAGCACAGCCACAGGAACAGGGGCAGGGGTAGGAGCAGGGCGCACCGCCGCTCTACATTCATGTTGTCGTTGATGCGATGCTAGCCGAATAGCTCACATCATAATGGACACAGCGAGATTAAACATTTCATTTACCGATTTTGTTAATAAACATAAACAAAAGCGCAGGGAGTCACTAAAAACGGCCAGTGTGACCTGATTGCACACGTTCTTAGTGTGACCCAACTTAGGAATTGGGACACACTGGCAGTGTTGCCAACGGTTGAAGCACAAAAACGGCTAAATCGACTGTTAAACATAGTAAAAATGGCAAAGTGTACCATACGATAGGTTTAGTAGAATAGTAGGGGTTACGTACAGCGTTGACAGTTGTAACTATTTATTTTGCTATAAAGCCTTTATATTTACGCATGCCAAAGGCGGAAAATTTTTTTAATAGCGGTTGCAGTGTTGCCAATATAGCTATTTTACCCACCAGATTTGGTAGCGGGTATTATAGCTATTTTTAAAAATAGCTTCTTTTTAGTTATTTTAAGACTATTGGGATCATCCTAATAGGCTATTTATACTAGGAGTGCGTTATGCGTTATTAGCCAGCAATTAGCTTTTTTCGCATACAAAAAAGATAAACAAGCAAGCACTCCAAGCAGGGTTCGAATTGCTGACTAAATATTAGCAATAGTATTAAATGTTGACTAAAAACTAACTTATCATTTAGTCAATATTTGTAAATCGACTAAATCCATAAACTTGACTTTAATCACAAATCATAAAAACTAAAAGTTAAATAGTTTTCATAAAATATGATTTGATCAACTAGACTAAGAAATATGAACAAAAACTAAACAAAATTTTAGTCGTTAGTCGTTTTTCTACATTTGACTATTGACAATTTAGTTTTTTCAGCTGATTTGACTTGACTTGACTATCAACTGAGTAGTCGTTTCGTTTCATTTGAAAATTTTAAATTGAAAACATTTTATTGGTCAAACTGAATCCATCTTTTATCGATCGGGCAGTTGAAGACTTGCCAATTTTCGAACCTGAAGAATAAAAAAAATAAAACAAATTTACATAATGATTGCCTAACCTAACCTAACTAGTAGTCTTTTCTTTGAATGCCAACTTATTTCACAGATTTCCGTTGTCGTTAGTCAAAAGTTTCAAAGCGACTACTCAGTTGATAGTCAAGTCAAGTCAACTGAAACAACTAAATTGTCAATAGTCAAATGTAGTAAAACGACTAATGACTAAAATTTTGTTTAGTTT
Organism: Lordiphosa collinella; assembly: GCA_018904265.1. Classification (NCBI taxonomy): domain Eukaryota; kingdom Metazoa; phylum Arthropoda; class Insecta; order Diptera; family Drosophilidae; genus Lordiphosa; species Lordiphosa collinella. The sequence continues at coordinate 3,982 of JAEIFV010000550.1, read as the reverse complement.
TTGTTCATATTTCTTAGCCTAGTTGATCAAATCATATTTTATGAAAACTATTTAACTTTTAGTTTTTATGATTTGATTCCGTAGTCGTAGTCAAAAAATCATTTTGTTTTAGTCAATAGTTAAGTCATTTCGAACCCTGACTCCAAGTATAAATGTTGACTTAAATATCATAACATGGCATCATAACAATGCAAGTCTACTAGATTAGATGGCAAACGTTCAGAAATTTGAAACCGCGCTGCTCAAGGCTAAGTAGATTTGATGCGTACGGTTTTCCTTCCCCATAAACTAGTAGCCGACATTATTCTTGTTACTTTACATATAAAGTCCTTCTAGATAAGTTAAAAACCTCTTCGTTTATACGAAAATCTCTGGAGATTTCTGGGACACCCCCAATAATTTCCGTCCACTGTGCCAACAGTGTTGCCAATTTAGCTATCAGCCATGCTCCCAGTTTCGAATTCGCAACATTTTTGCGATTTGAAACCAAATTTACTCTCCAAATCGCAAAAATGTTTGCAAATGCAAAAATGGAAACATGGCTGATAGCTAAATTGGCAACACTGTTGGCACACTGGCTGGTTTCGATAAATTTCCCTTACACGCACACGACGAGTCTTGCGCGCGTGTGTGTGTGTGTGAGTGTGGTTTCTATGTGTTGTTTTTTAATTATTAACAAATAAACATTCATTCAGCCTGGGCTGTTACTGGCGACGTGTCCGCTGCATCAACATAAACAAAACACACACAACTGCATGGAATTCCTGAAGAGTGGCATCAAGACCGTCTTGGGCGGCACGGAGCCGGGCCAGCAGCCCAGCGCCGCCGAGACGGTGGAGAAGCTGGTGGATCGGGTGTATTCGTCCACCCTGCTGGAGGATCGGCGCGACGCTTGCCGGGCGCTGAAGGCGCTCTCGCGCAAGTATCGCATTGAGGTGGGCGCCCAGGGGATGCCGCCGCTGGTGCAGGTGCTGCAGAATGATGGCCAGGATGCGGAGATCATAGGCTATGCGCTGGACACGTTGTGCAATATAGTGACCAGCGAGGAGTTCGACGAGGAGGCCGACAACCCGCAGGTGTCGGTGAATGTGGGCGAACAGTTCACGGAGATGTTCATCAAGACGCCGGAGAACGTGACCATGGTCATGGGCTACCTGGAGGAGTACGACTTTCGGGTGCGCAGGGCGGCCATTCAGCTGATCACGTCGCTGATAGCGAACAAGACGAGGGAGCTGCAGGATCTGGTGTTGGTTAGTCCGATGGGCGTGTCCAAGCTGATGGACCTGCTGACCGACAGTCGCGAGGTGATCCGGAACGATGTACTGCTGCTGCTCATCGAGCTGACCAAGGGCAACTCCAACATACAGAAGATCGTGGCCTTTGAGAATGCCTTCGACCGGCTGTTTGAGATTGTGAAGGAGGAGGGCTGCTCCGACGGGGGTATTGTGGTGGAGGACTGCCTCATTCTGCTGCTGAACCTGCTGAAGAATAACTCGAGTAATCAGCAGTTCTTCAAGGAGGGCAGTTACATCCAGCGTCTGGCTCCCATGTTCGTGCTGTCGCCGGATGTGGAGGAAGCGGGCTGGTCACCGCAGAAGGTGTCAAACTTCCATTGCCTGCTGCAGGTGGTGCGTGCGTTGGTCACACCCAGCAATCCGCAGCAGGTGGTCACCGCCTGTCAGCGGGTGATGCAGAAGTCGCAACTGCTGCAGGCGCTATGCGAGATTCTGATGAGCAGCGGCGTGCCGGCAGATATCCTGACTGAGACCATCAATGCGGTGGCCGAGGTGGTGCGCGGCGATCGTGACAACCAGGACGAACTGAGCCGGGTGATGGCGCCCAGCAATCCACCCCGCCCGGCCATTGTGGTGCTGCTCATGTCCATGATCAATGAGAAGCAACTGTTGGCCCTGCGCTGTGCCGTCTTGTACTGCTTCGAGTGCTTCCTCTTTCGCCACGCGGAGGGACAGCGGGCCGTGGTGCAGACCCTGCTGCCGTCCAGTGCCTCGGAGGTGAGTTCTCTGTCCACGGGACAGTTGCTCTGCACCGGCTTGTTCTCCACCGATCCGTTGGCCAATTGGTTCTCGGCCGTGGCGCTCATGCACTCTTTGGTGGAGAATGTGGCCCTCAAGGAGGAACTGCTGCGTGTCTTGTTGGCCACTCCGGGCGGCCATCGACCCATTACCCTGCTGGAACAGTGTACCAATCTCATGCAGCAGGAGCGCTATCGTCTGCAGAGCAAAGTGGGTCTGCTCATGCTTCTCAGCCTCTGGCTGGCCCATTGTCCGGGCGCTGTTAAGGCTCTGCTGGAGACGCAAGGCACAATGGCCTACCTCACGGCCCAGCTCTGCTCCAATGAGCATGATGAGCGCGAGTTCTTGGTCCAGGGCATGTGTGCCTTTCTCATGGGTCTGTGCATCCAGTTCAATGACCAGTCCTTGCCGAATCAGCGACGCGAGGACATTAGCCAGCTGATCATCAAGCGCATTGGCCAGGAGACTTTCTGCAGCAAACTGGCCGAAGTGTCACGTCATGAGGCCTACAGTCGAGCCTGTAAGCAGGCTCAGATCCGTGCCAAATCGGCAGGAGAACTATTGCTTGACTATGAGTACTGCAAACTCTATAAGGGACTGGAGGCTTTGATAGCCAAGCTGGTCAGTGGCTTTGACATTGATGGCATTGAGCTGACCGAGTTGACACTAAGCTCAGAGGCCTCTGCCTTGGTCTCGCAATACAAGGGCATCATTCGTGGCATGGATGCCCAGATACAGGCACTCCAGCAATCTTCCAAGGATCTGGAGCAGGAGAACAGCGACCTTAAAGAGAAACTGAGCGAAGAGCAATCGTTGCGAGCTCAGATGGCCGATCAGCATACGCTGCTCAAGGCCCAGTTGGGGGCCACGCAAGAATCGACGCCAGCGAGTGAGGAGGAGCTGAATGCGGCACGCTATCAGGCCAATATGTACTTTGCGGAGAATATACGTCTTACCAAGGAGCTGGAGACACTGCGGCAACAGCTGGCCGCCGAGAAGCAACGTTCCGATGCGGCGCAGGAGTCACTGTTGGCCACGCAAAAAGATCAGGAAGATCTACTAGAACTGTTGGCCGATCAGGAAGCCAAACTGGCACGCTACGAGGAGGCGAAGGAGATTCCAATCACAAACGCAGCTCCACCTGCGGAGGACACTGCCAGCAGATAGAGAAAACACTCTGCCAGTGCAGAAGACTTGAACCATGTTGACTCTTGGAAGTATGTAGCTCGACTGCCCCACCCAAATCCCAATCCCCAATCCTATATACATTCTTCTATTGTTTTTATCTATACGTATAAAATATATAAAATAAATATAATCTAGATTGGAAATCCAACTATGTGGCAAACTAAAGGTACTCTGATTACACAGGCTTACAAATAAGGGCCAACTATTGCATCACCACCACGGCAAGCCTCGTCAGTACGCTTTCAATTGCTGTCACACCATCAAGTCATTTGCAAGTTCCTTTTTAAACAACGACCTGGAGAATTAAAACTTGAGAATTGCAAGAGCTCAAAATTCCTTCTTGTTATTAAGATAATCGGAGGCAGCCGAAACAGTCTGTCTACGCAACCAATGCTGCTGTTCATATGTATTCTTTGTTGATTTTCTGATGATTATTGAATTATAATCAATCCTCGACCTTGAACCGGCTAACAACCACTTTGACTAACCCATATCCATTTGAATATCTTTAAGATCCTTAGAACAATGCCTAAAATTTGTGATGTCGGATTTGCAGGACTCGTCTATAAGTTCCTAGAGGAATGCTTTTCGAAAACAGAGAATGTCGGCTAGACCCTATTAATCGTATGAGAAAAACTCTACTCACTAAGATTAAATTAAGATGAAGAAGTACCATACAAAAATGAGAATATTGTCCAGTAAAGGACGACAAATCAATAATCAACTTCCAGGAAAAGAATGCACATTGATGACAGGTATAT
>JAEIFV010000549.1:0-214589 GCA_018904265.1 Lordiphosa collinella | reverse complement strand
TTGGCAAAAATTTTCAATCCGAGTAACTTGATCGTTTTTCGAAAACGGGAACATACCAAATTTTGATTCCGCATGATTTGATCGAAATCAAAAAACGGGGAACAGGCCTGATTATTTGTAACATGGTAGAATTCTGTGCAGGCTTAAACTGGAAGAACCGCAGTTAGCGCTGATTCGTTTCACTTCCCCTACCCCTGCATTCAATGAGCACTTAACTGGGGTATCTGTATTTGGGACCATGCCAGTACTTACTATTTTATAATTTGTTTTTTAAGAATCCACGAGAAACTTCGTGAAAACAAAGTATTTTGAAGGTGCACAATTAAATGATAACTGATTGCATTTCTTTGTTTTGTCCGGCCTCTACAGGATCCTGCTCATATATTGGCCTCATCCGATTCGCCCGATGAAGATGACGATGTATCCAGTCAACGTTCCAATGGCCAATCTGAAAAGGTGTTCATTGGCAAGTCAGAAGTGCCCGGATGTCGAGGATACAGATCAATCATCAGATCAGTTGCTGGAACCAAGCGACTTATGTCGTTCCAGTATTCCCAAATAGAGGGACGTCATTATCTGGGACTGACCCCAACCCATGGTCCCCAGCCAACAGCATTACCACCACCATCCCATCAGCAGATGTCGCCCAAATCATCCCTTCCGCAGATGTCGCCCAAACCGATGGCAGTAGCAACTGTGGCCAGCATGACACCATCCATTAGTGCTCCAGTCAAGAGAGCTTACAACATGTCGGCCAGTGGCAAAGCCAACACCATAAAAGCCACCACCGCACCCATTCCACTCTCAGGAGACGATGCATTCTATCTGCAGTATTTGGGCAATAAGTTCAGCAAATACTCGGCACGCACCAAGAACATCGTTCAGTTTCAGATGAACAGAATTTTGTATAAGGCCGATATGGGTTGTTTCGATAATCCCGATTCTTCACAATTATCTGAATCGGACATGATGTAATATGTAGGATAAGCACAGTCTTTGTATGTACCATTAAGATAAGTGAAAGGTTGGAGTAAAAGTGTAATGAAATTTTGTTTCCTCAAATTGAACTTGTCCAAAATATTCCACAAATTATACCGATGTATGTTATAAAATTTGGCTTAATCGTTCAAGAATATAAATAAACACTAACTGAAAGAAAAACACACTCTTTTGAAACAATTGGGATGGGTTGGATTCAGTAGTTTGGATCCTATTTTTACCCCTTAAAACCATCTCGTCCCCATAAAGTATATATTCTGAACAGCATCAACAGCCGAGTCGATGAAACCACGTCAGTCTATCTGTCTGACTTTCTGTAGAGAGATGGAGGTTCGACATGTATGGCACATTAAATTCTGATGCTAGGTGCGAGATCATTATTGGAAAAAGTTGTTCATTACTTCGATAGTGGGACAGGAATAGCCGCAATTGTTGCTCGAATGGATTGCTTTAGTTCATTCAATTTTTGTCGGTTTTGTTTTGAAGACTTTCTGTTTGCAATAATCCCACAAGGAAAAGTCAGGTGCAATAAGGTCAGGCGACCAGGGGGCCAACGAAATGTGGAGTTTCTGGATATCAGCTTGTCGGGAAATTTTCGTCGCAATTCTTTCAAAACAAGCGGGGCTATGTGCGGAGTTGAACCATATTGCTGAAACCACACAGAGTTGAAAGGGAATTCTCTTTAATTCTCATTCTCAAGTAACGGTCTCCAGTAACAGTAACGGTGTGACCGTTTTCTTCGTAGAAGTAGTGCCCGACAATGCAACGTGATGAAACTGCACACCACACTGTGACACGAAGTGGATGAATTCCGTCTCATGGAGTATCTGTGGGTTGGAACCATTCCATATTCGACAATTTTGTTTCTTCATGTTGCTGTTTAAGTCGATATGGGCCTTGACAGACATAAAAAGACAGTTCAACATGTTTTCGTCCTCTTCCGCCATTTGAAGCCATTTGAATCGGCAAGTCTTGCTGCGTTCAGTTTGTTGGCCATTTGAATTTTATATGGTTACCGGAAGTTCAAATCATTGCATTGACTTTCTGCTTATACGCATTTGAGCAGATAAGTTCCTTCAATGAAACTCCTGGATTGTTTTTGTATGGCAGCAGCTACAACAGCGATTGTTTCCTCCGTCGAACTGTGGGTTTCGATGGCTAAGGTCTTCTGACGACTTTCCAAATTCGTCCAATTGTTACCAAGTCTCGTTATTTTCCACTTTTGCTCGGAGGATCTTCGCCAAACGTGCGACTATACTCTGTTTGAACCAAAACTACAGACTCCAGACCATTTTCCTCAAATTTTAAGATCAATCTACAAATGAAAACAAGTAAGGTATAAGAGCGCGCCGACTACAAAATACCCTGTTCCCTTGATTTCGTGTGTTTTCCTTTACATACACACACTCCAACGCGCGATAACTGACAATGCATCCGATCTTAGTGATCTTTTCAGAATAGATAGATATTGGGCCTTACCTGATATATGTAAAGTTTGGAAGGTCTATCTTAAAAATTGTGGCTCTGACAGTTTTTTGCGCTTAAAGGGGGGAGGAATTTTCCAAATCTGAAACAAACTCGTTTTGAGTCGGGTATGCACCTATCTGCAGATGCAAAAATTTGTGACTCTAGCTCTTATAGTCTCTGAGATCGACGCGTTCATACAGAAGACCGACAGACAGACAGACGGACAGGTCTAAATCGACTCGGCTTTATAGGGTCGCAAATGCTTCAACTACATGTTCATACTCTTCGCACCCCATTTTCAATGGGAACAGAGGTATAAAAAAAAATGAGCAGATTCATCAAATAGGGGAAAGTTAACTTCGGCTCACCGAGGTTTTGTATACACTTGCAGTTTAGTAAAGTAAAATGGCTTGTCCAGAGAGTTGACACAGCCCCAAAGGGCCAAAAGCCGAGCCCTCTCAAATCTCATGGTTTGCGCGCTTCTAATTTTCGCACAAGAGAAAGGGACCACAGTTTAACGCCGAATCCGAACGGCCAGCTTTAGAAACTTTTCATGGCTAATTATTACTACAAAGCTGGCGCCAACAGAGAGGGGGTGACCGGGTGTTAAGTTTATTCAAAGAAAAAACTTTTCATTAGACGTTCCGGGGCCGGATCAAACCCACGACCTCTTGCACATCGGTCGCGCACACTAGCCGCTGAGCCACCCGGCCACTCAAGCAGTCTCCTCCGTCAGTTCTAAAGCTGTCCTCACCAAACTTTGCACAAAGTCTTTTAAAACTTATACACTGCACATTTGTCGGAACCAGACAAATCGGATGACTATAGCTGTGTTTTGTGGAAATTTAGTTTTTCTTTTTTAAAAACCTTTTAAAGTTTTAAAACGCTTCAAACTTTTTATTACTTAGTTTGTTTTAACATTATTCCACTAGAGTTTGGTCGAAATCGGTATAGCCATAGCATATAGCTGCCATAGGAACGATCGGTCGAAAAACTAGTTCTAGTGAGAAAAACTTTTTTGTTTATTATGAAAACGTCCTTATCATTAGCATCTTACCTGTTAAATAATGATTATTAGTTGTAGTCATTACTAATTAGATTATTTTGTTTAAAAGTTGAACCAATGATTAAATTGCGATTGTTTATTTCACACAATTATTTAATGAGATTATTAGAAATAGTCAAAATTATTGGAAATTATTAAAAATAATTGAAAATAAAATGGAAAATAATCAGGGTTGGAAAATAATCGTTTCCATTATTTTCCATTATTTTCCATTATGTTTAATATTTGAGACTATTTTGAAGAGAAACAAATTATTTTCAACATCACATTTAATAACAACAATGTTACTTTCAAAAAGTGCAAGCTTTTTGCAGCCACCCGCTTTATGAAAAAGAGTATAATGGTGAGTAAATCTGTCTGTTTGTTTGAAATTCAAAATCTTTTATAAAAAAGAAAGCGTCTATTGCTTTCAACACGCTTTAACATCTTCGGCTCCTGTAGAGCGTCTGTTTTCATTTGCTGGTATTATAAACAGCCCTAGGCTCTAATCATTGTCTGATTTTTCAAAAAAAAAAAAAAAAAATTAGTTTTAATGAAGGCAAACCCTGAATATTTTTAATGTTTGTGTTTAATTTAATTGTTATTTAATGTGATGTTGAAAATAATTTGTTCTCTCAAAATAGTCTCAAATAGTCGAAATAATGGAAAATAATGGAAAATAATGGAAACGTCCTTTTTATTGGCATAAACTTATTTTATATACTTTAACACATTTCTACAAAGATTTATAAAATCTGATGACTACAGCATATAGCTTCAGTAGAATGATCGGTCGAAAAAGAAGTTCTTTTTTAGTTTTAAATGGGATCGCCTCCAAATTTGGTAACTGTAGCTTTACCAAGTTTGGTTGAACGCTCAATTATATAGTATAGATCCCAAAAGGTCTATTTCAATAATCCTATCAACTACTCTAAAACTTCAAAGCTTCCTAGGGTTAATATTTGATTTACGCGATTTTATCAGAACTTATCAGCTGTGGTTCGTGTTTTTAAAGCCTTCAACTTTTACTTCATTTTCTTCTTACTTGTACTTATGCATATCTGCTTGATAATCTTCTTATCGCTTCCATTTTTGAACCAGTCAAACCATTTACTTAATAATGCCCATCAATTTATTGACCATTTAGTCAAAACATTTGTTAAGGAATTTCTAATTTGGTTTATCAAAACCTAATTTGATCCGCCTTGATGCATGGTTAGGTACATAATTAGTTCTATCTTTTCGTTTATCATTAAACAACTTTAATCTTGAGTTCTCTTTGAAAAACACACACACACACACACACACACATATCTACTTTCATTCATCCGTTTCGTCTGGTTCACCCCTACGAATTGAAAATAATGTTTGTTCGTTATCGTTTCACTAAGACGAGTGGCTACGCCCACTTTTACACATCACACTTTAGGTATGAGAGACCTAAAGCGGTAAGCGGTGATTGTAGCTAGGTTGAGTCCAAGGGTGTCCAAGCGTTCCTTATGGCAGCACAACCACCAATACATATAAAGATGCGTCCTTTTTGCAAACAAAATCAAACAACAACCAAAAATCTGCCTTGAAGATTAGGGTTCCCTGGCCACTGGTTGTTACCAGCTACTGATATCACTGGCGATAACAGTGGCTACTGTTCGTTAGGGTATTCGCTAGGTAAAGGTTATGCATGGGGAGGTGGGGCCTGTTTTTGTATTTCTAGCTAGAAACTGTCATTTAGTGGATGAGGAGTTTTTGATCTCTCAAAAATCTTTGAAATATATTTTGCCTCATTGCTTAAATCCGTGCTGGGTGATAGAAATTTTTAGGAGTTTTCGATGTCGAAAGCGCTGTAAGTTCTAGATCCAAAGCGGTTATATAAAAGTATAAACTTTTGATGCCGAATTTCATGATCCAAGAGTTTTAAACGTTTTTCTCCCAAACTTTGCTGTTTAGTTACGCAATTTAAAACAATTTTAGCTAAAAATTTGAACGAATCTAAATTTGATTATGAAAGTTTAGCTTTTCGTATACGAATTCAACATCTTGGAGTTTCATTTGTGCATCAATTTGAGGATTTATTGAACTTCTCTTACTCTTTGAGAGAAGCCAAGTAGAGAAGCGTTTCGTTTCAGTTTGGTTAAGCCTCCTGCCTCAGGTCCTGTCAAGGGTGTGTATGTGTATATATGCGAGTGTGTGTGTGTGTGTGTGTGTGTGTGTGTGAAAAGAGGAAAACAACTACTACAAAAGCCGGCAGGTGTGTGACGATGCAGCTAAGTAAACGGCTTCATGTTGAGTGTTTACTGCTGTTCGGGAGCAACCCCAACTCTCTCCCTCTGCCTCCCCCCCCCTCCGGTTCACTCTGTATTTGATAATGAACCTTTAATAACCCGTCAAGAGAATGGTGAACGCATAACGTACACATAAATCGACGCGGGGTTAGAGCATACAGGGCGCCCCTATGATGACGACACACACACAGATACAGCAGAGCGGACGCAGGTTCGCAGGAACTGAGAGCCGAGCCGGTCGGTGTACAAAAGATACAAACATTTTTGGCTCTTTCTTTTTGCCCGCCTTGCTATCGAGATGCCTCACTCGCACGCCATCTGCTTGCACGTATCTTTATTTTCTTTTTTTTTGTTTGCCAAAAACTTTCCAAACTCCTAAGGAAAGTAAATGAGCAGCCCCCTCCAGCTCCCCTTAAATTTACTGCCCTAACACTGGAACGTTCCATAAACAAGCGTCTCATCAGCATAAAGATTCGGTTGGGGGCATCAGCAGCACTTATTGTATTTGTATCTGACAGATACTTTGGGTAATTGAACTTTTGGGTTGCTCCTTGACCCGCCTGGGACAATGATAAACTGTTAAGGCAACCGCACAAGACTTGCTGGAAGTTACTGGATGAGTTGCAAAAGGCATGTGTTTCTAGCCTCACAAGACGGCTCACGAATACGAATGCAGACCCGATGGGGGTCTAGTTGCAAACTGAAGGTTTCCGCTTTGAATGGCTATAGCTTAGGTTATTCATATGGATATTAAATTGTAGAGCAAAGCGGAATCAACGCTTTGATACTCCTAATCTCATCTGAATTTACGTTCTGGACCATCTCACTATGGTCCCAAATCCCAAAAAGCTGGCCAAAAGTCGAAAAAAAAAATAGGGGAAAGTTTACTTCGGCTCGGCCGAAGTTTTGTATACCCTTAGCTTCCATTGAAAACAAAAAAGTTTTTCTAACTAAGACTAATTTTTGGACCTTACTTTTCTATGGGATCTATACTATATAGATGTCTGATTTCGAGCAAACTTGGTGAAATCTTGAAAAAGCATAATACACTGTTAATTACGAAATTTGGAGGCGATCCCATTTAAAACTAAAAAGTTTTTCTCACTAGAACTTCTTTTTCGACCGATCATTCATACTGCAGCTATTGTTGTTGAGACAGATTTGCTTGCTCTCAGTTTCTTTCGCACTTTCGCTTTGAAATTGTAAATCCGCACTTACTTTAATCTCGAGTCATGATCATTTGATTTTCAAGTACGGATCCGAGCTTAAAATTAGCCTTTTCGGATTGATTCCCGAAATTCAAGATTGTTTCAAGCCTTTCGTGCTTGTATCAAGTTTCATCCAGTACAACTTGTACTAGAAACTTCAAACCGAGGTCGAGATCAAATCAATATTTTTAAACTTGACCTTAGATCGCCATTTTTCTGATCTTTGTACCGTTAGTAACGATTCGGTCAGGTTCGGGTTCTATCGGTTTTAAGGGGGGGAAACACTTTGCGTAAAAAAAATTTTCGACTTTTTTTTTTGCATATTTTTGTAGCTTGGATATTCAGAAATATCCCCCTAAAAGAATTTTCAAAAATTCGAAATAGTTTAGAAGATATAGCCCTTTTAATGACCCAAAGTGTCCCGATTTGCCTAGCAACTGAAAACTTTAAACGCGTTTATCTCGAAACCACGTTTTTCAAACTGGTGGCCACGATTCAGAGGAATACAGTGGACCGATTTTGCTCCGGAAGGGCTTATACGACGCAGAATTGTCGTCGCTATTGTTCGGCCCTCCAACTTTTGGATACCTATATTTTAAGTGTACTTTTTTACACTACACTACAAAAAAAAGGCCAAAAAAAATTTTTGTTTTCAAATGTCCGCCATTTTGTCAAAAAAATTTTCAATTTTTTTTCGGAGGGCCGAACGATAGCCACATTAGTTCTAAACATAACCGCATTTTTTTTTTTTTTCAAATCATCCCAAGTGCTGCAACCATGGTCACCATGTGGGCACCTTTTTTTTATTCATCATTTTTCGGAGGCCGATAACTTTCTGAACGGCCCTCATATTGACAAAAAAAAAATTTTGTATTTTCCTTTCATTCATTAACTATTTAATAAAAAAAACAAAAATAAAAAATTTCTTATACTTTTTTTCTGGAATTTTTTTAAAAACCATCTACTTTTGCTCATCGCAAAGTGTGTTCCCCCTTAAGAGTGAACGGTTTTTGGTTGTCAGAAAAAGTGTAGATTCGGTTCCGGTTTATTTCGGTTAATGGCTCCGTTTTCGGTACTAGTCCCTGCTTTGATGTTTCCCATCTAATTGTAATGTCAGAAGACCCTTTCCGCATTAACAAAACTTTGAACAGCTGAACCGAGAGTAATATTATTGCCTATCCACCATATCTGAGGGCCAACAAGTTGCCGTCGTGTAGTTGTTGCTCCATCATCTCTACAGCAAATGCGACAAGGCTAATCCAAATAATCTCTTAGTTTTACAAAGATAACGAGAATCATTCCAAGCTGATTGATTTCCCTCCCGACGGTTTTGGGTTTTCCTTTGTTTGTCGGGTTGGTTTTGGGGGGCTTCCTGCCGCATGCAAACTAGTAGACACGTGTGTATGTATCCGTATCTATAAGTGTAAGCAGGGATGGCACTTACACACACACACACACACACACGCGCGGAACGAACATTCTGAAATGTCGCCTGACATTTCTCCCGCTGCTTCCATGTAATTCGCTTTACTTTTTTTTTTTTTTTTTTGTAAATAAAATAGATGAAAATCAATTTGACGTGTCTTGAATTCTGTTTTAGGTTTAAAGAACTCGTTTTTACAAAAGATACACCAAAAAAAAAAAAAAAAAGAACCGAAGCGGGAAGGAGGGCAATGAGGAAAATGGAAATAAACTCGAATTGTGTACACGCAAAGTGTGAGGGGAGGGGGAACCCCCGACACACACACACACACACACACATACTACACATAATTCCCGCTCTGTCGTCGCTGCCTTTGTTGCGTTTCAAAGTTGTAAAACAAACATGCCACCAAAGTAAAAATATTGGATTTTCTCAGGCATTAAGGGTGGCAATAATTACATCAATCTTTTTGCCATTTAAATTGAAAACAAACGAGGCACTCAACTGACAAACTGACAAACTGAATGAAGTAGTCGGATTTAGGTACAGGGAGTCAAATGTGAAGGCATGCCAACCCGGAATATTAAGAACATTTCGTGCTGTTTCAAGATCTTTGAAAAGTTGTCAATAGTCTTAAGTTAAGCCCATATTTAAGTCAAACCCAATTCAATTATGTATTCGATTTTACATCGAATGCTCATTGGGCAGACGTGAAAGGGGTCGTTATAATGTAATATAATGGACCAATGATTGACTTACCACAAATAGCTCTCTGTTCCCTCTAGTTCTTTGGACCTTCGAGTCGGATTTGCTGGAAATTAATTCAGAGTTTATTACTTTTAAGACTCTCCGCCGCACTACAAAACACTGGTCCTTCGAGGCCGAAAAGCTAACAATTTTTCCTGAAAGAAGAGAAGCCCATTAAATTTGTTAATCATTACCAAAAAGTTCTTGAAGTGAGGTTTGTGTATTGAAAAAATTAAATTGTAGGTAGGTATCAAGGCGAGTACTAAACGAATTTGGAGAATATTATAAAATGGATCCCAATTCCCGCCAGAGAAGAGCACTCAACGTCTGAACTTTGCCATACTTCTTCTTCTTCTTCTTTGGCCATCACAACCGTTTTACGGTCTCGGCCGCTGCCACTAATGCCCGCCGCTCGCCTCTGTCCCGAGAGACATTCCACCAGAAGGACACTCCCAGCTTCGCAATGTCTCCCTGCACCTGGTCGCGCCGTCGACCCGCCGGGGGAATGCCTCCCAACTCAAACGCATGCCGATTGTACACACGCTTTGCAAACCGATGTTACTACGGGCGGCTGCTTGCAGTGGGTATTATAAAATTGTGCGAATGTTTGTAACGCATTGAAGGAAGCATCTCCGACCACTTAAAGTATATATATTCTTGATCAGCATGACGAGCTGAGTTCATTTAGCCTTGTCTGTCAGTCTGTTTCTATGCTATCTCCTCCGTCCGTTTTTAAAGCTATCCTCACCAAACTTTGCACGAAGTCTTTTGGTACAAATACGCTGCACATTTGTCGGAACCGGCCGGATCGGATGACTATAGCATATAGCTGCCATAGGAACGATCGGTTGAAAAACTAGTTCTAGTGAGAAAAACTTTTTTGTTTTTAATGAAAACGTCCTTATCATTGGAATACACTTATTTTATATACATTTACACGATTCTACAATGTTTGGTCGAAATCGGATGACTATAGCATATAGCTGCCATCGAAACGATCGGTCGAAAAACTAGTTTTGGGTGAGAAAAACTTGTTTGTTTTTAATGAAAACGTCCTTTTAATTGGCATATTATTATTTTATATACTTAATGAGGATAAGACGAAGTACCTACAATCAACGCGCAGTGAGTCTACGCTTGGACAATCTGTTGCAATGGGAGAATACAACTTCAAGGTTGTTAAGGAATTTGTCTACCTCGGAACGACGACAACCAGCGACAACAACACCAGTCTGGAAATCCGAAGAAGAATTACTCTTGCAAACCGATGTTATTACGGGCTCAATAAGGAGTTCAAGAGCAGAGCCCTCTCTCGGGAAACGAAAATTGCGCTATACAAGTCGCTTATCATCCCAGTCCTGCTATACGGCGCAGAAGCATGGACAATGACAAAAGAGGATGAGGCGGCAATTGGCGTGTTCGAGAGAAAAGTTCTTCGGAGGATTTATGGACCTCTAAACGTTGGCGGCGAATTTCGCATCCGAATGAATCGCGAACTGTATGAGCTCTATGGGGACACTGACCTAGTCAAGCGCATAAAACAACAGCGTTTGCGCTGGATAGGACATGTTACCCGTATGGATGAGAACGCTCCAGCAAAGCGTGTGTACAATCGGCATGCGATAGAGCTGGGAGGCACTCCCCCGCCTGGTCGACCAAAGCGGAGATGGCGTGACCAGGTGCAGGGAGACATTGCGAACCTGGGAGTGTCCTTCTATGGAATACTTAGAATTGAGTACTGAGTATCGAGAACTTGGTATCGAGTACTTAATTCTGAGTATCAAATACTGAGTATCGATTAGTGAGTACCGAGTTTTGAATATGGAGTATAAAGTAACGCACAACCGCAAGAATGTGAAAGGCGGAGCATATCGTAAACAACATGTTTAACGTCAAATCCACGTGAGTGTTAAGAACTCACCCTTTTTTTTTAGCTGGTACACCCTCTTTTCGACCCTATTTCAAGAAGAGTCGATTTGGAAATGTCTATTTCTGTTTATAGAAATTCATTACGCTAGTTTTTATTAACCTAAGCTACTACCGGTAGAAGTAAGGGGCATATTTAGGTAATTTAGTCCATGATTGGCCTTTAAGTTTGTTTTTTATTGTATGGTAAATGTACTTTTCGTCCCGATTTAAGGAAAAGTCGTCTTTTAGAAATATAACCAGGTTTCTTGAGTATCCGTAGCGCCCAGTATTATTAACCCATGTCGATATTTGTCAGAATTATTCACAGATTCAGCTTATAGCCATCACATTTCATCTTTACATAAATCTCGTCAAACTCTTCTGCTATGTCCCAGACAGCAGAGGTTTCGGTGGCCTGCTACCTGCACATGTCACACCTGTCCCTGTCCTGTCACTGCTGCCGCTGCTTCTGCTCTAGGCTATGCCTGTCTTGAACCGTCTGACCGTCTGACCGTCTTGTGTGGCTGCTCTTAAGGTAAAAAAGCAACTGGTGCCAAATAACCAACCGAATCCTGTCCAGCTTGACCCATTCGCATACAGTGGAGTAATTACTGCGACTTTGAATAAGTATGTGTTGATTCTTCACACTCCAACGCACACACAAGCTTCCCTGGGCCCCTTCCCGCCGCTGGCCATAAAAACCAACCCTCTCTCCCCGCACCACCCCGCCCCCTTCAGCAACAAATCCAGTTCCGAGCGGCCTTCTCTTGTCAACGGGTGGGCAGTTCGGATCGGTCAGATGACGAGAAGTTGTGGCCTGGACTCTGTTGTGGCATTGTTGTCGCTGTCGATACACACGGATGTTGATGGGGCTTAATGCAGCAGCCCGCAAAATCGTTTACAGGGCTTTTCTCTACCATTACACCCCCTCTCCATCCCCCTACCCCCTCCACCCTTAGGCCTCACGCCGATTTCTGTTGCCTGGCAATCACGGGTTTAATTAGTTTAAGTGCGTCGCCCCCTGTCCGTGTTTTTGGGCGATTGTTTGGTAGCATTGTAATTGAGGTAGATATGTGTGTGTGTGTGTGTGTGTACATACATACATACAAACACTCACACATACATACATACGTAAATGCAAATGAACTTGAAGTATTTCGAGTTGCTGAAAGAATGTTGGGATATTCAAAAATTGAAGGCTACATCAAAAAGTTCTTACTCAGAACACTAACCTTCTTTGGTTTGCCTCCGGCGCTTTCCGCGCATCAATGCAAGCAGTTCGACGTCGCAGGAAGCGGCGGAGGCCGTTACTCCCCCAGCCTTGGGGGAAACCCTGCTTTTGGACTATGCCCCACTCCCAAGCCCTGTTCAATCAATCTGCTTAACCCATTGACCGAATATTATGAAATACAATTACTGCAGCGCCAACCTCAACAGCTCAATCTCCATCTTCATCTGAACAATTGGGGGGAGTTGTCGCCGATACGGCGACATGGTGCAAGTATACACACACATCCCTGTTGCTTAGTGGGGGGGGGGGGGGGGGACTAACAGACGTAATGGAAGCGACAGGAGACGGTGGCGGTTGTCGTTGTCAGTCAGTCAGTCGGTCGGGCAGTCAGGCACTCAGGGCACAATGAACAAATCGTCATGCAGCAGCCACCATCCTCATCATCGCCTTTACCATATCGCCCCGAGTTCTCAGAGAAAACAATAAAGTCGAAAAATTACACACACACACACACACACACACAGGGGCGTACATATGCCGGCTGCAGGAATCGGAGTCGTGTCGTCGACTGAGCAACATCTCGAGAGCACAAAAGGAGGCCCAAACCGAAGCCAAAACATAAATTTGATGAAGCATCTACCAAAGCAGAACGCAGCAAGAGATGACTGAGTTTGATTTTGATTTTGATTTTGGCATGCCCCAGTAAAGTGGAGAAGTCATTGTGTCCGGAGGTCAACAAAATATGTGACCTTTTTTTACATCAGCTTGGGGCATTTCGTAAGAGAGTCTAAGTAGTGCATTGAGCAAGAGAAGTGGCATAGTGGCAAGTTCAGTCTGTTGTTACTTCAATCAATGCTAACTTGTTTTTTTTGCGATTGGTTATCTGACGAGGGAGGACAAGCTCTAGCTGTTCCCAGCTGTAAAATGTTTCTTTTGTCCGGAACTAAGGACCAATGTCTGTTCCCTTCTTCTTTCTGAAATAACCGTTAAACCAAAACAAAACTCGTGGTTCAATGCTGATATAAAAAGGGCTATTATAAAACGAGACGAAGCTTATAAGAAATGGAAACGGTACAGGATAGATCGTCTGTTTAGTGAATACCAGACTCAGCGGAAGGCCGTAACTTTTAAATGCAACTCTGCGAAAAGAAGCTATTATGTCTCGAAACTTACAAGTGCAATATCGTCAAACCAATTTTGGAAAGAAATTAAGTGTTTAGGAATAGGAAAACCAAAACCGGCGATGTCTAAGGATATTGATCCAAATCTCCTAAACAGTAAATTCGTGCAATCACAATCTGAAGTACCTGATATCACTGTAAACACGTACCTGACTTCTGAAGCATATAGTAATTTAGTTCCTTGTTTTGATTTTGTGTGCGTTGATCAATGTGATGTCCTTTCTTCTATTCTAAAAGTGAAATCAAACGCCAGTGGACTAGATCAGATGGACCCCAAATTTATTAAAATTCTTCTTCCTCAGATTCTACCCCATATAACATATCTATACAACACGGCTTTAACGACTTCCACCTTTCCTCATGTGTGGAAAATAGCTAAAATACTGCCAATTCCAAAAAATAATAATGAGCACCGTCCAATCTCCATATTACCGTTTCTGTCCAAAGCATTTGAGCAAGTCATGTGCTATCAAATAACTAAGTTCATGCAGGATAACTCTCTGCTAAATGACAGACAATCAGGATTTAGAAAAAATCGAAGTTGCACTACTACCGTTATTAAAATCTGCGAAGACATACGACGAAATATTGACAAGAGCAACGTTACATTTTTGACTCTGCTAGACTATAGCAAGGCGTTTGATTTAGTTAATCACGAGATCCTCTGTACAAAACTTAGTAGATTATATAACTTCTCCCGTACAGCAGTAAAACTGATGAGCTCGTATCTACATGACCGACAGCAAGCAGTAGTTACTGTTAATAATAGGTCATCCTTTCTGACACTTAATCGAGGAGTCCCACAGGGATCGGTTCTTGGGCCATTACTTTTTTCAATTTATGTAAACGATCTTCCAAGTGTTTTGACTAAATGTGAAGTCCAAATGTATGCAGATGATGTCCAGATGTATGTTAGTCGCCCGTTAAATAAAATTTCTGAATGTATTGATGTCTGTAATAGTGAACTAGAGCTGGTGCGGAGCTGGGCAATGAAAAACGGCCTAAAAATTAACCCAACAAAGTCTAAGTGTATTGTTATATATAAAAAGAGATTTGATGCAGGTTGCTTACCAAAACTAATGATTGACGATACATGTATAGACTACGTTGAGCGAGCTGTCAATTTAGGTTTTACATTTAACAATATACTCTCATGGGACGATCATATAAACAAGGCTATTGGCAAAACATACTCCTTAATCCGACAATTAAATCTAACGAAAAGTTTCATACCAACACACATTAGAAAACTGGTTGCAAAAACATACATAGCACCATCGCTCCTATACGGTGTGGAAGTGTTTTCTAGTTGTAGTGCAAAAAATAAATCCAAACTTAATGTTGCTTTCAACAATATAGCTAGGTATGTATACAACAAAAAACGATCGGACCATATTTCTGAATTTGCAGAGAAAGTATTTGACATAACTTTAAATTCGTGGATCTGCTTGAGATCTCTCATTTTCTTGCAAAAGATAATTAACACTTTG
Source organism: Lordiphosa collinella (assembly GCA_018904265.1). NCBI lineage: Eukaryota > Metazoa > Arthropoda > Insecta > Diptera > Drosophilidae > Lordiphosa > Lordiphosa collinella. Next base: position 199,608 of record JAEIFV010000549.1, on the reverse strand, counting down.
GAGCCTTCTTATCTTTATGAGATACTACATTTTGCTGCGTCTCAACGAACTAGAAATTTAATCTGCCCAAAAATGAACTCGCTACCTCAGATTTACAATTCTTCCCATTTGCTATTCGCCTTTGGAATCATTTACCAAATAATATTAAGACAATTAAAAGCGCACCACTATTTAAGAAAAGCTTAGAGCACCACCTAAAACAATAGCATAAGTACAACTCCTGAATATCATTCATTATTATTATTTTTTTATATTTTTTTTATTTTTATTATTATTATCATCTCAGTAATTGTTCATAAAATTCATAAAATTTACTATAATTAATGTTTAGTTTAAGTCAGAATATTTTTACTTTCTTAAATCAATGTCAAACTGTGATTAGTGCCATAAACATAAGTCTCCATGTACTTGTAGCACTAAGATGTCAAATAAACAACAACAACAACAACAACTAACAGAACATCCGGCTCAAAGGTTCAATGTTTTTTAAGGGTGTTCAAAGAATATGAAATCTAAAGTAATTTACTGCTTATCCGGCTCCAATGACCAATGTTTTGTAGGAGTGCCGAGAATCATAAATGCTATTCCCTTCTTCCAGGCATGTGCTCTGGAATAAGACTCATAACAACGGCAATATTCCGAATATCCGGATCGTAGGATCAATGTTTTGCAGACATGAATATGGGTTTTAGCGTCCTAGTTTGATTTGAGTAAAAGTGGTTGCTAGTCGGCTCAAGGTCAAAGATTGTTTATAGTCAGAGCCCGCCAAAAACTGTCAACACTTTCAATGTGTCGGCAAAAAACAGTTTCGTTACGGACACAACGAAAACAGGGAGCGAAAGACAGTTTCTGTTCTGTTTTTGCTCAATTCTGATGCTTTCAAAGTAAAGACCTCTCTCCTGTCTTTCACTGACACTTTTGCCGAGAGCATATCTGCGAAGTGTTCTTTGCATATGTATATGTGGTTGTGTGTTGCGCTCGTGTGAGTCTTTGTATAACGAGCATTACACATACAAAACAGCCTACCAAACGCACAAAACAAAAAACACTTTTCGTAGACATTTATTGTGTTCTGCTTATTTGCAGACAGTAGCTGTCGGAGGTTGTCTCACCAGTAGAAAGGTCCCTCAAATACCAAATCATTACACATCACAGGGTTTTCAATTTCAATTACACTTTATTCACACTTTTTTTTATCTAGGAACTATTAACCTAACTGCACCAGTCCCTGCACAAAGACTAATTATTTACCGCTATTCTTCATCAGAACTTAATAACTCTTCAAAATTAACTCTGCGTCTTGCTCGTTTGTCTGATTTTTAAACCATTTCAAAGACAAATTTGGCCCAGAAGTTTTCAACGCATAAAAATATTCATTTCCGACCACATAAACCATATATATTCTTGATCAGGGCGACGAGCTGCGTCGATTGCCTATCTGCTTGTCTGTTTCTACGCAAACTAGTCCTCTCAGTTTTGAAGCTGTCGAGCTGCACCCTGCTAATATATCGGAATCGGATGACTATATCTCTTAGCTCACATGGAAACGATCGTTCGGAAAACGTCTTTAAGTGAGAAAAACTCGTCTCCAAACTTCGTATTTATTGGTTTAAAATTCTACTACTTCTTCTTCTTCTTATTCGGCCCGATATTTCTATCACAATCGTTTGACGGTCTCGGTCTCGGCAGAGGCGCTTTCCGCATCTGTTTTATTGGCTTAAAATTCTACTAAGTTTGATGAAAATAGGACAACTATACGAAATAGCTCCCATACAAAGATAGGTCTGAAAAATAGTTTTAGTAAACAAGAAGCGAAATTTTGTATTCGTGTGTTTTATATGCTTTCACATAATTATACAAAGTTTTGTCAATATCGGATTAGTATAGAGTATAATCTATATATTAATACGCTAAAAAGCTTCCATACGAATGTACGGCCCCCTTTTTAGCATAGTAAAACAAATTCGATTAATTCAAAATTTATAACATATGTTCGTATGAGAATTTCAGCCCAGCCAGAGCAAAAAAAATTAATTGCAATTATTTTTGTTTTATAACGAATTAAAAAGTTGTACTAACACAGACACACTTTACACAGATAGGAGAGCAACAACAGCAATAGGCCAACACTCAAGGTGTGCTTTGCTCAATTGAGCTTTGTAAACAGAGAGAGTGGCTCTCAGTGCGCTCTCCCTATGAAGAGACGATCAACGGGAAAAAAAGCTTCTACGCATATTTTGTTTTTGTTTTAAGCAGATTTACAGTTGCTGGTCTGACTGAAATCCAATTGACAAGAAATTTTTTGCGAGGCAAGTGCTGTTAATAAAATGTATTTTGGAGCGTAAACAATAACTAATATTCTTAAAAAATTTGTTATATTGTTAATCCTATTGATATGTTCGTCTTTCTTTCTAGCATGGTAATGTTGGAATGAGTATTAAGACCAGAAAAAATTGTATTGCAATTATTTATTGTTTTATAGCGAATCAAAAATACATACGGTGACATGCAGATGGCATTAAATTCAATTGACTAAAAAATTAGTGCGAAAATAGTCAGTATTGTTCGGGAAATTTAATAAGATGACAAGAATGGTACTTTATAAGGAAACTTTCAGTTCGATGGCAAATTCACTATTCAAATTTAAATACACCGAGCACAATTGGAGACTGTGCAGTGATCTAGAGATCGAATCGGTATTACATCGAATCGGAAATACATCGATTCTATGGATTTAACGCCTCTGGTAGGGTCAGCCATTATCACTACGCTATAAAATCTCTTCAAAAATATGTATATATTTTGCCTTTCCACACTTTCTTTGGAGCCATCCTCAAGCAACATTTCCCAGGCTGTCGGCTTCAAAAATAAAGAAATGCATTGAAAATTGCTTTAAGACTTACACTTTACCAAAACTTTAACAAAAGATCAAGGGAAAGAACGAAAGGATGTTTATAGCTTTCTGGGAACCTATGCAAAGTTAGTTAACCAAATGTTGTCTGACTGTTCAAAATTGGAATATTTGTTAATCAGGTTTTCCAGGGTTTCAAACCGATTCAGATACTATTATTTTTCGACCAAAAACTATGCAAATATGAGATTTTTTTGACATATTATTTTAGACTTAATGTTTAGTGTTAATTTGTTCGATGGTCGAATTTCGACCACAGGGCGAGCCTAGTAGAGTATAATTCCCATACGAACGAATGGCCACTATGTGCGCCCATTGCTTATCTATAAAATAATTTCTTCCATTCAATCCCAACTGATGGATTTCTAAATATAGTTTTCCAATGAAAACAATTTGTTGTTGATTTTGTTTTCCCCACATAATAAGTAGCTCCACCTACTTTCTACGGCCAGCAAACAACAAACACACATACATACATATATGTATAAACCTTGTAAGTACAGAGATCTGCTGCGGCTGCTATTAAGAAGTCATTTGGAGGCGATTTGTGGCAATTGAAAGTGATTTTCAATTAAAAAACTCACAAGGGCCAAACATGATTTAATCGACAGCAGCGACCAGCGATAAGAAGTGACGATTGTGTCGGCGTCGGCGTTGGCCGTAAGACGAAACTGCGTTTTGTACTTTAAATGGTTTCGTAGCGTCGTGCAGCAAAAGCCACCCCCAAGCGGCAGCCACCGCAGACACTTTGTGTTAAGACATAAACACACACTCACACACGCACACAGAGATGCTGCAGCAGCGCAGCTGTGTGAATTTTCAACAGCTGACTTTTAGCTGCACGCTCTCTCTCTCTCTCTTAGCTCTTATGGCGTGCGCTCTTTAATGTTTCTCTTTTTTTTTTGTGAGTGAACTTCCGTGTGGCTTGTTGGGGAAGGGGAAGATTGACTGATCTTGGCAGTAAGAATACTGCCATAACAGTTGTTGTTGCAGTGATAACAGCTGACAATTATGTGTGTGTGTGTGTGTGAGCGTGTGTGTAGCTACCTGTGATTGACTCAGCCAACAGCTGCACATGCAAGACCTAAACTGAAGAGTCGGTGTAGTTAAAAAAAGATTTTGTACTGATTCATATTTTTTTTGTTGTTAAGTGAACTGTGTTTGGGCTTACAGACGAGGGTGGTTCCTTCAGTAAACGACCCAAAAGAAACCGAGACTCGCTATGCATAATGGCAGTGAGTAAACCTTGAATGTCAAGGGACGAAAGATGAGCGGTATTAAAAGAGAGAGAAGAAGCCTGCAAAGACTCTACGGGGGGATTGCCATCAACTTATAGTTTAACCTATCCCTCAGACTTAACTAAACAAAACAAAATTTAACTCCTTGCATAGAGAATTTGACAATTTGGCAGACTGATTTATTAATTTTGAGTGTCATCAACTTTTGGCTTAGAGTCAAGTTGGCAGCCTCATTTCATAACTTTAAAGCAGTGGTGTCCAAACTCACACAATGAAAGCGTTTTCTTGTGTGCGAAGCAGCGAAACACAAATGCAAGGTGACGTTTTACTGCTTTACACTGAAAAAATAAAATGCGTGCGATTCAAACAAACTAAAATTTAGTTTGTGTTATGTTTAAATCGCACGCATTTTATTTTTTCAGTGTAAAGCAACAAAACGACATCTTGCCCATGGTATAACGAGAAAGGTATGGACATGAGAGTGTGCGCCCTCGCAAAAGTACTCAGAAGTACTCAGTGTCTTGCGTACCTTTCAACAGTAAGCATTGTCGCGGACGGATTTTTTGTTGATTTTTTTTTTTTTATTTGGGGGGTGGTTTTTTAATGAACTGATCGTTGTTGTTGTTGTCGTTTTTATGGAATGCAGCAAAAAATGAATACATACTTAACTGTGTACGTTTCGGGATGTTCAATTCTAGCTTTAATATTAATAATATTCAAATGGTTTCAATAAATATTTACCACTTAAATTGGTTTGTTTGTTTAAATCTTTGTTTTTCTGAAAACCCTTTTTTTACACACACACACAAGCACCAAAATGAGCGTCCATGTGCGCCGCTGGCTCGAGCGCTCACTCTCTCTCTCACTCTCCCACTCTCTCTCGCGCTCTTGACAAATGCTTAGTACGCAGAAAAAAATCTTGTCCCTACCTAGTATAATTATACCAGAGGCAGGCAAGAAATACATTCACATTTTTGCATTGGTGTGTGTGAGAGCAGCGCAAAAATTTTTCTCTTTTCCAGTAGCAACGACTGCGTCGCGAACACGTAACGCAGCGGAGCTTTAACAGTTTATACCGTGTGTGTGGAAGCAGCGCTGCTTTGAGATTTTTCATATGCACGCCAGATAGCAAGCTGCCGGCCCCTGCTGTAAAGTCAATTATTTTATAACTGCAGATTCTGGTGATGTAGCCGAAAAATTGCTCACAATTCAATAGAAAACTCAATGTTTTTGGGTGGGTAGTTTTTTGGGGGGGCGTATTTCCCGTAAAATACATGGCTAATTCCCCACAAATTGTTGCCCACATCGACAATTAATTTAAATTTTCCTTCAACAGTTTTGTATTCCAAAAATAACACCAAAACTCAGATGCTAATTGAAATCGCATACAAAAAAAAAAAAACAGAAAACCGAAGAAAACGAAATGAAATCAAAATAAATCAGATTACCCAGATGGGATCGAAAATATGTACATACATCAGTATGAGCATGGGAACGGCCTTTCTAGAGTGTCTTGAATAATTATTAAATACTTTTATACATTTTTTTTTTTTTAATTGTTTTTACATGTTATGTAGGTCAAAACCTGTTGACACAGCACACACCACTCATGCGGATTCGCCTTGCTTAAATGGGTTAAATACAATTTCAATACAATAACAAAAACAAAATAGAAAAGAAAAAACAAAACTAATAACATTAAACGGCAAATAGGCGAAAAAGTATGGTAATAACAACTACAGCAACAAGAAAAACCCCAGAGGAAAAAACAAAGCAAACCGCTAAATTACAATAACAACAACAACAACTCATTCGTGTGACGATTATCTTGAAATGAGTCCATAGCACACACACACACACACACGCACGCACACACCTTAACACAGAGAGGCACAAAGTTAAACGGCCGAGCAACAATGACGACGACGTCGGTACAAGTCATTGCGCCTGAGAGCCCAAAGAGGCGCCCCAACAACAACAAGAACAAGGGCGGAAGCAAGTCTAAGAGAGAGAGAGAGAACAGAGCGAGAGAGTGCAGCGGCAGCGAGGTCAAACACACAAACAAAATAAAACAAACGAGCGAACATTTCTCAGCCGCGTGGGGGGGAACAGGGACGCCGCCGCCGCCGCCCCATTTGATTATTACTTTTTGTTGCTGTTTGTTTGTTTGTTAATTTCCTTGCGTCTGGATGCTCGAGTCCTTAAGCCAAAAAAAGAGAGCGCCCTTCACTTACCAGTCGAAAAATCCAAGTCTATGTATGTGTGCGCTGGTCTGTCTTTGCATGTTTCTACTTAAATGGATTTGGTGTATTGGGTTACTCTTAAAGCTCTGCTAATCCCTCCAAGACGTCAGTTGTAGTGCAGCAAAAAGAAAAAAAAACCAAACTTTCTAAGGTTTCGCCCGAAGTCACATTGGCAGCTACAGTTATCATCCCATTGCGCCTCATAATTAATAATCAACGTTTGTGTATCTCCCAGATACATATTTCTCTCTACATACAGACACACACACTCACGTACGTACGTGCCGTTTGTATGTACGTTGGCAGCCGCAGCGACAACGGGGCAATAAAATAAAGGGCCAAGCCAAGCAAACAACAAGCGACGACAGGCAACGATTCCAGGCGGCGGGTAGCAAAAACTCTTGGCTAGAGGTAGACAGGACCAAAACGAAACGGAGTGGAGAATTTTGTTGCTGTTTGTTGTTGTTGTTGTTGTTGCTTCTTTCGGGCAGGGGTGTCGTCATTTGTGTCTCTAAACGGGCAGCAATTAAACATGGATTATTATGCATGTGGAGAGGAAAATTCCATTGAGGGGCGGATGGGAATCAATAGAGAAATCTGATCAAGTTACGCCTTCAGGGTCAAGAGGTGGCGAGAGATTTGAGACAATTGTGACCTTAAATTTGCTAAATTTCACCGCAAGATCCGAGTTCACTAGCTCTGGGTCCCTTTTGCAGCCTGCAGAAGTCATAGTCAAGGCTGTCAATCGGTTTACAACCGATTGCCATTGAACCGGTTCGGGTTTTAAAGAGTTCCTCGAATCGGAACCTAAACCTCAATCGTTCACCCTCTGTTTACTTTGGCCACTTTTTAGGCTTTTCAATATTTTCAATATTTAGGATCAGTGCCATTGTCTTGCCATTAGCTTTCATACCCAAACTCGTGATATTACGATTTTGAGAAGAGAAATATTGCAACATTCGATTAGTAAAGTAGAAAGTAGCCCTCGCATATTTAAACACAAGGGGATAGTGTAGACACAGTGTGCCAAATCCTTGTCGTTTTCGAACGTTTCTCTGATAAAAATTTTGAAAACAAGTCCAAGCACGAGCGGAAAATTAATCATCTCAGTCTTATCTGGTACCAACAGTTCTCCAAAAATATCATAAACGCTCGGTGCTAATCACATTGGCGAATATTAAGCGATACTTAATTTGAAGCTAGTTTTTTTCTACTGTCTTGCTTTTAAAATTTACCTAATGTTTAATTGAGGCACGAATATTTGGCGGCTTATGCTCCTTTTTGAGCTCGCGTATGTTCGTTAAATGCTCCTTTTTTGCTCACTGGAAAACAGGAATTTTTGCTAGGCGTTGTATGAATCACAATAAACATTTGTTTTTTTATTTGAAAACGGAAATAGTTCTTTACAATGGCTGTTCAAAAAGTTGTCGGCACTCAAAGTTGGACGTCGAAAAAAAAGGTACGCTGCTGGCGGCACGGATAACTCCACTTCGGATCATTTGAAATGGAAAAAGTAAACGGCGTTGGATTCAGTACAGATATAATTCGGGCCCGTATTTCAATCATAATTTTGCTATTTTTTGACGTGACAACGTCTTATAATTCGATAGAGCCGGCTGCACGCACGAAAAAACATGACTCATGCGTCGTTACCTCGCTTTGAGGCGTTCCATGTACTAATACATACACACACTTCACACACATATAGCTCAGCAGACCAACGCATTGTTGTTGTTTCAACAGGCCAACACTCTCTGTGAGCTGTGCTTAGTTGTAATTTGACATTTGTAAACAGAGAGAGTAGCTCTCAGTGCGCTCTCCCTGTGAAGAGACGATCAACGGGAAAAAAAGCTTCTACGCATATTTTGTTTTGGTTATAAGCAGATTTAAAGTTTCTGGTCTAACGGAAATCGAATTGACAAGAAATTTTTTGCGGAGGCAAGTGCTGCTAATAAAATGAATTTCGGAGCGTAAACAATAATTAATATTGTTTAAAAATTTGTTATATTGCTAATCCTACATATAACAAAAAATCACAAATATAACATAAATATAATATAAAATATAATTAAAAAAAACCAAAAATTAAAATTTATTTTGAAAGTTTTTTTTAAAATTAAAAAAAAGAAAAAAAAAATTTCGTGTTTGTGATAAAATTAACTGTTTTCTGAAGGGAAAAAATACAGTGGAAGAAAAACTTGGCTTGATAATGAGTTTCCGGAGTCTGCCCCAGGGAAATCAACAATAATTGATTGGTATGCAAAATTCAAGCGTGGTGAAATGAGCACGGAGGACGGTGAACGCAGTGGACGCCGAAAAGAGGTGGTTAGCGTCGAAAACATCAAAAAAAATCCACAAAATGATTTTGAATGACCGTAAAATAAAGTTGATCGAGATAGCAGAGGCCTTAAAGATATCAAAAGGAACGTGTTGGTCGTATCATTCATCAACATTTGGATAAGCGGAAGATCTGTGCAAAATGAGTGCCGCGCGAGCTCACATTTGACCAAAAACAACAACGTGTTGATGATTCTGAGCGGTGTTTGCAGCTGTTAACTCGTAATACACCCGAGTTTTTGCGTCGATATGTGACAATGGATGAAACATTTCTCCATCACTACACTCCTGAGTCAATCGACAGTCGGCTGAGTGGACAGCGACCGGTGAACCGACTCAAGCGTGGAAAGACTCAAAGTCCGCTGGCAAAGTAGGCCTCTGTTTTTTGGGATGCGCGTGGATAATTTTTATCGATTATCTTGAGAAGGAAAAACCATCAACAGTGACTATTATATGTTATTGGAGCGTTTGAAGGTCGAAATCGCGGCAAAACGGCCCCATGAAGAAGAAAAAAAGTGTTGTTCCACCAAGACAACGCACCGTGCCACAAGTCATTGAGAACGATGGCAAAAATTCTTGAATTGGGCTTCAATTGCTTCCCCACCCACCGTATTCTCCCGATCGGCCCCCAGCGACTTTTTTCTTGTTCTCAGACCTCAAAAGGATGCTCGCAGGAAAAAATTTGGCTGCAATGAAGAGGTGATCGCCGAAACTGAGGCCTATTTTGAGGCAAAACCGAAGGAGTACTACCAAAATGGTATCAAAAAATTGGAAGGTCGTTATAATCGTTTGATCGCTCTTGAAGGGAACTATGTTGAATAATAAAAACGAATTTTGACAAAAAAATGTGTTTTTCTTTGTTAGACAATGGTGGGAACTTATCAGCCAACCTGTTATTGATATGTTCGTCTTCCTTTTTAGCATAGTAATGTTGAAAGGAGTATTAAGGGCGAAAAAATTGTATTCTTTATTTATTGTTTATAGCGAATTAAAGATACGGTGACATGCAGATGGCATAGAATTCCATTTAACCAAAAAAATGAGTGCAAAAATAGTCAGTATTCTTCGGGAAAATCGATCAGATACAGGAAAGGTACATTATAAGAAACATATAAACAATTCAATGGGAAATTCACTAATCAAATTTAAATACACCGAGCACAATTGGAGACTGTGCTGTGATTTTGAGATTGAATCGGTATTACATCGAATCGGAAATACATCGAATATATGGATTTATTGCCTGTGTAGGGTTATTGCCCTGTCAGGGTAAATCTAACTTGATCAATTTCATTGTGATTTCCAATTACCTCCTTCTCTATATACATACAAATCTATTAAACAAATGAAATTAAAATTTTCTTTTGAAAAATGCTACCATTCCATCAGTATTTTCTTAAGACGTTGTCACGTTCAACTATCGTCAGTAAACCGACTTTACAGACAACCAATTTTTTTTTGGTACACATGAAAAGACGGGTCACAAACATACTATGAGAAAAAAAGGTATTGACTCAATAAACTTTAGTTTCGTTGTTTTTTTTTTGACTCAACCAACGAAAGTCACAAAATGCTGCCAAATATTTTCAGGCCACGTGCTAAACATATCTTTACTTTGAAAGCTCGCAGCTGATCAGGAATGCATCTAAGGGCTCATACAAAAACTTTTATAAGCTTTGACAATAGTTGTTAATTAACAGAAGGAAAAAAATTCTGCATTTTCAAAAATTATAATTCGACTTAAATCGCGCTAGATTGGTTATTTGGGCCACTGTGCGGTGCTGCCCATAATTGTTCGTTTTTCTTTTAACTCGACTATCGTTCATCCGATCGTTTCCATTCCCTTGGCGGATCGATAAATAATCCTAGTTACTAAATATGTCCAAAAGAAAGGAACCTTCTATCTATAAAACCGTGGGAGATATGACGTTTTTCCCAAAACAGTGAATTGAAACTTAATCTGACACTCATCAGCTATTTAGAAGACGAGACATTTGTTATTTTCTCTACATTCAAACAAACAGAAATATAGAAAATCAGATTCCGTCATCAAATCATTCAATTTTGCAATCGGCTGGATGTATGTGGCTACATACGAACATGGAAGACTAGCCAAGGGTGTAATGAAAGGATCCATCGCCAATATAAACAAGGTGAAGTTTCACATACTGAAAGGTTTGTATACCAAACACAGTTGCAATGGATGCTATGCTTATGCCAAAATCACCTGGGTGATTGCCAATTTATGAGAATAAAAGGTAATAATAAAAGAAAAATAAAACAACTGAACGCTTCGAAGGTAGAACAAATAATGAAATTTGTGGAGACACTACAATAAATGTTAGACAAAAGTATTTCAAAAGCCTACTTCAATCTGAATAAAAAGAAAGGCAAGGCCTACTGAGCCTTGCAACTTGCAATTGCTCTAACTGAATTGTGTTCAAGGAGATATTACATATTCGTGAGTAGCTTAAAATAAGTTCCTTTCTGGACATTATCTTTTTCCGAGCAAATCACTTTAACTTTTTTTGTCTTTCAATTAATAAGTTTTGTTGTTAACTAAAATTTTAGGTTACAAATTATCGATTTTTGTACTTAATAAGCACGTTAATATCCAACTTGAAAGCCAGAAAAACATTATTTGTTATAAAAACCTTTTCTTTTCTAACATAAGCATAAGAGTCAAAATATTTATATCAGTCTTTATCAGGCCATAACATACGCCCTATATGGTTCAACTTTTTATATGGAACGTATAAGACTCTTTGAAAAAATGTCAGCATGCACATCATTGTATAGAAAGACTATGTAAAATACTATCACAAAAAAAATTATAAGAAGTCGTCAAGTACACAGATAGACAGCTTCCTCAACTTAATCCGACACCATATAGACCAATGCCTTCATAATGAGAAAACATTATATTCTGGCCCCGTACCACGAATGCACTACCTGAAACCCCTGAAGGGACTCCCCAAAGCATTTTTGTATCTGGACTCCAAGGGCTTCATTCAAAATCATGAGGGTGTTCCTGTTTTTTTATCACCTCTCTACCGAAGAGAACAATAAAGTTGTCACAGATTCACTAATAGCGGAGGAAAACTAATCCACTATTCACTCAAAGACGTTCCGGAGCTTGTGGCTGAGTCTGATGTCCCTTACCTAACCATTTTTTTTATCTTAAAGCCAGTTGTGTAGCCTTTTTCAAATTTTTTGCTGTCGGTCTAATTTTGTTGTATCTTTCAACTATAATAAAACCCTTAAAAATAATTAAACTTATAAGTTACGCTAGAGTTCCTTTAGAGCAGTGCTTAAAAATTTGAATAGATTTTGTTACAGTTTGTTTATTTAAGTAATTATAGCATAAATATTGTCCGTAAAAAACGTTAAAAAAAAAAAAAAAAAAAAAAATAAAGGAAGCATCTCCGACCACATAAAGTATATATATTCTTGATCAGCACGACGAGCTGAGTTGATTTAGCCCTGTACGTCTGTCTGTCCGTCTGTTTCTATGCTATCTCCTCCGTCAGTTCTAAGCTATCCTCACCAAACTTTGCACGAAGTTTTTTGGTACAAATACGCTGCACATTTGTCGGAATATAGTTGCCATAGGAACGATCGGTTGAAAAACTAGTCTTAAAGAGAAAAACTTTTTTGTTTTTAATGGAAACGCCTCCAAAGTACGTATTTCTTAGTTTACTATCCCTTCCCACGATTTCACTAAGTTTGGTCGAAATCGGATGACTATAGCACATAGCTGCAGTAAGAATGATCGGTCAAAAAAAAAGTTCTAGTGAGAAAAACTTTTTGTTTTAAATGGGATCGCCTCCAAATTTCGCAATTAACATTGTATTATGCTTTTCCATGATTTCACCAAGTTTAATCGAAATCAGACATCTCTATAGTGTAGATCCCATAGAAAAGTAATGTCCAAAAAGTATTCTTAGAAAACTTTTTTTTTCAATGAAAGCTGCAAGGGTATACAAAACTTGCCGAGCCGAGTTAACTTTCCCCTATTTTTAAGCAATGAAATTTTAGTTACATTTTCTAAAAAAATTTCTTTTTTTAAGGATTTAAAAAAAAACTCTTTGTTTTATATGAATATCCGTCATGCGGCTTCGCGTGTCGCAGACAACGCATTTTATGGCGGAGGCCAGCCGCTCTAAAGGAACCGAGCTACCTGGTGTTATAAGGTAACTCATGGCCAATTTTGATAACTTCGGTAAAGTTTTTTCCTGGGATTTTTAAAACTCTAAGGGATCTGTCTCCCAGCCAGCGAGTGGTAAATTTAAAAATAGTTTTATTTCTGTATTTTCCTTGGCATTTGTAATTTATAAGAATTAATCTATTGTGGGCCTCTAGGAAGCTTTCGTTTGTTTTTAATTCCCTCCCCTCATCGAGTTGGCTTCCGTTTGGACCATTGTCCATTGAGTTCTACAGGAAAAAATAGAAAATATATTATAGAAAAATCTTTATATAATTGACAGCGCAAAGGGCCAAAGTCGAGCTTCTCTCAATCTCTTCAAACAATAGATTTAGTTTAATTTAATGTTGTGTTAATGCAAAGATAGTTATTATTATAGTCAAGTGTATTATGTTTAGATTAATTAATATTATATTAAAACTAGTTACGGTAAAATTAATTCAAAGTGGTGTTAATAATGTTTTTAACATAATGTTACATACTCGTTTTTCAGTGCTGTCTGCCGATACCTCGGTGATAATGTCTTGAATAGCTTCTTGAGCATTGAGCGGCGCTAAATATAATTTTTTAAATCGCGGGTCTAACATTGTCGACTTCACCAGTGTTTTGTTGTTTTGAAACGAGTTCAAAATAGAGATTTCTTTAGTAAGTTTCCTTCAGCCGATTGTACAGCAGTTTTTTTTTTGAGAAAAAAGAAAAGTCTTCAGAAACTTCTTAGTGATTTCGTTTACTAAAGAGTCGCTTTGGCAAATATTTAAATCAATTAAACGTAATATAGGGTAGAATTGTCTTTCGCTCGTTTGTCGACAATCGTCTATCAAAGAGTTTTTTTAAGGGCGTAACGTCCCTTACTCCAATCATATTTTTTTTTTTTCAGTATTCTACAAAAAGAAACAAAAAAAATATCAATATAATTAGATAAAAATCAAATCAATCCATAAAATATTTTTATTTTTTAGTAGATTTAAGGAACTTATCAAATATTTCATGTTGTTTTTACCCTGAGATTATTGCTTGGATATAAACAAAAAGGCCTTTCGTATATAAATATTAGCGAAGTTAGCTGGCTACATCGGGCCTCGTATATTAAGCATTAGCAGTGAAATATTTGGTTGCTCAAGAAACAGCTGAATTACGGTAAAACACTGAGATATGCGGAACACTTGCTTATGTTCATAACATATGTACATACATACATATGTATACATACTTCCGGCAGCATTTGAGGTAAAGTTTTGACTTGGTTAGGGACTGTTGATAAAATGCAATGGCGATAAACATACAAACTTATCTAAGTGCCTTTATTGGGCCTCTAAAAATCGCCTTTCTATCAACGACTAACATGGTCGGGCAATGTCCCAAATATTGTAGAACAATTAAACATTACCTTGAATACTTTTTTAACCTTATAACAGCAACAATATAACTAGAGGCGAATGCCCCAAAATATTTATATGTATGCTTGTTTGTCCGTTTGTTTGTTTGTATATGACATTGATATAAATGCTGAGTCAAAATGTTTGGCTTTGGCTTTGGGTCATTCGCCCTCCTGCTTATTGGCTGGTATCCGTAATCGAAGCTATATGGCACTCCATTGCATACCCTAATACTCCCGATTACCATATTTTACGCTCACACACACACACACAACACAGGCAAAGATGCCGGATCAGGTCGGTCTCCACAGTGGATGGACAGCACGGGGCATGGAACAATTATCTTGTCACCCATCTGAGGGTTGGGTGGTTATTTTGCAAAGTAAATACACACACACACACACACATAGACGCCCGCATGCATGCTGGCCCCCCTACCGTGTGTCCCTCAAGTATTTTACTCTTTTTACGGTTACACGTGCGGCATCGTTCGTTCCCCCCGTCACCACTCCGCACTAACCTCAACAAAAACCGAAACAGAGCGCAACATTTAGCCCGCTCTTTTGCTGTCTGTGTGTGTGTGTGTGTGTGTCTCGCTCTCTGTCTCTCTCTCTTTCTCTCTCTCCATTTATACCTCTCTTTGGACTCTTTAGCTCTGCCGTTAACGACTTAGTCTGTTACGATTTGGGCTACGCTTGGATATTTCCATTGCTTTGGCCTTTGTGTTTTAAATAACCCCTCCACCTTCCTTTTATCAATTATCAAATTCCTTATACATACATACATACACTCATACATACATATGTAAACACTTTTAAAGGATCTGCAAATTAGTGTTAAATTTTTTACCATAAACTCTCTTAGTCACTTTGGGCTCAGGTCTGAAGGAGTAAAAGGGCGTTTTGCTTGATTGATTTTGATATTCACCAAAACTAGCTACAGGTATTCTATGGCAGTGTTCCCCAGCCATGCCCCGGGGGGGCCGAACACACTCGGAAATTTACACCGAATGCTTGACAAAGTAATGCATTAGTGCGTGCTAGAGAGAGACAGAGATCCTCTCTTCTTGGGGAACCCTGTTCTATAGCAGCGATGTTCAAGAAGAGCGAGGCCAAAAAGTGAGAGTGTATGGTTGTGCGATATTAAAGCGACACAGCCCAGCTTTGAACTGCCCTCAACGACGGCTGGGCAGCGAATGAAGGCAAAAAGAGCTCTGCTTACGCTCATATGCCCGACTTCGGCATGCGCTCGGCTCGTATGCGTGTAAATTGCGCTCGGCCCCTGGGGGCTATGGAGGAACATTGCTGTTTTATAGTCTTACCAGTTAAATTGAGCTTCTCTTTATGAGGTAGGACGGTATATTCCAGCCTTGTCCCCTTTTAATTTGTTGTTTCTTATCCTGGCTTAGTGTGAACAGTTCCGATTTGAAATTTTCATTAAAAAGTTAGGCAATTTTTAGTACTTCTTGTTATACGGTCACTCTAATTACTGTTTAGATTGAGCTAAAAATTGTAACTTACTTCCACTGTTGGCCATGAAACACTGGAACAAAGTTCTTATTCATTGAAAAATGCACTGAAGAACCTCTACAAAATTTTGTTGGTAACAGAGACATTGAATGATCTGCCTTAATTGATATTCCATGATCATCGTCATGTAATATGTGAAAGGAATCAACGAATGAGCAGTAAGGGTGTTCCAAAACCAATCAAATCCAAAAAAATATTGTTCACTGGGAAAGCATTTCCAAGCAATTAGTCGCCTATTTCTTCTACCTCAGAGCAGGGCTCGGTAAAATCATTTACAAAAGTCGCTGCTGAGAAGAGAACCGAACAGCACTAAACCGCTTAATCATGGTCGTAAACCGAACCTCGAACCTAACCAGCGGACACTGGGGCTAAAGGAAAAACTGACCTGGATTCAATGTTTAGAAGTACCTAGGTACATACCATACCTGTTAAGTTGCCATTAGATTACTAATCAATTAAATTATTTTTGGAAAATAGTCGTAGGATTATATGTTTGCTGGTGACAATATGTTATTAAGATTACGATTAGAATATCAAATATGGAAATTACCATAAATTATTAAAATATGAAGAAAAAAATACGTATTATTAACATTATCATATCCATTGATAGGATATTTTGAGGAAACAAATATTCAACAACTTAAAACATAAAAATTCAGGTTTGCTCATTAAAACAATTTTTCGAATGAAAAATCAGACAATGATTGGCGCCTAGGGCTGTTTATAATACCAGCAAATGAAAACATACGCTCTACAGGAGCCGAAGATGTTAAAGGCGTGTTGAAAGCAATAGACGCTTCTTTTAAAATGCCATATTTTAGCCATATTCTTCCGAGTAGCTATCACTCAAATAGCTGAGTGTGGCAAATTAAAGACCGTTGTGTCGGCGTAGTTCATCTGAGAAGATGGACTTGCGTTTTCATCATCGCAAAAGAAAAAATTGAAATTTGTTACAAATTAAAAAACAACAGATTTACTCACCATCAATCTCAAAATAAGTTTTGTATGTAGACAACATTGATGTGTTGTGGTGCGAAAAAGGCGTCCAAAACATCCCGAACTTTTTCACTGCAAAACCAAATCGGTGGGGGGAAGAAAGTCCTAAACGCTCCGTTTTATCCTTAGTAGAAGTGGGTTATGGTTCGTTGGCGCCATGTTACTAGATACAAATTTTGTGTAACGGGTGACAACTAAAAATCTGCACAAACTTTGCGAAGGCGCGCCCTTAGCTGAGCTTTACATAAAAGCTTTCGGGATGACATTTCTTTCTCTTTGTTCATGCCCGCCTGAAAAAAATGTTGACAAGTAGTCGCCATCATGCCGTCCGAGCAAGAACTTCTTCGTGATCGCGTTGTAAAATTCTACGAAATGCACGCTGACAAAGGTAAACCATTTTACCCAAAAGGGCAAGTCCAAACGCTCTATTTAGAGTATTTTGCAACGAAAAATAATAAAAAGAGAAGTTGGAAGTGTTCGGAAAGCAAACATTATGACCGGCCAAGCTGTCAGAAAGCTAACCCAACTTCTTAACAACATAAGTCAACGAGATGCAGCCAGAAAATTTAATTGCAGCCAACAACACATCAGTAAAGAGCTGAAAAAGAATAAAATTGTTGCCAGACGTAAGCAAAGAGCACCAAGTTACACACCTGATCAAATACAAAACTGTCAAATCTTAATGTCGGTGGATGTGCAACCAATATCGCCTTTTTGCTAATATCCCTTTTGTACCAAAAGAACGGAACCCAACAAGCTTGCCGCAGTGTCGTCCAATTGAAGATTTTTTTTGGAAGTCTGAGTGCAGCAGTTTACAAAAACAACTGGAAGGCCAAAAATATTAAAGAACTGACCAACAGGATCCGGAAATACGACCCCAAGGGCGTACAGGGGCACAGTGGGCGATTTGGTCTCGCTAGCGGCATTTAAGGCCCTATTCTCTTTCAGCAAAAAATTTTTTTCGACTTTTTTTTTTTTGCATTTTTTTATAGCTTGGACATTTAAGAATATAACCCTAAAAGGGTTTTTTGAAATTCGAAATACTTTAGAAGATATAGCCCTTTCAATGACCCAAAGTGACCCGATTTGCCTAGCAACTGAAAACTTTAAGCGCGTTTATCTCGAAACCACGTTTTTCGAGCTGGCGGCCACGATTCCGCCAGTTCTACTGAACCGATTTGGATGAAACAAAGTTTAATCGACGTAGAATTGTCACCATTCTGGCCCGTAGTAAAATAAATTTTTGCGATTAATTAAAATAAATGCGATTTTTTTTACTATTTTTTTTTACACTAAACTACAAAAAAATGGGTCCAAATTCGATTTGTCAATTTCAAGTGGCCGCCATTTTGTCAAAAAAATCGCAAAATTTTTATTTTACTACGGGCCAGAATTACATCTATGCTGATCATAACCCTATATTTTTTTTTTTTTTTCAGACGCTCCTGAGGGCCGGAATCGTGGCCGCCAGCACCATGCCTTTTTTTTGAGGGCCAACTTTGACGGTGCCATCATCTATGGCATCTATGGCTTATCGCGGCGAAAAATTTTTTTTTATTTTCTTTCATTCATTACTAATTCAATAAAAAAAACAAAATTCAAATATCTTTTTGCGTTTTCAAATGAGAATTTTTTCAAAAAAGGTCCAAAAACAGCAAGCTGAAGGAGAATAGGGCCTTAATTAATAACTTCTAAACTAAAATAGATGTTTTCAGTCTGTTTTTTTTCACTGCTCAGAGAAAAATCAGAACAAAAAAATTTGTTTTAAATTTTTTTTTTTTAATTCAAAAAAGTTTTTCTCACTAAGACTAGTTTTTCGACCGATCGTTCCTATGGCAGCTATATGCTATAGTTATCCGATCCGGCCGGTTCCGACAAATGTGCAGCGGATTTGTACCAAAAGACTTCGTGCAAAGTTTGGTGAGGATAGCTTTAAGTAAATGAATCGAAAGAAATATAAATTTCATTATCAACATATTAACAAATCGAGAATCAAACTTTTCTTTTTTGTTCAACCGAACCAAGGTTCGGGGTTTTCAGGAACCGGTCCGCGTACCGAACCTTGGTGAATATTAGAGGATTGTAGCCTTGGTAACAAATACTGTTAATGTATTTGTTCAACTCTAGAAAATCACAAAGCTTCCTCCTCCACATCAAAAGTATTTACAAATTATTGCACCTTAATCTTTATTAAGCTGATCTTGGGAATCTCAATTGTAGATCTTTTAGCTTTTGACAATGTCAAAAGTCTCAATGCGAGAAAAATTCATTTGTTTATGTTTCAAAATATGACTGCATGCAAGCAGAGAGAGAGAGAGAGAGAGAGAGCGCGAGACGCCAGCAAATTGAAAACAAGAGAAGCAGAGAAAGAAACAGCAACAGCAACAACAAAAAACAACAGCAAGAGTCAGCGATTTATTCAATTTGAATTCGAAATGCGAAGCAGACGCTGAGGCCTGAGGGTGCTGCTGCTGCTGCGCTGATGTTGCTCCGCTGGCAGCGAGCAATATACATAATTGTTGCTGTGTTTTCGCAACAACGAAAAAAAAAAAGAAACAACAACAACAAATTTGAAATCAAAATTGACAACAACAAACAACAATGTCAGGCTCATCAAAAGCTGGGCGAATGTTTACGTCGACGTTAACTTTGACTTCCGGCATTTTCTTGCTCATCGGCCTGTTGTTGTTGTTGTTACTTATTGTTAACACGACACACACACACTTGCACAACTGCACACGTATTGCAACAAAGCTGAAAATTCGAATGCGTTTTTAGCGCAAAACAAAAACCTGTTACGAATTCGCCAGCAAAAGAAAATATTGTTAGCCACTTGACACGTTTGAAAACGCCCCCCCTAGAATCTTCTTCCACGTTCGAGCAGAGCATCTAAAAATCAGTCAAATGGCACTCAAAAAAAGCTAAACAGAATGGTTTTTCACGCCACGGCCACCATGCGGTTGGTTGGGACTGACTGCTGGGACTTGGTTGGTCTCGGTATCGGTTTTGCTGCAAGTCAAGGGAAAGGGCATTAAATAGAGAAAAGCCGAGCGGCGGCATGCCACACATTTTGTGTTACAGTTTCAATTTGAAGGGAAAAACGTTTCCCCATACGCACGCATGTGTACAGAGTACACACATACACATGTACGCGTGTAAATATGTATGTATGTATGTATGTAAGCGGCGTTATCATCAATTTCTAAATGCAAAAACCGCACTAGAAGCAAGTCGAAGCGCTCGACTATAAATTACCCTTAACCCTTGATGTTGTGTGATTTCATTCATTTGCCTCTGCACACAGACGCAAGCATTCACACATTCACCACTTGGTCGTCGCGTAGTTGCCGCCGCTTTCCCATGCTGAAAAGAACATTTAACGTGCATACTTTCCGTGTTTTTAATACCCTTGCAGAGGGTATTATAAAATTGTGAGGATGTTTGTAAAGCATTGAAGGAAGCATCTCCGAACACATAAAGTATATATATTCTTGATCAGCACGACGAGTCTGAGTTGATTTAGCCCTGTCCGTCTGTCTGTTTCTATGCTATCTCCTCCGTCAGTTTTAATCAACAACAAAATACGGTCACATAAATCTGCTGTGCAATTAATGTTGCCCTTCTGTTTGATTTTGGTGCCCACTTGAAGCATATTGGTCGAGTTAAGCTCGATTTTGAATTCTCATTTGCGTGAAAGTCAAGTAGGAGCAGTACACGCTTTTAAAATCCAATATTCACATAAAGAAAAGTCAGGTATTTAATCAAGTACTTGCATCAACGGAGATTGAAATCGCTGAAACTCATTTCAACTACTAACGAAAAGGACATTCACAGCCTTTTCTCTCTGTGTATCGACTTTAAGTACCGTTTACTCTGATGCGAAATGTCGTCGTCCCTACACTGTGCTCGCACACACTTTCTTAATATCGGCCAGGTTTTGTTTTTATGGTCAGCTTTATGATGTCTCTTTGTTATCTGCTGGCGCGTGTAAAATGAGGGGGAAGAGCTTTTAGCGTCGCTGCAGGCAGTCGGTAGTTGATTTTTAGTTATGTGTGTACTTCATCACAGTGTGCAATGCAAACAATCAAGCTAGCAGCACATGCATGTGTGTTCGTTGTCCGTAGCATACATTTTCAATGTCACGTATTGGCTGTTGAATTTCTGTAACTCACACACACACACACACACACAGATAGCGAGACTAAGCAAGAGCGAGTCATCAGCGACTTAATTATTAAATTAAATGCGCTAAATGGCAGCACACGCAAGTGGCAATAAAAAGAAACACACACATTTAAACACAAACACACGCACTTTGTCGACGCCACCTTATGCTTTTTGCTTACAACCTTGTCCGTTAAGAGGCCGACACGCCGTAACACTCCCACACACGCGTGCGACTCTCACTCTGCCTCCACCTCTGCCGCCCACTAAAGCGCACACACAACCCTTCGCCAAAATCAAATAAAATTGTCAGCATTAAGTGTGCGCGCTCTCTTTTGCACTGCTCTCCTCCTTCTCCTGATCTCTCTCTTTGTGTCTGGCTGAATATGCGCGCGCTCTTTGGCCGTTCAATTTTCATTGCCCCAACCACCACGACGACTGCTCAATGCTTTTTTATGGCTTTTATGGTCGTAAAGCCGCTTTGGCTATGGCTCGACACTGGCCAGCTGTTGGCGCTGGCTTCATACTCTTTGCAAGCCAAGCTAAATGGCAAAATATGTATGTTTGTATGTCTGTATGTATGTATGTACATATGCATGCATACATACCCAAGACAAGGCACAGGTATGCGCCGTGTAGTGTAGTCTCCTTTCAGTCCAAAATGAAAATAAAATAAGATAATAAAAAAAAAAAAAAACCAAACGTAAAAAGCGCGCGCGGATACAGGTCGACGCTTTGTTTTGATTGTGTATTAGTGTTAGTGTTTGGTAGTTCACCAGAACGTCATACGCCAGCGTTCAAACGACGCTTTGGACAGTGGTTTTGACAAGTGAGAAAATGGGTGAAAGTTAAATTCGGCTCGGCCGAAGTTTTGCAGCCTCCATTGAAAACAAAAAAGTTTTTCTAACTAAGACTTCTTTTCGGACCTTACTTTTCTATGGGATCTATACTATATAGATGTCTGATTTCGACCAAATTTGGTGAAATCACGGAAAAGCATAATACACTGTTAATTACGAAACAAGGAGGCGATCCCATTTAAAACAAAAAAGTTTTCTTTACTGGAACTAGTTTTTATACCGATCGTTCCTATGGGAGCTATATGCTATAGTCATCCGATTTCGACTAAATTTTGTAGAATTGTGTAAAAGTATATAAATTAAGTGTATGCCAATGATAAGGACGTTTTCATTAAAAACAAAAAAGTTTTTCTCACTAGAACTAGTTTTTCGACCGATCGTTCCTATGGCAGCTATATGCTATCGTCATCCGATTTCGACCAAACTTAGTGAAATTATGGGAAAGGATAGTAAACTAAGAAATACGCACTTTGGAGGCGTTTCCATTAAAAACATAAAAGTTTTTCTCTTTAAGACTAGTTTTTCAACCGATCGTTCCTATGGCAGCTATATGCTATAGTCATCCGATCCGGCCGGTTCCGACAAATGTGCAGCGTATATGTACCAGAAGACTTCGTGCAAAGTTTGGTGAGGATAGCATTAAAACTGACGGAGGAGTTAGCATAGAAACAGACAGACGGAC
Organism: Lordiphosa collinella; assembly: GCA_018904265.1. Lineage (NCBI taxonomy): Eukaryota > Metazoa > Arthropoda > Insecta > Diptera > Drosophilidae > Lordiphosa > Lordiphosa collinella. The sequence continues at coordinate 177,065 of JAEIFV010000549.1, read as the reverse complement.
GGACGGACGGACAGACGGACAAGGCTAAATCAACTCAGCTCGTCATGCTGATCAAGAATATATATACTTTATGTGGTCGGAGATGCTTTCTTCTATGCGTTACAAACATCCGGACAATTTTTTAATACCCTCTGCAAGGGTATAAAAATGTTCCAAAAACTCAATTTGTGGCTCAATTCGTGAAGAGAGTTCGTGAAACAGGAATGTTGGTGGATAAAACAACCCGTGTACGTACTCGTCCGTTGCGCTCGACCGAAAACATTGGTGCGGTTGCTGAAAATGTGCGTAAACAACCATCGATCTCAACAACTGAACATTTCGCGCACTTCTTTGATGCGAATTTTGCATAAAGACCTTGCCATGAAGCCATACAATGTTCAATTGGTGCAGCAGCTAAAGCCAATTGACCATCCGAATCGTCTACAGTTCACAAATTTGGCGAAAGATCGTTTGGACGAAAAGTCATCTTTTCGAATGAAGCACATTTCCACCTCTGTGGTTATGTTTATAAACAAAATTGTCGCATCTGGGGCACAGAAATCCACTGTTTGGTGAGGATTTTGGTCTCTGGTCCATTTTTCATTTAAAATGAAGAAGGAGCCACCGTGACCGTGAATGGTGAGCGCTACCGCGCAATGTTACGTGATTGGTTCTTCGAGGAAATTGAAGCGGAAGACTTGGACGATATTTGGTTTCAACAAAACGGCGCTACGTGCCACAAAGCGCACGCCACAAGCGATCTTCTGCGATCTATCTTCGAAAATCGAATAAGCAGCAAATAGGGGGATGTAGAGTGGGGGCGCCCAAAAAAGGCCTAATAACAAAAAAGGTGGGGTTTGGGAGAAGGGAGAAAAAAAAAAAAAAAAAAAAAAAAAAAAAAAAAAAAAATTTAAATTTAAAAATTTTTATTTTTTATTTTTTTAAACAAAAAAAAACATAATACTAAAAAAAAATAAATAAAAAAAAAAAAAATAAATAAAAAAAAAATTATAGAAAAAATATGTTTGTTAATTTAATTATTAAAAAAAAAAAAAAAAATAAAAAAAAAAAAAAAAAAAAAAAAAAAAAAAAAAAAAAAAAAAACAAAAAAAGAAAAAGAAGGGGTGGGGGGTCCGCCAAACAAAAACAAAAAAGGGGAAAAAAATGGAAGCAAAAAAGGAGAAAAAAAAAAAGTTTTAAAAATAGAGAAGCGGGAGAGAAACAAAAAACAAAAAAAAAAGCTAGTGCAAAAAAAAGAACACAAGAACACATTCTGTGGTGTAACAAAAAATAAAAATCGATTAATTTTAACCGTGATCGATATGAAGGTAAAAGCCCGCTAGAGTCCCAATTCAGATTGCGAAGAGCGAAAATTAAAAATTGTTTCTGAACGGATTCGATAAGCGATTTTTTTGCCCCATACACTAGAGCAGTATTCCTAAATAGGTCGTACTAAGGATATGTACAAAGTTTTCGTTGTGTAGGGGTCGTCAAACTCTTTAGACCAGCGCTTAATAAATGCCAATACTCCTTTGGCTTTATTTACTGTGGTGGCGATGTGAGTGTTAAAACACAATTTCTGGTAAAACAATACACCAAGATCCTTTACATGAGATATTCGGTCTAAGACTTGATTTCCTATTGAATATGAGACAATATGGGGAGAACTACGGTAAAAAGTCATCATTTGGCATTTAGTATGGTTAAGGAAAAGAAGGTTATTTAAGCACCAATTCTGAAGTTCGTTTAGGTCTAACTGTAGGTGAGTATGCAAGAACCACTCCGAGTAAGGAAGGCAGATTTTAACGTCATCTGAGTACATAAATACTGTTGAGTGCGATATAACTTGAGGGAGGTCATTTTAAAAAGTATAAAAAGCAACGGGCCTAGATGACTACCCTGCGGGACACCTGAAGTTACGTTCACAACTGTTGACAGAACATTATTAAACGGCACTCGTTGAGTTCGATTAGATAAGTACGACGAGATCCAATATAATAGGTTAGGAGGGAAGCCGTATAGCGACAGTTTGTGGATAAGAACAGAATCGAAGGTCTTACTAAAATCAGTAAAGACAACATCGGTTTGAGAGCCGGACTGAAAACTACGATTTATCAGTGATGAAAACTCGAGAAGATTCGTCGTTGTCGATCGACGTTTAACAAAGCCATGCTGCGAAGGAGATATGAGGTTGCTACAGAGATGCTGCAACTGCAAGGTGACCAGCTCTTCGAACAATTTTGGAATGGCAGAAAGCTTAGCAATGCCTCGATAATTCTCAACATCCGATCTAGACCCTTTTTTGTGAAGTGGGATAATACATATGATTCGTTCCAAATCAGTGGAAGACAAGACTGTTTTAAAGACAGGTTATAAAGATATGAAATGGGTGAGCATAAAGATTCAGCACAGTTCCTAATAATACAGCTTGGGACATTGTCAGGGCCAGCCGAGAAAGATAAATCAGTCGTTGATAGACTATGACAAACATCACTTTCTTCAAAAAAGTTCGCGTGCGGTATAGGGTACGGATATGGAGTAGAAGTGCTGTAAGACTGTGATGAATAGGTCGACTGAAAAAATGTGGCAAATAGATTAGCAATATTAAGATCAGAAGATTCAATGCTATTCTGATAGTGAAGAGTGGGGGGAAATGCGTTCGACTTGCGTTTAGAGTTAACAAATGAGTAGAACTGCTTTGGATCATTACGGAAATTGATCCTGCATTGTGAGAGGTAATCTGCGTAACATCGGCTATTAATGGTGAGAAATTCAGAACGAGCAGAAGAATAGAGCGCCAAAAAATTGGTCTTGCGAAAAACACTTAACACAAGTAGTTGCCAATGGCTTATTATAAACAGGGACAATAGTCTCAACAGAGATCAAGAGGGAAGGATGATGACAATCTTCAGGCAGGGATACTGGGTTAGTCTTGACTACCGTTGTTAAAGAAGCATCACTCACAAAGATCAGGTCAAGGAGCCTCTCACGTCTATTTTGCACCGAATTAATTTGTCTAAGGGAGATGTTGGTTAAACCATCGATGAATTCGTGTTCACAATTAGGAAGTAGGGCGTTAGAATCTTCACAAGGCAGCCATAAGACATTTGGAAGATTAATATCACCTAATACTATAATTTGATCAGAGTGCCCTAATGCAGACATCACGAGATGAATTGCAGAAAGGTGATATAAATAGACAGATATCTCGGATCTAGGAGGAATGTAAGAGCAAGTTAGCTTTTGGAGCGGCATATTAAGGATCGCTTAGACTTTGCCAATAGATACCGATTGTGGGAAGAAGAGTGGCACAGCACCGTCTTTAGTGATGAAAAAAAAATTTAACCTAGATGGCTCAGACAACTGCAAACAATATTGGCGAGATTTGCGCCAGGATCGGCTATCTTGTTACAAGCTAATTTTTGGCGGTGGCACCGTAATGGTATGGGCCGCGTTCAGCTACAAAGGAAAGATCCCTATATGCTTCATATCCACTCGAATGAATGAAAGAATGTATGTAGAGCTTCTGGACAATGAGCTTATAGAATTTGCTGGCAATTTGTACGGCAATGATTGGACCTACCAGCAGGATAATGCTTCCATCCACACAGCAATGGTCACTAAAGACTTTTTTAAGGCCAGAAAAATTCCCCTATTGAAGTGGCCCGTATTAAGTCCGGACCTTAATCCCATTGAAAACCTTTGAAGGGATTCTGTCCGCTCGTGTTTTTAAAAACGGACGACAGTTTGAGGCGGTTCGACACCTTAAATTGGCAATAGAGCATGAATGGTCTAATATTGACATATCTACCTTACAGTCATTAGTCAATTCAATGCCGAATTGTCGTAATTTAGTTATAAATAATAAAGGAAAAAGTATTGATTACTTAGCTTAAGAGACCAAAGCTTAAGAATGCTATATATCTTTACTATGAATATATTCTTAAATATTGTTTACTACTTATAAGTTGAATACAAATTTGTTACTTTTTTTTGTTTTCTTATCTTAAACCATGCTTTAAATACAACCACATACTTAGAAACGAACTGAAAAAATAAGTTTCATGTTTTTATTTAGAAAAAAGCGATGCACATATAATTATTTGTATGACGTATCATTTCCCTTTTGAGTATAAGCAATTGTAAAAAGAGTGTACAGGGTGTCCTATTCAAGTGATGAGTAGTGTACTTTATGTGGTCGGAGATGCTTCCTTCTATGCGTTACAGTTTTATAATACCCTACACTGCTCCATGAATGATTGAGAATAGGAGTAAGTGCTTAAAATTCAGCTAAAAAGCCAAGTCGAACATTTCGATAATTAAAAATTCAGCTGCCAAAAAGTTGAAATCGAACCACTGTGCATTGTTGTTGGTTGCTTCGGGGGGAAGGTTTTTATGATTTTCGGAAATTCCATTTGTTGTGTTATCTCTCCGCTGCTTGTTGTTGTTTACAGATTTAAAAGGCAATTAAATCAATTTGTTTCAATAAGTATGTATATACATACATATGTATGTATGTTAACTGTTTTTGGCGTCACATCACCTGTCATGACGTCACAAGTGCCTATCCTACTTTGCGTTCGCCTTTATGCAGTATTTCGATATCGATATTGGCTAATCAAAGCAAACACACGCTCTCACACACACACACACACACACACTTATGTACACCCATAGGCAGCTGTCATTGACGTTGCTTTTGAAATTGTTTCTGTTTTATGCTTCTCTTCTTCTTTTTCCTGTTGTTACTGTTGTTGTTGTTCTAGCTGAGAGCTCATACGCTCGCATTTCAAAGTCGAACAGATAAAATACAACCTAGAGCAGTGGGGAGAGAGAGGAGAGCAACGCGATTCAACATAACAACAACAGGTTTAAACTACGCAAACGGGGCAAAGGCAAATTACAATAACAGAAGCTACCGCGGCGACGCTACGCGACGCGACTACGACAACGGTGATAACAACAACACCCAGGGAGAGTCAATATCCATGTGTGTGCGAGTGTGTGTATGCATGGAAATGGAAATCAGGCACTCATGTATGGGTGTATCTTTTGGATATGCCTTCAAATTGGCCCCAACCATAATGCCGAATGGTTGCCAAACGTAAACAAAACTTGACAATTAAGTGGAACAACGCGAATACAAATGATGATGACGACGACGACACGCACACACAGGCACATATGTACATACATACATAAGCTCAGAGGCGGAACAAAGAAGGAAGAAAATGTTTGTAAGTATGTGTGCATGCTAATGCAGGCAGACTTTTGTTGGGATTGGTCATGTTGGACATAATTAACCCCTGAAATTCTGAAAAAGGTGCGAATTCCAGGCTGCATACCGTGAACTCGTCGTAGTCTTGGCCAAAGTTACTGAAAGCGCATCTCAAGTTGACTCACACCCTCTCCTTGGTGACCCCCTCTGTCTAACCGGGTAATGTTGAAGGAACTATCGTTAGATCACTGCCCTAAACGGTCATACTTGTTGTTAGTAACACTAAAGCTATTCTTCGACTTTTTAAGACAACTTTTGAATCTCAATATATAAATACTACATACAATTTTTGGTATTTACTTCAAAATCTTGAGTTAAACCATGAAGAACCACAGCGATAGGGCATAACACACAATCAAAGAGTTATGTACACTTGTATGGGTGTATTCCGTTTGCTTCTGCAGAAATTAAGAGCAAGCGAGAGCAGAAAACCTTAAATAAACAAATACAATCTGTGAGGGTCAAACACTAAAAGAAAAGTAACGGTAAACTGTTGAAATGTATGTACATGCATCCATGCGTTTTTTAAAATTTAATTCTTTTACATTTTTTGGGCCAAAATCACAATTACATAAATCGTCAAAACCTTGAACCATTTTTGTTTTTTAATAAAAGCGAACAGGTTTCTAGCGACTGTAAACGATCAAACACACACACACACACTCACAAGCGGTACGTAGTGTATTTGCTCTTACGTTTTTACGCTAGCACAAAATCAAAACGTGCCAAAGCAAAACAATAACAAAGACTGCAATGCTGCTGCACACAAACACACACAGAAACATTCATACATACATACATACAGATGCAAGCATGCTGGCTCAGACTCACAGTCTTGACAATACGTCGCCGATTATGCGATAAGTTAAAATGAGAGAGGGCAGAGCCAACGGCTGCGGCTGTGGCTGATGATCGCCCTTGGGTATGGGGTAAGAGAGTGCGCGCTTATTCGTTTTGCCAAATACTTTTTGAAGATTTCTAGCTGCTCTCGCTCACTAATTACCGTTAAGCGAGCTTAGCTTTAATTTTGTTTTTGGCCCTTATTGTAACTGTAACTAGCGCACGCTTTCTCTGGCCAGAGAGAGAAAGAAAAACAGGCAGTTTTCTCACTTGAAAGAGGGGGGTGTATGTATGTATGTATGGCAAGGCCGCAATTAATTACAAACTTACCCAGCTGTCCGCCGTTCCCCCCTCTTTTGATTTGCCTCTTCTGTGTCTTCTTTGTGTGTATCTGTAATGACGGCGAAAAGTGGCACGTATCAATGTTGAAAGCATAAACACAAAGAGCAACACTCCATGCAAAGAGAAAGAGAGCGAGAGGAAGAACACCAAATGCAAACGCTTTCGCCGGTCGGTCGGTCGCCTTACCGTTACGTTAACCCTTTTTTGTCATAGATGCTGACCAAATTATTAAAATGTGAAAAGGACACACAACAAAACACACTCTGTCCCCCTTCCCCAGCTACTGCCAACGACTGGGGTAGCAAGAAGCTGCAACAGCCGCCAACCAGCAGGCCAAAGAAGCCACAGCCACAGCAACAATGACTTGGTCGATGGCTGTGGATCGGTGTGAAGGGGGACGGGGAGGACAACGCGCATTGGGAGTCATTGATTTTCGTTTATGAGTTGAAGCAGCACAGACGGCAACGTCCACGACGCTCTCACTTTTTATACGTTCATTCACACGACGCACAGTGGCACCAACACTGGGAAAACGCAAAGTCTTACTCGCTTAAGAAACAAAATACATACATGTGTAGTACATATTATGTACATCACAGGGGATCACCAACGAGGAGAGACCGTTAAGCGCTGAAGAAGAAAATAAAATTGCTAGCATGTTGCATCAAAATAGTTGCATTAGCATCATTAAACATCTTAAACACTTTTCAAATCTTCGTCATAATTTGTGATCGAATAGATCACAAACCACTGTGACTCTGACTGGGCTCCCTTTTTTTGTACAAATGCCTCTGTCTGTGGGCATTTCCAGATACTCTGCCTTTGCAAATGCAGAGAGCGACGCGCACACACACACACCACAAAGCCAAAGAGAGCACGCGCGCCAAAAAAAAAGTGGCCATGCGATGCGACAGCTAGAGAGAGGGAGAGTACAAGAGCAAGCGGTGGGGGACAAAGGCAAATGAAACTTAAATATGTTATTGATAATTAAAATTGAAAGCATGCAGATGCAATAGAGGCGGGCAAGCCAGTATATGTACAAATGTACATACATACATATACTCAGCCAGACGGTCTGATTTCGTTTGCAGTCCCCCCTCCCCCAATATCCTTAACTATTGGCTAAAGCGTGTGCGTTGGTAATCACAGGCGGCAAAAACATCTCGCAGGTAGCTTACCAACTCTTGGACATGCGTCATATGTATGTTTGTAAGTGTGTGTATGCGTGTGTAGGTTTCGGCATTTTCTTTTATTTGCAGCAAATTGAAAGCCATAAATTGTTAATTGCTTGCCATTGCCTAATTACATAATTTGAATTTGACTCAAAAGAAGAGCAAAATGCAATTTAAGTAAAAGCATAGAACCTTGCATTGACACATGCAAAGTATTTTTGATTAAACTGTAACCATTTGCGTTTGTTCCTGTTCCACTTCAACTAATTACATTTTCCATGACAAGGCGTCTCGCTAGGCTAACCACCCAGCCACCCACCCACCGACTTAGTATCTCAAAGGCGCCTTTTGCCCAGTGGCGCGTGTGTTTGCGTTTTGCTTCCGTTACTCTCACAGAGCGGTGCCAAAAATCTTTTGCGCCACTTGCATATCACGTAGGCCAGCAGCCAATGCTCTCTCGCCTCTCTTTATGCCGCGCTCTCTTGAACACCGTATTGCTTTCTCTTTGGCTTTGCCACTTCCGTTTTTTTTGTTTGTGCGGCGGCGGCGGCGGCGACAAAGAAAACGAACGAACGAAGCCCGAACATCTGTGCGCCCGCAGTTGGCGTCGGTCTTGCCATTGCCAGTTCATTCAGTTTTCAGTTCATTTCGAACGCGAGAACCGTGCGGACGTGTGCTCGCCTCGTGGAACGGTACCAACTTATAAAGAAAAACTTAAAAAAGCATTAAACAGCTTGAAACAAAACAGTTGAAAACAAAAAACAATAAAATCACCACACACTACTTCACTTCACTTCACTCGTCCCTCCCAAAACAACTGGCTGCAAGCGGCGGCATCTCAAACCAAACCGACCAAACTCTTGAGACGTGTGTGTGTGTGTGTTAGTGTGTGCGTGTGCGTGCGTGTGTTTGTTGAACTTTTTACTGCCCTCACAAAAACAAAGTCCACTGCAATTTAATTTTGTCAATTGTGTGCCTCTACAAACCCATAAACAAATCCTTTTTTGTTAACATTTTTTTACTGTTGTGCGAAGTGCAAAAAAAAAACAAACAAAAAGTTCAAAAGTCCTGGATTATTTTGAATTTTGTAAAGTTAAACAAAGACAAATCAACAACAATCAGTAAAAAATTTACCTAACGGTAACGAGTAAAGTGAAATCTCACGCAACAAAAAGAAAAATAAAATAACAGCAGCAGCGGCAGCAGCGGAAGAGCACAAGTGCCAGGAGTAAGAGAGCCCCAGCCAGAGAGCGGCGCATAATTTAGGTGCTTCCTCCTAAAAAGCAAAAACCAAAAAACAAAGACAACAAATTTGTGGTTTACCTTGTTGTTGCAACAACAATTACGCACAATCATTTAAAAAGAAAATATTGTAGTAGGATAATCATAATAATAATGACCTTGCCAACCAACACAAACGCCAGCAGCAACGGCAGCAGCGACGATGACTCGGACATGTTTGGACCGCCCCGCTGCTCCCCGCCCATCGGCTATCATCATCATCGATCGCGCGTGCCAATGATATCGCCCAAGTTGCGTCAACGTGAGGAGCGTAAACGCATTCTTCAGCTTTGTGCCCATAAACTGGAGCGTATCAAGGATTCCGAGGCGAATCTGCGACGCAGCGTGTGCATTAATAATACGTATTGTCGCCTCACCGACGAGCTGAGACGTGAGAAGCAAATGCGATACCTGCAGAATCTCCCAAAGTGAGTATAAAAAGCGTTGGTGATTCACCTTTAGCCTTTAAAATGTTATCTAAAACGCTTGCTTAATTGTTCTGCGAACAGAAACTTTGAAACTCTCTTAATTGTTCACTTCTATGCCATTACAAAAGCTTAAAAGTATAGATCACTTTCGCCATACTTTTTATACAGAGTTGTCATATGAAGTTGGTCTTGATTTCAAAGCTTCGTGCGTCGTGCGCTGCCTACTGCTGTTTCGGTTTTTGTGTGTGTCCTTTTGAAAAAGTATGCTAATACACACACACACAAGTATAAATGCGCACGTGTGCAGCTGATATGCAAAATATGTTTGCTTTTATTGTCTAAGGAATTTCATTCTTTTTCTTCAAATTTTCGTTCATTTGATTTTTGACCTGAGGCGTTTGCTGACGTACTTCTAGGCAGCAGTAACTAAAATTAATTTAATTAGTAGCGGTAATAAGTAAAGTGAAATTAAATTAGTTGCAACCTATATACCAACTGCTCAATAGTACATTGAGTCGTAAAGCATCTGCATTACAAAATTGTGTGTCGTTTAGTGGCCGTCCCGTCCAAGGCATACTTAACAAGGTAGCCGCACTTGCTCTCTCGCCCTCTTTGCTTGCCGCTTATGTGTCAGTCTGTGAACAACAGTCGTGAGGGAAGCATCTCCGCGGACGAATTATTTCTGTTTTGCCTCTCAAATTTTGTTTGAAACTTTACGTGTTTTTGCTATGACTCCATATGTATATGTATATATATTGCATGCACGTACAAATTTCTTTGCTTTGACTCAAGCGAGAGCAAAAATTCATTACTCTCTCGCTCTCGCTCATTTTGACATTTTTATAAGCGGCAATGAGAGAGCAAGTGCGGCTACCTTGTTAAGTATGCCTTGGTCCCGTCCACACCGTCGATTACAATTCTTAGATCAGTATATGCAGTTGTAATGGACCCACTTATTCGATTACTGGTAATGAGTTTTCGAAAACAGGCAGTCCACAAAGCGGCCATGCTAATATAAAAGTAATCTGGGTTGTAATCGATTCTGTCTGGCCCTCAGGTGCTCGTGCGTCGCTGGTTAGTTGCCAACAACTTAATCTAGCCTAACTGTTGTCTTGGCAGTTCGCTATTCAATTCTAAAATTGGTCTCAACCCAAGATTTCGAACCTAAAATTGGTCTCAAAGTCGCAAAATTGCAGCGCGACTGATTGTTTTAGATAGGCTTCGGGTATGATTTCATAAAAAAAAGTCGTCAAAATAAAAGGAGCTACCGAATTAAATGGGTTGATAAACGAGAATCCCAACTCTTACTCCAGAAACAAGGGACTTAAGACAAGTTTTTTAAAAAAATCCCAAAATCAGCTCAACTCTTCTAAATACATTAAAAATAAACAAGAATCTAGATCTTTCAATTAAACCAATCTCAAACCTACGAAAGCCTCCACCACTTCGGTGCAATTTTATTTAGCAACACCACCCAATATCTGTCAATTATGATTGATTGATTCCTGAACAGACTTTCTCATCAATAATAACCACAGACTTTCACACTACCTCTTGAAACGAATCATCGAAATAGGGTCTAGATTGGATATTGAGAACTATCAAAGCTTTGCAAACGATAAGCCTGCATCTCAGCATAGTCCCTTCTGATCATCTCATCTCTTCAGTTTTCATTATCATTAATAAATCGACATTTTCAATGCACTGATTTCAGCATACTCTTACTCCTCTTACTTTTGAGCTTGTTTACAAACCTAATGACCTAAATCTCGTCTTACCACCTAGCTCTCATTGCATAAAATAAATATTATTGTGAATGTAACTTCTGGAGAGTCCCACAAGGCGGTTGCTTTTTATACCCTTGCAGGGGGTATTATAAAATTGTCCGGATGTTTGTAACGCATTGAAGGAAGCATCTCCGACCACATAAAGTATATATATTCTTGATCAGCATGACGAGCTGAGTTGATTTAGCCCTGTCCGTCTGTCTGTTTCTATGCTATCTCCTCCGTCAGTTTTAAAGCTATCCTCACCAAACTTTGCACGAAGTCTTTTGGTACAAATACGCTGCACATTTGTCGGAACCGGCCGAATCGGATGACTATAGCATATAGCTGTCATAGGAACGATCGGTCGAAAAACTAGTCTTAGTGAGAAAAACTATTTTGTTTTCTATGGGAACGAAATCATACATCTATATAGTAAAGATCCCAATGAAAAGTAAGGTCCAAAAAGAAGTCTTATTTAGAAAAATAGGGGAAAGTTAACTTCGACTCGGCCGAAGTCGGAAAAAGTTTTTCTAACTAAGACTACTTTTTGGACCTTAATTTTCTATGGGATGTATACTATATAGTGTCTGATTTCGACCAAACTTGGTGAAATCTTGGAAAAGCATAATACACTGTTAATTACAAAATTTGGAGGCGATCCCATTTAAAACTAAAAAGTTTTTCTCACTAGAACTTCTTTTTCGACCGATCATTCTTACTGCAGCTATATGCTATAGTTATCCGATTTTGATAAAACTTTGTAGAAATATGTTAAAGTATATAAAATAAGAATATGCCAATAAAAAGGACGTTTTCATTAAAAACAAAAAAGTTTTTCTCACTAGAACTAGTTTTTCGACTGATCGTTCCTATGGGAGCTATATGTTATAGTCATCCGATTTCGACCCAACTTTGTAGAATTGTGTAAAAGTATATAAAATGAGTGTATGCCAATGATAAGGATGTTTTCATTAAAAACAAAAAAGTTTTTCTCACAAAAACTAGTTTTTCGACCGATCGTTCCTATGGGAGCTATATGTTATAGTAAACTGATTTCGACCCAACTTTGTAGAATTGTGAAAAGTATATAAAATAGGTAGCCAAGAAAGACGTTCTTAAAAATTTCTCAAGACAGTTCGGTCGTTGGGGCTTTGCAACGTAGTGTGTAAAGTATATAAAATAAGTGTATGCCAATGATAAGGACGTTTTCATTAAAAACAAAAAAGTTTTCTCTCACTAGAACTAGTTTTTCGACCGATCGTTCCTATGGCAGCTATATGCTATAGTCATCCGATTTCGACCAAACTTAGTGAAATCATGGGAAAGGATAGTAAACTAAGTAATACGTACTTTGGAGGCGTTTCCATTAAAAACAAAAAAGTTTTTCTTACTAAAACTAGTTTTTTGACCGATCGTTCCTATGGCAGCTATATGCTATAGTCATCCGATCCGGCCGGTTCCAACAAATGTGCAGCGTATATGTACCAGAAGACTTCGTGCAAAGTTTGGTGAGGATAGCTTTAAAACATAGAAACAGACGGACAGGGCTAAATCAACTCAGCTCGTCATGCTGATCAAGAATATATATACTTTATGTGGTCGGAGATGCTTCCTTCAATGCGTTACAAACATCCGCACAATTTTATAATACCCTCTGCAAGGGTATAAAAGCAAACTGCAAGGGTATACAAAACTTCGGCCGAGTCGAAATTAACTTTCTCCTATTTTTGTATTCTGTGATCGATGACTCTCAATCATATTACAACCATTTTGTAAAAGTCTAAGATATTTTACTTACATCTACAACATTATGCAAATGAGTGCATCATAGGTTACATCTTGTTTTGTTCTTAAGGCCCGACTCCACATATTTATTTATAGATTTAGATAATAAAGTTGCGTCAGCAGGGTCTGGCTAGTGTTTCATAATAAAGATAAGCACTATTGCAGTGCCTCTTCCATACATGCGTCATTATTTGCCCTAATCTCGCATGTATTTTCCCCGCGTAGAGTTGAAATCATTTGAATCAATATTTCCCAAAGGATATGTACTATTTTATTTGGCGTTTTCAAGTTTCTTCCTTCTACCTGTTACATACTTTTTCACAACGTATAAAAACGGAATACGTGACTTAAAAATTTTGGAAAATCTACCCACAAAGTTCAAAAATGGGGGGAAACTCTTTTGCTCTTCATCTGATTAGCTTCAAGCTCATTTTTTTAACATCACATAAAAAATTTCATCAACATAATTTTTATGATTTTTGGAAAATCAGGAAACTTTGGCGGGAAACTGCTACCAAAAGCTTTTATGTCTTCCATTCGACTGAATTTAAAATAATATCTAAAGATCCATATAAAAAAAAACCTCCTTATGGGGTTTCCATAAATATAGTTTTTGCCTTTTTTTGGGTGTAAATTGGTGGGGTTATTTTTTACACTTTAAGGCGATATACGTACTAGTGATGAGGGCGTGAGTGATATTTTGTAAGCTTTGGATTTGTTGTATGGTTTTTGCTTTGTTGACGTCACGCACCTCCAACTCTTCAACAATGTAACCCCAAAATGAAATGTCATCATTTTACAGCAGTAAACTTCATGCGACTAAAAGTAGTGCCGTCGTCGTGGCATGTAACTTTAAACAAAACTGATTTGTAATCATTTTGCAGCCAAAACTGACAATAATTGACCGAGTGCAAGGTATAAACACGGTAGTTGTATTCAAGAAAGGAGAGGAACTTCAGCCTTCGCCACAACATACACACAAGCATAGATTTATACCCATACAAATACCACAAAAACAGCACAAACCAACATTCAGGCCAAGCTCAAAAATACAAAAAAAAAAAGCAAAGCAAAACGAAGCATAACTAAACGCAGATATACAACTCAAGAGACATAAAAAAACCAAACGACGAGGCGAACAATGGGAAAATTTGTGCGAGTGTCCAGAGCTCTCAGAGCGTCTGACTGGAGATTTGTAAGAAAAGATTAACTCGAATGCAGTAGAAATTGGCACATTGTATAATTAAAGAGCCAAAAATTATACAGGAACAAAACGCAGGCCAAAGAAATCAAAGCAATAATTATGAACATATGTATGTATGTCTGTCTGTCTGTCTGTCTGTATGTAGGCAAGCGCGATATTTCCTCTTTCAGTCTGTGCTAAAAAGCGTTGCGCTCGTTGAAATAATCACGTTCCACTTGCAACAAAAAAAAAAAAAAAAAAAAAAGCCACCACAACAACAGTCAGCGATGATAGCAAAGCAAACCGCTCGCTCTACTAGCCAAAGTCAAAGCGCAGCAAGAGCCAAGCCATGCCAAGCCAGCTTTGCGTTTGCGACGACTAAAACCTTCAGACTTTTGCAAACACACACACACACACACACACAGGGGCACATTCAGTTAACCAGAGATGTGTCATAATCATGCACGTGTCACGCATCAGGCTACACTCGTGAAAGTCGCTTAAGACCAACTAATTTCAATGATTGAGACGCATTTTCTGCAAATGGAATTAGGAATAGAATGTCAAAGAATAAAGTACAGCTGAAAAATTGGCAGCTGAAATAGAACCCAATAGAGAAACTTGGAAGTAGCTCAAAAAAACAGTTTTCAATCGATTTCGGTGGAGTGCTTGATACCTGTGAATTCACCAAGGGAATAACGCTCCAGAGAAGAAGACTGTTGAAAAACTTAGGTCAGGATAGTTTCGGCTTTAGGAACGACTCATTTCGAATGAAGCAAGTCGAAGAGTCGAGGCGCTCTTAAGAAGTTTGACTCTCATATCAGTTTGACTTTTTAACAAAGCGCCCACCTTATCGCTTATTTATGAGCGAGATTATACAAAATTTTAATATGTATTCTCTAAGTGGACTTTGTAAGAGAAGAAAATGAGCCTGTTTACAAACTATGACCAGATTAGGCACCACCAATGAGCATGCTAGAGATGCCTTAGACTATATACTACTGTGGGCAAAAAGTAGTCGGAATTTGTCGATTTAATTTGGCAGCACTGTCACTGACTTACATGTCAAATTTCATGTCAAAATATTCATTATTGTTTGAGTTACGCTTGGTTTTGTGACACGCAAAAAGTGGTTTCGGCGATTTTTGAAATGTCTGAAATTATTCAACAAAGAAGTGCGATTAAATTTTGCTTTCTGAATGGAATTACCGCTGCGGAAACGTTGAGAATGTTGCAGAAGGCTTACGGCGACCAAGCTCTGCCAAAGAAGGCCGAAAACACGTCGAAGACGAACACCGATCTGGACGACCACCAACATCAACTGATGAGCAACACCGTCAACAAATGCAAAGAATTGGTGCTTCAAAATCGTCGATTGACTGTCCGCGACCTTACTGAACTTGTTGGTATATCAGAAGGAGCAGTAAAAACCATTTTGAAAGACCACCTGGGCCTGAAAAAGTCAAATCTCGTTTGGTGCCAAAATCGCGCACGTTCATTCAGCCGCGCACTTGGCCAATACGACACTATCGTCGTTCCGTAACCACCGTATTCGCCTGATTTAGCTCCGTGTGACTTCTGGCTATTCTCCAAACTCAAAAGACCACTCCGAGGACACCGTTTCGAGTCGATTGAAGAGATTAAACGTGAATCGGCACGCGCTCTGAAGGCCATACCTGAAAGTGACTTTTTGGCATGCATCGAGGACTGGAAAAAACATTGGCATAAGTGCATTGCATCGGGAGGGGATTACTTTGAAGGCGATGAAATTGATTTGGAAGAATAAATAAAGATTTTTTGATTTATAAACATATTCCGACTACTTTTTGCCCACAGTAGTCAGCTTGTTGTGCTCACAGGAATTTCCCAATTTTGTCTTGAAAAGAAAGCTCTATATCTGCCTTATCGACTTTAAAACAGCATTCAATAAGCCTTCTGGGAGTGTCGACAAAATTTATTAACACTTTGATCAACCTGTATGAAGATAATATCTTTTCTGTTTGGGACGGATGTGAGCTTTCAGACTGGTTCCCTTATGCAAGGATGCCTGCTCAGTCCACTCTTGTTTTCCCTATACATCGAAGACATATCGTTGTACCTGCCCGGAGGGGTTGATATAAATGGTCGAAATGTAAAAACTTTAATGTACGCAAACGATATGGCGTTACAGGCAGATACCCCCAAAATGCTCCAAAGGATCATAAACAAACTCTACGACTACTGTAGCGGAACTTTAGAAAAGTAAAAAAGTACTAGTGGTTAAAGACCGCGTACACCAGTCGAAAAGGTTTTGAAATTGATTAGTGTTTAAAGGGTAGAGTAGAACGTGCAACGGGTTGGTGTATCTGAAACAAAACAAAAATATAAAGTATATAAAAACGTTGTTATTTTTTTCTTAAAATGGTGCCATTAAAGTGTATCGAGAATTTGGTGGTTTGTAAAAATTTTTTTAACGTTGGGGAGTATTATGTGAATGTGGCCAGTAAGAAGGTGTAGTTTTTAAATGACAGTGATCACGGACTTTGAAAAAGTAGTTTTGAGAAAACGGTATAAACAATATGAGGCCGCCCGTTGGACTAAAGTCGATCGACTATGATTTGATTCTTAAAAAAAAAATTCGAAAGTGTAAACCTTACCCCTTAAAAAGTGAGCTTGAGACAGTAATTAAGTTTAAATACCTAGGCGTCACTCTATCTAAAAACATGAACTTTGGGCATCACCTCCAAGAGAAACTGCTGGACTCGAAGAAGGCGATTGACATCACCTGGAAAAACTTCTTTGGTAAGCCGCTCATCCTGCCAAGCACAAAATTTCGCCTGTTTGAAGCTTGCAATTATGGGGATGTTGCCGGTATGATGAGGTTGAGAGACTTCAAAGGATGTTTATTAAACGTATATTCAAACTTCCAAATACCACTACTAATTACGCCATCCACATTGAAACCGGCCTCCAAACCCACTTCAAATACATGCGTAAAATCTTTGATTTTCCCAACGAAAGCCTGCCCAAAATTGTAGCAGATATGATGTTAGCCAGCAAAACTCAGGTGTTTGAAAAATGGATTGCTACTGCTTCCGCTTGTAACATTGATATCAACCTTAACTGTCCAGAGTTTTGGGAAGCCTCTCATAAACTGATCCTGGAAAACATCGAGTTCTGGGAAAAAGAAAATTTTCTGCACCTGGCGTCCTTAAGTGAGTCCAGACTCATCTACAAAAAACTAAACCACAACCTTGGAACTCTGAACTACTTCCAGAAACGATCTCTACGATATGTCGCGCTCGATGTGAAATGCTCAATCTTAACACACTCTGCACACTGTGCAACCTCCGTGTAACGGAGAATCTGGCGCACCTGTTGTGGGATTGTCCAATCCTGGGCGAACTACGATGTTTGTACTACAACAAGCCTTCCCTTTCGGAAATCGAGTTAATAAGCTGGCTTAACGGAGAAAACTGGGAGATACTTGCTTCGTTCTTACAACACGCTTTTAAATACCGCCTTGCTATTTTGAATGAATACCTATAGAATAACCCAAATGTTTCTTCAGTCTGTTCTTTTTTTGTTTTTAAAAAGTAATTTGGATCTTAATTTACATTTTTTTTAATGGCTTCACACAGCCCCAAAGGGCCAAAGTCGAGCTTCTCTCAATCTCTTGGCTTGTGCGCTTTTAATTTTCGCACAACAGAAAGGGACCTACAGTTTAATGCCAAATCCGAACGGCAGTTTGAGAAGCTTTTCATGGCTAATTACTACAAAGCTGGCGCCAACAGCAGAGAAGGCTGACCGGGTGTAAAGTTTATTCAAAGAAAAAACTTTTTATTAGATGTTCTAAGGCGGGATCGAAACCCACGACCTCTTGCACAGCCGTCGCGCACACTAGCCGCTGAGCCGCTTAGTTATTATAAAATGTGTACAATATTGATAAGTTATGGCTGATGGTTATAAACCAAGCCTTTGTATTGTCAAATAAATACTACTACAACTACTACAAGCTTCACAAAAAAGCTAAAACTTTCGTCCAGATGGGTCCAACTGCAGCACACCTAATGGCTTCACCCACTATGACATCTGTACAAGTTACTTTCCCGCTATTGTCTGCCAATCGCTCAAGGAGTGAGCACATATGCTTTTTAAATTTTCTAAATGAACAATCGGAACGGTGAATTGATTCTTTTTGTTGCTGTGGTGCAGTGAGAGCGTAGAGAGTCAATGCAAAAGAGAGAGGACTGCTCGTTATGAATTAGTTGGAATATCACACTACCTTGACCCCTGGTTACTTTGGATTAAAAGGGAAATGACATTATAATGAAGTGATCCACTCGTTCGGCAAAAGCATCGCTAAGTGTCCGCGCTCTCACTGTTTTATTGAAATCATAGTGCCTAAGAGAGAGTGAGTTAGTTACCTATGGCAACGATGTTTTACTAGTTCCATCTCTAACGAGTTTGTAGGCACGCGCGCGTGTCTCTGTGTGTGTGTATGTTGTCTTTGCTGTTTCTTATACACGTTCGTGTTGATTGTGTTGGTGTGTTGTGCCTGCTCTGCCAGAGCATAAACATTTTTATTTGACTGCTGAAGCAGCAGAAGCAGCGACAGCAGCTTTTTGAACTTTTCATTTCTGGTGCTGCACGTGTGGTGATGGCTTTGCCATTTCCTTTACCGTTAACTTTGTAATCAGTGGACTTGGCTGGCGCCGCCTGGGCGTTGAGGAGGAGGAGCCTTGCTTATACATACACACACCTGCCAATCCTAGCTATCGATCAACCTTTGGCTTTACCCAACAACAACAACAACAACAAGCTTCAAGAAATGCCGTTACACACTTAAAGCTCTCTTTTTTGCTTCGTGAGTAGCTGCGCTTTGGATTGTTTTTTTTTACGTTGTGGGACATGTTTTCTCCACCAGTTCCTCGTGGCAAATCAATACTTTCGGCTTCTTAAATATTGCAATTATGCATTATGCAGCAGCATTGAAACAATCGCACGCTTATTCAATCGCTTACCGAATCTCAACCCACACACACATACATACAAACAAATTCACTTACTCGTAGCCCGCCCCATTTTGTGGCCGCTTCGTTGTCGTGATATTTCTGCGACTGCGACGACTTTTTTTTCATAGTTTTTCTATTATCTCCCCCTTCTTCCATTTTACAGTTGCTTTTGTTGTTGCCGTGACTCTGTTGCGCATCTCATCACACGCCCCTCCCCCACACTTCTACTAGCTACTGCAAATACTATTTAGAACAATTATAAATTATACAATTACCTGCTTATCAGTGACAGATAATCAAGATAAAGCGAGGAAGGACTAGAATTAGAAATTGCCTTAGCCTTGAGCTCGAAACCTCAAAAAACAGAAATCCATGAAAGTAGGTAGAAGGTTGGTCAAGCGGGGGAAATCGCGCGCGTAATATGCCCCAATTTCTAGAGCGCGCGAGAGGGATGGGTTGGGTTGGGGTGGTCGACCGAAAACGTGCGCAAAATGAAAACACAGATAAGACACAACAACAAAAAAAACCATACCTTACCATACAGTTGGTTGGTCGTTTGTTGGCTTATCGGTCGTATGCCACATGCATACATACGTACTTACCCAATGTCACCGCACTGGAGCGCCCCAAAACAAAAACAACAACAAAAAGAAAAGAGAAAACAATTGGCAGAAATCAACAGCTTCCCCACTTTGTGGTGCGTGTGTTTGTCTGTGCCTTTCTGTGTGTGTGTGAGTGTGTGAGTGTATGGCAGGTTGATGACATCATGTCTCTTTAAGATCATTTGGGCTCTCCTTGCTGTTAAATCAGATACAAATTCCCACTAGTTACTTTGCTGTGAGTTTGCTACAGACGCATCAGGCATTAAATAACTTTGCCAGTTTTCACAGAATGGCAAATATAAGGCCAAGCACCCTTGTGGAAAACATCCTCTAGCAAAATATCTGTACCAAAGGAACAAGGGTACAAGCAAGCTTATTCGAGGCTATGAAGTATCTATATGTATTTTTCATCAACATCAAAAGCTTCTCGTTTTTTTGTTTTGATTTTCTTTACTCAGCCGCAGCCGATGGATCAGATGTTACGCGCTGTACCAGCAAATCGAAAGCAAGACCATGTCAGTCCTTGAATCATAAAACCAAGGCTGACTGAGAATATCGTAGCTAGACAATGCGTCACTTTGTATATTAAAAATTTTGAGCCTGATCTAGTCGGCCTTTCAACAACGTAGTTAAGTTTGAAAAGTCGATCCCTGTTGAAAAAAAACACTGTTGAAAAGTTCAAAAATGGCAACGTACATCATTGATCTTGATCTTATTTTAAAGGAAATTTTGCCAGAGTTCCGAATTTGGTTTTATATTCTTGCAGAGGGTATTATAAAGGGTGATTTTTTAAGAGCTAAAAAAAAAAAAAAAAACATAAAATTCAGAAAAATGCATGAAATCTTTATTTGAATCGATAGTACGGTCTATATAATTTAATGTTTGAATATTATTTCATGCAAATGTTGACCGTGACTGCGCCTCAAATGGTCCATCCGCTTAGTCCAATTTTGGCATACTCTTTTCAACATTTCGGCCCGTGAGATACCGGCTTCAATGTTGTCTTCCAATGCGTCAATTGAAGCGGGCTTGTCTGTATAGACATGAGCTTTAACATAGCCCCACAAAAAATAGTCTAAAGGCGTTAAATCGCACGATCTAGGCGGCCAATTGACCGGTCCCGAGCGTGAAATAAAATGTTTACCGAACTCGCCTCTCAATAGGTCCATTGTTGCACGTGCTGTGTGGCATGTGGCACCGTCTTGTTGAAACCACAAGTCATGTCATGCATTTTGGACAAAAAAAGTTGAATATCATCTCACGGTAGCGCTCACCATTCACAGTTACGTTACGATTCGCATCATCTTTGAAGAAGTACGGTCCAATGATGCCACCAGCCCATAAACCGCACCAAACTGTGACTTTTTCTGGATGCATTGGTAGCTCTTGCAATGCTTCTGGCTGATATTCACTCCAAAATCGACAATTCTGCTTATTTACAAATATGAGCTTCGCCGCCCACCATTTTTTTTTAAATAATGGGGGTTTTGGCCCCCTTCCCCAAGGGCCCCCCCCCCAAAAATTTCTTCGTCGCGGTGGGTCGTTCGGCTTCAATTCTTGCACCAGCTGTATTTTGAAAGGCTTCACACCTGAAATCCTTCCCCAAAATTTTTCACGTTGTTGAGTAACAGAGGCCCAATTGCTGCGAACGGCGACGAATCGATAATTGATGGTCATCATTAACACTGGCCGATACAGCTGCGATATTTTCTTCAGTTCGCACTCTACGTAAGCGTGTTGGTGGTTAAATTTCCAACAATGTAAATTTGGTGCGAAATTTAGTCACAATAGCCCGAATAGCCGCTTCAGTCGGTCGATTAAACCGACCATCAAATGGAAGAAGTGCGCGATGAACTTTCTTAACAGAGCACGCATTTTGATAATAAAATTCAATAATTTGCAAGCGTTGTTCGTTTGTAAGACGATTCATGGTTAAATTATAGACCAAACTGAAGATGTTTGACAGTGAAACAAAACACGAAACGTGCGTGAGCTGTTTAAACCAGTGTTGCCAAAAAGATAATAACTAAGAAATCACCCGTTACATACGCGCCAGTGCACTGGCCTCGCTCTGTTAGCAGCGGCAGAGCGCTGTAAGACAACAGTGAAACAGTGATTCTCTCTCACCTCGCTCACTCACTGTTAAGTTTCGATAGCTTTAAACCAGCGATCAAGAAGAGCGAGGCCAAAAAGTGTGAGTGTATTGGTGTGCGATATTTAAGCGACACAGGGCAGCTTTGACTGAAGGCAAAGAGAGCTCTGCTTACGCTCATATGTCTTCGGCATGCGCTCGGCTTGTGTGCGTGTAAATAGCCGATTGCGCTCGGCCCCTGGGGGCTATGGAGGAACATCGCTGCTTTAAACCTTTCAAAATAGTTTAATCTTATGCTGTAAGTGTGAGTAATAAGATCAGATTTTCATCCGATCATGTTCAAACTTAATATTAAAGATTTGTATAAAATATCAGCAATGACTGCTACCAATATTCTTGAAAATTCGCCAACATGGATGGAAAATGGTCTAGGTTGTATGAGCGAAAGTTAATTTCCGAGCGATAAGCTTCAAACTCATTCTTAAAGCTATACATTAAAAAATATTAATAACGTGACTTCTAAATTTTTTTGAAATCTTTTCTGAAAATGAAACTTTTGTTTTTATCCCATTAGGTTCAAATTTATTTTCAAAAAACTAAATGCAAATTTAATAAAAACTGCTCATCAATGTTCCGGAAAATTCAAACCCCTGGATGGAAAATAGGTGGGCAGGGTTGCTTGGGCGAAAGTTGAGCTCTAAACTTAGTTTTGAAGCTGCACATAGAAAATACGGAAAAGGAAACTTTCAAATTTTGGAAAATGCCACGGAATTAGGCGCTAGTCTGTTATAATAAAATAGTTCAATCTATGGTTCGATACAGTTGCACTTGTCGATGAAGAGAATTGTGCCCTTTAGCATTTTGAAAAGAGCAAAGAGCACAATTTATAAGTTCTTTCATGCATCTGCGGTATGTCTGCTGCGTCATTAGGAGGTCGTCACTGAAATCGTGACGACAGCACTTAGTCGGTTTGGCTGGCCCTATGCGTCAGAGGCAGCCTCACTACTTCTTCACGACACAATCAAATGCTTGGGGGACATTTCACAACATCATGAACATTCCTTTGTGATGCGGAGGGGTGACTCCATCTCACTGGGTATCAATGAGCATTAGACACTAATCAAGTTCCCCCTCATTATGTATATTTTAGCAATATTAAAGCCAGTCCTAATTAGGCACTACATAGAGATACATAACCAACATGCAAGGATATTTTTCATGGGGGCTGCTTTTAATTAACTGGGCCAACAGCGAAGTAAATTTAAGCTAATTTCTCTTTCAATAAAAGCCATGGCCACGCCTGCCCCCCGCCCTCTCTCTCTCTCTCTCTCTCTCTCTCGGCGTACGCTCAATATGGCCAACCGTTTGAAGAAGTAAAATGTGAAGTAAGGTAGAAGACATCCAAAAACAAGCAACATAGCGTGGTGGTGGGGAGGGGGTGTGAGGCGGCAGTGCGACGACAACGCATAAAATGCGCAGCTGAGCATGTCAATGTTTACTATTAAAAAGCAACAATAACTGACAACGAGAATGGCTGTGGCTCCGTCTTCAGAGGGGGCGGGGCGGCAGAAAAAAAAAGCGAAAGTATGGAGGAATCTGTACAAAAACAAAACGAAACGCCAAAGAAGCAGCGAAAAAATCGCTCAGCTTATAGAAAACCAAAACCAGAAAGCGTACAACACAACACCAGGAAAAGGTGGTAGCGAGGGGTGGAAGGGGGGGGAGGGGAACTTTGTTAGTTTTGTTGTTGTCCCGCGCGCACCGTTAACTTGAAATGATGAACGGACAGGCCAACACTCACATCCACACACACACACACACGAATGAGAGCACACGACTACTGACCAAATGAGGTGCCAAAAGGCAAAAGCCAGCTAGGGGGCAGCGGAACAACATATTGCACAAATAAAACAACAAAGGGTTGGACATCTGTTACCACAATTTTCCCCCCCAAAGGGGGATGAATTGGGCCCAAAAATTAAATTTGGGTTTTTATCGAGAAGAAAAATCAAACTTGATGCTCGTTCTTAGATTTCTTATGTTGAACATCTGAGCAAATAGAGCAATTCAAGTTGAGTTTATTAAGGAGTATTGTAATCAGCTAGGAATATGCTACATTTATAACACATTTAGCGCATAGTTTAAAGTAGCTGATGCATTTTTCATCTACGTATAAAAACAAAATCTTCATCTCTTTAAGCGATGTACTCAGACAATCTAAATCGATTTAGCTGGGTTCGAGTCCATATGAAAACAAGAAAGATAGTCGGTCAAGTCCGACTACAACATACTCTGTACCTGCGAAGTGCTGCCCATCACCGTTGCGACCGGTACTGCTCATAATTATTTGTTTTCCTCTCAACTCGAATATCGCTCATCCGATCTTTAAAAGCGGATCGATAAAAAATCCCGATTACTAAATATGTCCAGAAGGTTCGAACCTTCTATCTATAAAACTGTGGAAGATATGAAATTTTTTTCGATATTGCGGGGGCGAGAGAGGCGTGACCAAAATTGAAAATAAACTTGATCTGCCTGCAAGTATAAGAAACATATGTTCCATACTTGTCCATACATGTCAGATTTCTATCTCTTACCATCTCTGAGATCCGTTTGTTCATACGGACAGACGAACAGACAGACAGACGGACAGACGACGGAGGACGGACAGACGGACACTTTTGCACAAACTTAATATAGTATACTAAGGTACCTCAGGTACAGAGTATAAAAAGGAAGCTAAACACTCGCAAACACTTTTAACTGGCCTCTTAGCTTGAGCCTTTCTCATACAGAGCTAAATGCTTTAGCTCATACCCAGCTAAAAACGCGTGGCGCCGCAATCTTGACTGGCTAAAAGCTTATAGGGTTTATAAGTTACCCTTGCATGCAGCAAAAAAACACAAAATAAAACACAACTGAAGGGCAACTTTTCCATGACTTCTGCTCTCCAAATATCATCCAAATACTCCTGCATTTGCACTTTTATTATTTAAATCAATTTAATTATAATCAAATCAGGGCTGCAAACCAAAAATTGTTCCTGAGCTCCAGCTCGCGGGCTAGAACCAAAATTTATCAATAGTTAAGTTTCGGAAATTTGAGGTTTGAGGTTTTTAGGCGAAGCTTTTGGTTCGAACCTTGGTTCAGGCCATGCTTTGGGCCATGGGGCTAACACTCACGGGGCCTTGATGTGAAACATGTTAGAAACGATAGGCTCCGCCTTTCACATTATTGTGGTAGTGTGTTCTATCGGGGGTGTCCTGGAAATCTCTAGAGATTTTGTCTTCGGTTGGTTTGCAAATCGCTCGAAAAATCCGTCGGTGTCCCAGAACTTCAAGAGATTTCATTTTCTTAGTGGTAAAGAGAATTGCTCCAATTGTGTTCAAAATAATTGTCCATCTCACAAAACAGTGTTGCATCACGCGCATAATAATTTCCCTTACATTAGTTTTGAAATAAAATGATGTTAAACGGAAATCTGTTAGCTGTGGCATAAGTTTTATGATTTATGCTAATATCATAACTTAAATTAAAGTCGCGTTACCCAAAATTAAAATGAAAAATTTAAAATATTTTCGCGCCAATCATTAAGCAACACTTTCCAACCCTTGGCTCCTTTGTTGTTGACAAATTTCCCATGCGGCGCTACTGAGGAGGCAGATGGCGCCACTGGTACGACGGTTTTGGCCCATATGGCAGCCTTCGGTTGGTTTAGCGAAAAATTTGTAAAAAAGCAAATTTCAATATTAAATCAAATAAATCATATTATTTACTTGATGCAGCCTATCCAGTAAAATAATTTAGTTTAGATTTCAAAAACTAGTTTTGCTTATCAAAATAGTTTTAGCGGTAAATTTAGCAAAATCTCTAACCAAATCCCTAGAGATTTGAAACCAACCGAAAGAGATTTAGGACACCGAGAATTGGTTTTGGGTTGGAATTTGGTTGGAAGAGATTTCTAGGACACCGCCGATACTCAAAATTCGATAGTCAAAACTCAAAACTCGATACTCAGTAATCGATAATGGTACTCCATATTAAGTACTCGACACGACATACTCAATGCGATGCCAAAAACCTCGACTCTCAGAACTCGATCACCAGGTACTCGATACTAAGCACTCTATACTTAGTACTTGATTCTAAGAACTTTATACTAAATACTCGATAATAAGTACTCGATACTCAGTACTCGATTGGGTAGTATTCAATTCTTAGTGCTTGATACTAAGTACTCGATACAAAGTATTTGATACTCAATAGCCGATTCTAAGACCTATACTAATACTCAATACTTTAATTAACGTATCAATGTATACTGATTCTTGATACCAAGTATTGGTACTCAAACCATCTAAGTACTTGATACTAAGACCTCAATACTAAGTACTCAATATTTGATACTAGGTTACTCAATACTTCGATACAAAGTATTTGCCGCTCACTCGATATTCCTTTAGTTCAGCAACACGATGCTATACTTGTACTAATGATAATGGGACTCGGATTGCATACTAAGAATTCTATACCTCGATAGCCTAACTTTATACGCTCGATTCTCTGTTGTTTGATACTGACCGTGTACTCAAAGTACTCGATACAAAGTATGACTTTGACTTTTACTAAACTCGTTAGCAACGCCCAAGTTAAGAGCAAGGCTTTTTACAAAAAGTGTTAAACTCATGTTTTTGTGAATCATTTAAAAGCTTTGAAGTGGAAGATCTTAAAAAGGCAGAGGCTATTGGGGACTTTATAAGTAATTCTGAACGTTTATTCCGAATTTTTTATTAAACTTTTCTGACGATTTTAAGACTGAGTTGCCCAAAACCGAGCAGATAACAGAAGAAGTCGCTAGGCAGTAGGGTCATAATTGTTTTTTGTCTATCGTTTTTGTTGAACCGAACCGAAAATGTAAGTTCGAAACAGGTTCAGCTTTTATTATTAAAGAGGTTAGGCTCAGAGTAAATTAACAGTCGGAATTCCGGGTTCGAGCCCTGCTAATTATACTCAAAGTTATTCTTACACTAGACACCTTTTATGGGGTTAAGGGGCTTCGCTTTGGTTTCAGAATCATAGGTTTAGATATTTGGAAGTGTCATTGTGGGGATTTCGGTTAAACTAAGTCAACAGAGATCTTAGTTTTTCCCCCATATATATCCTGTGGTTATTGATGCGCCCTGCCGTCAGATTTTGTTGCTTCTAAGAGAAACTCTATTGGACTATTAATCGACATTTGCTGCTTTTACTTACCATTTTATACAATTTAAATCGCTCGATAATTGCCGTTTGGCTCTGTCCAGCAGATTTTCCCCCCGCAGCTCTTGCTGCCCACCACCGTTGAGTGTGTGTGTGTGTGTGTGTGTATGATGACATTGAACTAACTTTCCCTTCACTTTCTCTCTTTTCGTTCCATTGCAGAACCGAAAACAACAACGGCAGCACCGGCACCGAATTGGCGCGTGAGAACCTCTTCCAGCCAAACATGGACGATGCCAAGCCAATGAACAACAGCAAATCTCCGTATGGCCCAGTTGATACCTCCTCCTCCCCCACAACCGCACGCACCATTTGCTCCATTGAAAACCAGCCGCAACTGGTGACGCGTCACAATTCCTCATTGCCAAATAACTCTGTCTCCGCCACGGCCAACAACAATACCCGCAAACGTCATCTGTCCAATAGCAATCTGGTCAACGATCTGGAGATACTCGATCGCGAACTGAGCGCCATTAATGCCCCCATGCCTCTGATCGATCCGGAAATCACACAGGGCGCGGAACAGCTGGAAAAGGCTTCACTGTCCGCCTCACGTAAGCGACTGCGCAGCACCAGCGATGATGAGAGCGATCGGTTGGTGCGCGAGGCTCTCTCACAGTTTTATATACCGCCGCAGCGTCTCATCTCGGCCATAGAAGACTGTCCGCTGGATGTGGTGGGTCTGGGTGTGGGCATGGTGGGCGCTGGCGCCGACAGTCCAAGCAGTAAACGTGCCAAGCTAAATGGGGTCAATGGCAGCAGCAATGGCGATCAACTGGAGCTGGTCAATTTTGATATGAATCAAAATCAAAAGGATTTTGAGGTGATTATGGATGCGCTGCGATTGGGTACACCCAGTCCGCCGAGCAGTGCAAGTGATTCGTGCGGCCAGGCGGCCATGATGAGCGAATCGGCGAGTGTGTTTCATAACTTGGTGGTTACCTCGCTGGAGACATGAAAGTATCAGTAAAGCAGACGGAGAGAGAGAGGAGAGAGTGTGTGGAGGAGGTGCAACAAACCAGAGCAAAGAGTTAGATTTTAAGTTTGATTAAGTTTAGCTTAGGAGAGAGCTAGAGAGCGGTTTGCAGTATGACAAGAACAAAAAAATAACGAAAATCAAAGAATTTGTAGTCAAAAATATAACAAAAGTTAAGCAAAATCAAGTGAGAGAACAAGTTAATTACTAATAATTAAACAAGGCAGCAGCAACCCAGTAGCATCCACCCATTGTGCAAAGAGAGCTTTTTAAGCACTGCTGCTGAACTGCTTATGTATTAAAAGGCAGCAGCAGCTCAGCAGCAGCACTTAAAGAGCACTCAGATCCGCCTGTTGGTGCTGCAACTTCCATCAGATTCAGTTCCATCATCCCCCTTCCTAACTTCCCAAGGCAAGCTTTTTGTTACAGTTGCTCAACTTCCATTTTTTTTGTATTGAAAAAAGAAAAAAACATTCCAGGGCCCAAGCAACTTTCAACCAAAATACAACCGCAATAGTAGTTCCTGCCTTTGACGAACTGAATTCTTGTTCTTTTTACTATTCTTTTTTTTTAAAAGATTTGTTAAACAAATGTGTGTGTTCTCCCAGTCAGTTACACGAGAACAATAAATCTATGATAACAATTTGCTAAACTATAAAAATAAGAGAGAAAAGGTTTCATTTAAGTCGTCAGCTCTAAGACAGACATTCCCAACCCCCCCACCTCACGCACCCTTCCCCTCTCAGCGCATTATGATTTTAATTGGAAATTCTCTGCACAAAAAAAAAAAAAAACTTAAGCAAAAAAACATACAAAAAATTGTAACTGAATCGTGAAGGAAAAAAAATTATTAAAAATATATACAAAAAAAGTGCAATTAGAATTTTTTAAAATATTGAAGCAACAAAAATGAAAAAAAAAATACCAACAAAAGTGCATTCAAACAAAAACAAAAACAAAAAAAAACCAACAAAATGAGCAAATTGATAAAAAAAAAAACCACAAAACAATTGTAAGGCAAGAATCAATATTTTCTTTGCTTAAAGGCTGTGATAGAATTTTAAGTTTTGGGCTAAACAGATAAAAAACAAATAAAAAAAACACACACACACTGATCATCTGCATATGAAAAACTTAGTATTAGTAAAACAACAACAACAAAAACAAAACAAAAAGCCAAGCGACGCGAGAGAGTTGCACAACTTTCGCTCGCAGCTTTCATTGAATTTTTTTTTGTATTTTTTTTTTTATATTTTTATGTTAAAGCTAAAAGCAGCTGCTTTCGTTTTGTTTACATTTCTTTGCAAAAGCCAAAACTGTCCCTCAAATGTTACAAAAGAAAAATGTATTATGTTGATTTTCCACCCTTGCAGAAGAAGAAAATAAGCGAAATATAGCCTTTGCTAAGGGCCAGAGCCAGAGCAGGCATGTCATGCCATGCTCCCATTTTTGCATTCGCAAAAGTTTTGCGATTTCAAAAACGGTTTTTAGTACAAATTCGCTCTCCAAATCGAAAATGGGAGCATGGCTGATAGTTCACCTTTCAAATTTGGCAGTTCTTAGAGACATTCAAACCCAGCAAACATTTTCTATCGCGGAAGATATGAATGCGATTCACGTAGTAGTTTAACGCTTTACTCTGGCGTTATCGCATTCTTATCTTAACACTATGCGATAACTTCTAGGCAATAGGAAAGATAGGAATAGGAAAGATGGGAGATAGGAAAAAGAGTCTTCTGAGCGATAAGAAAGCGATTCACTTTGGGGATAAAAAAATGTCGTTTCTTCCTCGACCCTACCCTACGGGTAGAAATGTAACACTTTGCGATAACTTTTAAGTGATAGGAAAGCGTTACTTCTGGGAGATAGGAAAAAGTCTCTTCTGAGCGATAAGAAAGCGATTTATGGTAAATCCTGAAAAGTCCTCTCACATCACCTTTACCAACAGAAGAAACAATTGCCCCCCCAGTCACCCTAAATAACACTGCAATTCCACATCATGAAACGGTTAAATACCTAGGGCTAACACTCGATAGAAGACTAAATTGGCGAAAGCATATTGACAAGAAAAAGGAGCAGCTCAACATCAAGCTGCGTCAAATGTATTGGCTCATCGGACAACATTCTAAGCTCAAAACTAAAAACAAAGTTCTTCTAAACAAGGCCATACTGAAACCAGTCTGGACTTGCTGCATCCAACTGTGGGGCACAGCCTCAGCGAGTGATCCAGAGGTTCCAGAGTAAGGTCCTGAGAATAGTGACTGGAGCACACTACCTAACCACAAATGAGGAACTGCACAGGGAGCTCAAAATCCATTGGGTGGCAGAAGAAATTCAAAGGTTCAGTCAAAAATACACACAGCGGCTGTGTAACCACCCTAACAATTTGGCCATCAATTTCCTAGACAATAAATAGCCTTACGAGAAGACGTCTGAAGAGATTTCACCCACTCGACTTGCCGTTCCGAGTTCCAGGCTAAAGATCACGAGACTAAGAAAGCGTTTCTTGCTGGACCCTACCCTACGGGTAAAAATGTAACACTTTGCGATAACTTCTAGGCTTTCCTATTGCCTATTGCGTTACTTCTGGGAGATAGGAAAAAGTCCCTTCTGAGCGATAAGAAAGCGATTCACCTTGGGGATAAGAAAATGTCTCTTTTGAGGGATAAGAAAGCATTTCTTCCTGGAGATAAGAATGCGTTTTTTTTTACATTAACCGATGCTATCACAAAAATTTCGCCCCTGAGGTAAAAAATCGTTGCCAAAGTATTTTGTTTTTGTCATATTGTAAAAAGTCGTCCAACTCACTTCAGAAGAATCGCATTCGGGTCTGGGATGATGAAATAGCAAGAACAATTAAAAAGAATCGCATTCTTGCCCTCAAGGCGATTGTAGAGGGATATATCGGCGATTTACCGAATGGACGAAAAAAAAGCGATACCACATGTCGCTAATTTATCCCTTGTATGATAAAAATGCGATACCTAATGTAATTTGGTCAAAGTGAATGTTAGCGGGCTCACGGTCGAGTTTTGATTATAGTTCAACAGTAATTTGTTTGTGTAAATCGCCAAACTCTCCCTTTGACGAGAAAGATAAGCAACACGACAAAATGTTTGCAGGGAATACCTCAATTATCAAAAATCAGATGAGTACTAGAGCCCTGCACGAGTCCACTCGTAGTGCCTATTGAGACCCTTTTCAAAAAAAAAAAAAAAAAAAACAGTTCGAGTAAATCGGCTCCGAAAATTTTTGCGAGTCAAGCAGCTCAGGGCTTGCTTTTTTATTATGATTTACTTCAGCGATGTTCAAGAAGAGCGAGGCCAAAAAAGAGTGTATGAGTGCGATATTGAAGACACAGCCCAGGTTTGAACTGCCCTGCTCTACGTCTGGGCATCGAATGCAAGCAAAGAGAGCGCTGCTTACGCTCATACGCTCGACTTTGGCATGCGCTCGGCTCGTGGGGGCTATGGAGGAACATCGTTAAGAAATAGTGTTGAATTGTTTAATGAGTTACTCACTGAACTGAACTTTTTAGTTCAAATTGCAATGGTTTCTACGAAAAATCTCTAGAGTCTCATGATTTTTCAACTGGGCACACTTTTTCTAAGAATGTCCAAACCTAGATAATACTCTCGATACTTTCGATTGCTTACAAAATTATTTATCTCAAGCTCAGACTAGGGTTGTTCATATCGTATCGGTAGATCGATGTATAGTCGATAATTGATATTTTTCGTTTCACTTAAAGAATTACAAAGCAGTCTAATGGCCGATTTCTCTTCTTCCAGATAGCTGATATGTGTTAGATAAACTTACAATTTACTCTGTTATTTAAAAGTTTCTGTGAAAATGGTTCTGCCTAGTTTCATTAACGATTCCTTCTAGTAGTTTATACTTCTTTAAGGGCGATTCAGTAGAATCTCTTGTTTTAGTGCTTTTTTATTTTAAGTTTTTCAAATCGAAAATACGATGTTCAGGGTCATCCAATTCTCTAACTTAAAGATTCTCTAAGATCAACGATATTTCAGAAACGGTTCAATAATAATCCGATCTAATTGAATTCTTTAAATTAAACAAATCCAAAAAACTAAGAAGCTGGGCTTGGCCCTTTACTACATATGTAAAGCCAAATAATTGTCATTTTTAAGAGCTCAGTTGATCAAGGGTTCCATTGAGTATTGAGTTGTATGCGCACCTATCGACCTCTGCAAGGGTTGGGTAACTTTTTCTCGTTGGCCACGCCTCATATTGATGTTGACGTTGATGTCTACCCACTCATCTTTTTGTATTTACTTACCTACCTACCGCCTACCTTAATCTGTTAATCTTATTGATCAATTTTGCTTAATTTTTAAGTTCTTTTTTATTGTACACATTTTTTTTTAACTAGAAGAATTACCAAGCTAGCCTTTAGATTTTAACTTTGTTTTAGTTAATATTTTCATTCATTTGAACATTATCTTTATGCTTACTTTATATATTATTATATACACACTTATATATAATTTTCATAGATAGGTAGATAGTTCTGCCTACATTCTGGCAGTGTACTAAGCTACATTCAAAGCTACAAAAATAAATTATACAAATATTTGAAAAAGAAATCGTTTTGTTTTGTTTTATTTTTTGTTTATATTTTTATTTTCAGGCTTTACTTGAATTCGTTTTGTATGTACTTTTATCCCAAAATGGAACAGCTGATCGTTATGTATGCCTTGAAACCTGTCTGATACTTCTTTAAAGAGGGAGGTGAAGTACTCCTACCACGGTTTTAGCGAGGATTCTCCATTTTTTCGATTTTGCCTGGATATTTGAGAATATCTTCCTAAAAGGGTTTTTTGAAATTCGAAATGCTTTAGAAGATATAGCTCTTTTAATGACCCAAGGTGACCCAATTTGCCAAGCAAACCATGTTTTCGAACTGGTGGAAATCTCCAGTTACACTGAACCGATTTGGATGAAACTAAATGCAATCGACGCAGAACTGTCACCATTATGGTCTGAACCTCAATCGCAATTTTAAAAAATTTTTTAATATTTTATTTTTACACTAAACTACCAAAAAAAGGGCTTAAAATCGATTTCTTTCAATGACCACCGTTTTGTTAAATAAAATCACAAAATTTTTTCGAGGTTCAGACCAAAATGACATCTATACTGATTATAACCCTGTTTTTACTTTTCATTTCAAACAACCTGGAGACGAGAAATCGTGGCCGCCAGCACTTTATCTTTTTTTTTTTGGACACCCCACTTTGACGGTCGAGAACTTTTTAAGCAGTCCTCTTATCGAAGCAGAAATTTTTTTTGTTTACTTTGATCTATTTCTAACAAAATAAAAAAAAAACAGAATTGGAAAAACTCTGCGTTTTGAAACAAGATTTTTTTTTAAAAGATGTTCAAAAACAGCCTCGACATGGAGAGTCCCCCCTTAAATCACATCAGACATGGATTTCTTGGAACTTTTATTCTACGCCTACAAATCTAACTTGGAAAGGCATAGCGACAACAACTTTTTAGTCTTTACTTACTTTTACTTTTTAACATTAATTAGGTTCGGTTCGAACGTTTTAGGCAGATGTAAAACTTACGATTCGGTTAGCGGACCAGCTTTTGAAAGCAATCGCATCCAATTTTCTCAATCAATTGTCGATCTAATCTAACAACTTTGATGTATGATCATTTTTCTTAAGATTTTTGGACAGATGAATAGGGTTAAACTTGAGATATATTTGTATTTATGTATGTATTTATTTTAATGGTTTTCTATGAGATCATCAACTTGGCTTGAGAGCTCAAGCTGCCTGCTGTTGACCCAGCTCAGGGTTATGCTTTGCTTTTTTTTTGGGGGTCAAATGAAATAAACAACAAAATATATATAAAAATTGTTCCGTTGACTGCATTTCGCAGTTATTTTGAATGCCAAAAGTTTTGTGTAGATTGAGGGCTTTGGCTTTGGCCAATGTCGTGCTCGTTCAACGACTTTATCAACAGCAATAATAACAACAAATGCGTTGATTATTAACCAAGTTAGCTGATCAGCAGAAGGGGAGAAACAGAGAGAGAGAGAAAGGAACGACTGCTCTATGTTCGAAATATTTTGTTTTTCAAGGCTCGGTGCTGACTTCTCAAGTCTCTTCAGCAAAATTATCCTAAATCCCTTCTCTCAAAAATTTCCTGAATTAGTGTCACAAAATTCATATTTCCTTATCTTTCAGTATCTTGAAGGGTTGGTAGTGTTTCTAAGGTTTTTCTAAGGTCGTAAGGTTTTCGTGGGTTGTTGTGCTATTTTGAACCTTTTTAGGAGCGTTTTCGGGGAATCTATTTTATTTGATACCATCGGAATTTTGAAAACACCAAAACAATCAGCGAATAGAATCTTCTGAATTTTAGAGATAGACGATCCTATAAGTTGGAAACCATGCTCTATATAAAATTTTTAAAGAATTGGCTCGCCCCACAATCCCTTAACTTTAGTAAGAAACTTCTGCAAACTGGACACCAAAATCTTTTACCTTTCGGCGCAACGGACCGAACATTCTTCAGAATGTTAGTTTAACTAAAAATTTCCATCAAAATCTTTTCAAAAATGGTTCTCAAAATGAATCTTAAGCCTTACTTAGGCACCGAACGAAAGGACCGAACCGAACCTTCTACAGAATTTCAAAAGTTTTACCCATCCACCAAATCGTTAGGGAAATCGTGTCCTCGAACAATTCCTACATATGTACAATGTACATACATATATAAAGCAATAAATCCAAGTGCTTCTTTTATCATTAATCCCTTTACTACTTTCCTCCAACTGAACCTTAAAGTTTTGGACAACTTTTGCAGCTTCCTATTTTAATTTTTATTCTAATTTTTCTTTAATTTGCTAACTAAATAAATACCTCTTAATCTATGGACCAGTTAAACGACATATATACATCCATATACATATATAAACATGCAACTATGTATTATGTATATTCTCTCGCTTAGAAAATTGAACTTGCGTTCCAATTGTGTTTGCTTTCGATATAAATGAAATACCATGATACCATGTAGATAGATATATTAGATATCGAGCTAGTGTTAAGGATACATAAGTGCTTTTTCAAAAGGAATATATATAGACCGCAAATCGAGAATAATTGAACAAAATAGGCATACAACGTTTGTATAAGTAATAGAGAGAAATACCAATGGACAACAAGGACAAACATATGAACTATACTTATATACAACATACAAAAAACTGAAAATGAAAATGAATAAAAGAAAAACAAAACAAATATACACCAGATATTATATAATTATACGTATTTATTATGAGTTGCTTTTAGTGTGATAAAGTATTAACGAGCAAAACATTAAGAAAGAAACAAAAAAACACAAAACATTTGCAAATAAATTTTAAGAAAAAACTAAATTGAAGTTTTGATATGGTGCGGTTCTTTTCATAGAGTGCGTGAAGGCTACAGGTGAGTACAGGGTGGCTGATGAATATTGTTACATTAAGAAAGTCAAATAACTTTTTTTCAGTAGTACGGAATTCATTTTTTCTTTTATTCATGTTAAAGTTCATTAAATTTGATTAATTATAGCATAATTAGATCTAAAAATAATTGAATTTAAATGCCGCCCTGCTCGTTGATGCATGTGCGGCATCTTATCAAAAAGTTGTTAATTACTGCTTGGAGAGTTGACACAGGAATAGCCGCAATTGTTGCTCGAATGGATTGCTTTAGTTCATTCAAATTTGTCGGTTTTGTTTCGTAGACTTTCTGCTTGCAATAACCCCACAAGTAAAGTCAGGTGCAGTAAGGTCGGGCGAACGGGCCAACGGGATGTGGAGTTTCTGGATATCAGCTTATTGGGAAATTTTCTTCGCAATGAGGAGTTGCACCATCTTGCTGAAACCACACAGACTTGAAAGGAATTCTCTTTCGGCGTAATTCTGGATAGCAAAACTCTTTCAAAATGTGAACGTTTTCTTCGAAGAAGAAGGGCCCGACAATGCAGCGTGATGAAACTGCACACCACACTGTGACACGAAGTGGATGCAATTCCGTCTTATGGAGTATCTGTGGGTTGGAAGCACTCCATATTCGACAATTTTGTTTGTTTATGTTGCCGTTTAAGTCGAAATGGGCCTCGTCAGATATAAAAAGACAGTTCAACATGTTTTCGTCCTCTTCCACCAATTAAAGCATCTTCTGGCAAAATTCCAAGCGAATCGGCAAGTCTGCTGCGTTCAGTTTGTTGGGCATTTGAATTTCATATGGGAATAAGTTCAAATCATTGTGCATAATTGACTGCAATGACTGTCTACTTATACCCATTTGAGCAGATAAGTTCCTTGTCGAAATTCTTGGATTGTTTTGTATGGCTACCGCAGCGATTGTTTCCTCCGTTTGATCTGTAGGGATTCGATGGTAAGGTCTTCTTTCGATTATCCCACGCTCGGCAAAATTGTTAACAAGTCTCATTACGGTCCATCTGGTCGGAGGATCGCCGCCAAACGTGCGCCTATACTCTGTTTGAACCGAAACTAAGGACTCCATGGCGTGATAGCTGC
The DNA here is from genome assembly GCA_018904265.1 of Lordiphosa collinella. Taxonomy (NCBI): domain Eukaryota; kingdom Metazoa; phylum Arthropoda; class Insecta; order Diptera; family Drosophilidae; genus Lordiphosa; species Lordiphosa collinella. The sequence goes on along the minus strand of JAEIFV010000549.1, from coordinate 140,519 downwards.
GGGCAATCCGAATTCTTGTGTCAGTGTCCCCATTATCTATTTTCCATAAATTTAAAGAACAAGTTAAAAAACTAAAGAAATATTACATAGATTCATCAAATAGAAAAAAAGTTATTAAATTTTTTTGGTAGCTCCTTCATCAGCCACCCTGTATCTAAGCTCTTCAAAGGAAAGCCGCAAGAGGTACTTAGTGTTGCTATTGGATGGAACATTTTTTGTAGATTTCACGTTTTTGTCGTCGTACATCCATGGTATTGTATCTAGAAGACCGGAAAACTATCCAGAGACGAAAGCGAAAAGGCCTAGACGGACTCACGACGTAACGAGAAGTTTCATACAAAAATTGAGTGAAGAAGAAGCAGGCGAAACGGTTTCCTTGCACTTTACATTTTCCCCCCTGGAGTCAAAAAGTATTTTTGCGCTTAACAGAGCTTAACATAACATACGTGTACTCTATGTTAATAGGCAGTGGGCCTTATTTTGCGTTGATCAGCTGGTGCAAAAGTGCTGCCACCAGATGTTACGCGCTGTTACTCTACATGTATGCCATCGATCAGCTAGACTTAACTTAAATAAAATAAAGGTTTAATTGAGAAAATATGGCAGAAAAACAAAGCAAAAGAGCCGATTGGAATTGTTTTCGCATGTAGACAACGTTGCGGGATGCCTCTTGGGATTTATCACACCCCTAGCATTCGGACTTAAATTTTGTTAACAAGGCTTGGATTGAGTTGCCTGAGCTTGTTCAAAAGAAGTTTTGGATAAAATGTTTGATATTTTTTCCCAAATTCAGTCTATAAACTGGATTTAAGTCTTTGCGAGGAGAGATATTGCTATATGAGAAGCACAAGCTAAATCACTTGTCATCAAAACCCAAAATCTTACGAAAAGGCGCTACTGAAGTCACACTTTGAGCGTCGAGGGCGCAATGGGCCTTTGGCTATCGAAACGTTTACAGGCTAAAAGAAAATCCATTTTTTAGGGGCTTGCAAATCATTTTATTTCAGTTTTCAGTACGACGATCCTTGACTGCATGGCGCTGGCTGAAAAACGCTATTGCAGCTGAAGACATAATTAGTAGGACAAGGTGGAGCGGGAATAGATGAGGACCCATAACCCGATGCAGACTGTCCATACGAGGAACCCACAATGGGGCTAAACATGCGGGCATATCCGGAGGATTTCGGTGCGGAATATGAAGCAGGTGCTGAATAGCTAGAAGAGGCGGGTGCTGAATAGCTGGAAGCGGCAGGTGTTGAATAGGTTTTTGGTGCTGAATAGCTGGGAGCGGCAGGTGCTGAATATGATGGAGCGGCAGGCGCTGAATATGATGGAGCAGCAGGCGCTGAATAGGTTTTTGGTGCTGAATAACTAGGGGCGGCAGGTGCTGAATATGATGGGAGCAGCTGGCGCTGAGTAGCTTGACGAGACGGGTGCTGAATAGGTCTTTGGTGCTGAGTAGCTGGGAGCGGCGGTGCGAATAGCTGGAGCGCTGGTGCGATCTGGAGCGGGCTGAAGTGGAGCAGCAGGTGCTGAATATGATGGAGCAGCAGGGGCTGAGTAACTCGAAGAGGCAGGTGCTGAATAGGTTTTTGGTGCTGAATAGCTAGGAGCGGCAGGTGCTGAATAGGCTGGAGCTGCTGGTGCTGAATAGCTAGGACCAGCAGGAGCTGAATATGATGGAGCAGCTGGCGCTGAATATGATGGGGCAGCAGGTGCTGAATATGATGGAGCAGCAGGGGCTGAGTAACTCGAAGAGGCTGGTGCTGAATAGGTTTTTGGTGCTGAATAGCTAGGAGCGGCAGGTGCTGAATATGATGGGGCAGCAGGTGCTGAATAGCTGGGAGCAGCAGGTGCTGAATAGCTAGGAGCGGCAGGAGCTGAATATGATGGGGCAGCAGGTGCTGAATAGCTGGGAGCAGCAGGTGCGGAATAGCTAGGAGCGGCAGGAGCTGAATAGATGGGGCGCGGGTGCTGAATAGCTAGGAGCGGCAGGTGCTGAATAGCTGGGGCGGCGGGCTGAATACGATGGGGCAGCAGGTGCTGAATAGCTGGGAGCAGCAGGTGCTGAATAGCTGGAGCAGCAGGTGCTGAATAGCTAGGAGCGGCAGGAGCTGAATATGATGGGGCAGCAGGTGCTGAATAGCTGGGAGCAGCAGGTGCTGAATAGCTGGGAGCAGCAGGTGCTGAATAGCTAGGAGCGGCAGGAGCTGAATATGATGGGGCAGCAGGTGCTGAATAGCTGGGAGCAGCAGGTGCGGAATAGCTAGGAGCGGCAGGAGCTGAATATGATGGGGCAGCAGGTGCTGAATAGCTGGGAGCAGCAGGTGCTGAATAGCTGGGAGCAGCAGGTGCTGAGTAGCTGGGAGCAGCAGGTGCGGAATAGCTGGGAGCGGCAGGAGCTGAATATGATGGGGCAGCAGGTGCTGAATAGCTGGGAGCTGCAGGTGCTGAGTAGCTGGGAGCAGCAGGCGCTGAATAACTAGACGAGGCGGGTGCTGAGTAAGATTTTGGTGCGCTATAACTAGAACCCGCGGGAGCTGAATATCCAGATGCCTTCGGTGCTGAATAGCCACTAGATGCTGCTGCTGCTGCTGCCGGCGCTGAATAGCTCGACTGTGAATTGTACACCACGGGCGCTGCATAAGCCTGTGCGGGTATTCCCTGCGAGGAGCGTCCATAACGTTGATCAACTTCGCTCTCCGGAATCGTCAAATCGTCGAGACCCTCCTCCTTGTTCTTACTGTCAGCAGCCGCCCGGCGTTCCGGCTCCGATGCGGCAGCTGCCACCAGGCAAGCACAGGCCATCATTACAAGCAAGAGTCGCGTTCCGTACATGTTAACCGATTGCTTTGCAAATTGTCACTCAGGTTTCAGGGCTTGGCCACCAGACTTATATGAGACCACGGAACGAACAGATCAGCAAAAAAAAATATGCCGAATTGCTCAAGAGAAATGGATTTTTCGATTTTTCGATTTTCTATTTCGAATGGTTCCCCAGAATTTTTGCTTGTATCATTGATATTTTGCACAATTATCCAAATGTTTGTTTTAGTTTCTTTTTTAATTATATTTATGTCGAAATCGTAAGTGAACTCATTTGTTTTCACTGAAGTTCAGGTACAAAGACGACTGACGGTTGCCCTAAGAACGCTACTTGCGTGAAACACAAAGCCCAATGACAAAATTAGAGTAATCCCGATCTTTCTTCATAAACGTAATTCTTAATAACATTTCTTCCAAATTATAAGATTACGTTTTAAGACAGCTTTGAGCCCATTTTAGGAGCTATTGTACTTTTTTTGGGAATAGTTCTGCATGGGAAGAGGGGGGCATTGAAATTAAATTTGATATATGTTCCAAAATCTTACCCTCTTTCAGATCTGTGCTTTCATACGGACTGGCAGCAATATTGATCCAACTCTGCAAAACAAAGTTCTTTTCTCTTTGCAAAAAAGGGTATAAAATTCAATGAAGAAATATTTTACCCATGTCAGCAAGTTGAAAAAAAACTCGGCCACTGTTGAAAATGCATGCCAGGGGGCTCGCTGATGCGACATTATGGAAAATTGGTCTACAATCTGTAGATTCTGTTACTTTTTTTGTTTTCTTTTTTTATTTTGGTGTACATTTTCAACTCGGTTAGTAACATGTGTCTTGAGGGTTTGTTTCAGATTAAATTTCAAATACAAGAACCTTGAAATTGAAATGAATTTGAGGAAAGTCCAGTTTTTTTTTGGAAGGCAAATCTTTATTACTCTTTTAATTTCATTTCAAAAAGTTTAATGAAAGAACACAACACAAAAAATCCAAACCAGAAAACTATTTTTTTTATACTCTGTGCCAGAGGTACACAGAGTATAATAAGTTTGTGCAAAGATATTATGATTTATTTATACAATCTTGTTTGTCAAAATAATTATGCCGACTAGTGTAGATTAACTAAATTATGAAACCCTAAGCAAGAGGCAGCATACGTTAAAAATAAGGCAAATGGTGACTGTTCAATATTTTAAATTTGCCGCCACAACGCAAGTATGATTGTGCCTACTTATCGCACTGAATCTATCGCCTATCGCATATCGACATCATTTCTATCTTTTAGCAGCGCCCTCTGTCGACTGCTATCAAATCAACACGTCAACGTTTTCTTCTTCTTTCCCATTCATCACCTGGGCCTAGCAAAAGCCGCTTTGTAAAGAGAGAGAATTTATTCGGATGTTTAATTTTAATTGTGCCGGCGATTTATTGAAATAAAACATTTAAGCAACTAATTCTCAAGGACCAATAGGAAAACGGCACACAAATAGGTAAGTGGTCGAGGGAAGGGAGGGGCAGGGCGTCACAACAGCTGCTGCTGCTTGCGTTGGCAAAAAAAAAAGCAGAAAAACGGAAGAAATTGACAGGGAAAAGGTCATTGCACTCTAATAACACACATTTTTTGGTTCTTTTCCCCCTCACACTCGTTTAGCGAACTCGCCATGAAGCTGCCGCCGCCCAGTAAATGTCGCTGGACGACAACCCACATTCTTGGCCTGGTCGTAACCGTTGTTCTAATGGCCGGGCTCCAGCAATTGCCTGGTGCCCATGCGGCTGCCGTGATGTCGGTCGATTTGGGCACTGAATGGATGAAGGTTGGCGTTGTCTCACCCGGTGTACCCATGGAAATTGCTCTGAATCGTGAATCTAAGCGCAAAACGCCGGCCATTTTGGCCTTCCGTGATGGTGTACGCACCATGGGCGAAGATGCACAGACAATTGGCATACGTGAACCATCGGCGGCATATGGATATCTGTTGGATTTGCTGGGCAAGACCATTGATAATCCCGTTGTGGAACTGTACAGGTGAGGTAGCTATGTACTCAAGCGTGTACACTGGTGTATGTGTTTGGGCCACGTCAGTCTTTGAGCTGGCCACGGCTTGCATGGAAAGAATTGATGAATTAAAAAATGCTCCCCCGACTTCGAAATGAACTCAAAAGAACTAGTAGAACAGTGATTCCAAAAATCGTACATTCTGTTCAATTTTTGTTACCTTCGCTGGCAAAAACTGCAGCTTTAAATGTGTTCTTTCCTCTTTTTTCAGGCCAGAAATTGCCCAAACTCTTTGTCATGGCATTAATTCAAAGCATAATTTTAGAAGCTTCTCGTGATTCTATTTCATAGGAAATCTTAGCAAAAAGTCGATAAACCAGCACCCTCGCAGCTTGCCCCCAGGCTGCTTCCCTTTGATTAATCTAAGCCAACATATCTTAAATATGGTAATAAGTGGAGGCTAGAAGCAAATGTTCCGCTTCTTATACTGAAGCCAAAACAAGTTAATTTCATTTTTTGCTCCCTGCAATTTGGAAAAAACCTCATATATCCCACAGTTTTCTAGTTCGATGATCCAAAGAAAGGTATGAGCAAAAGAAAGTTCGCAGCAGCAGCTTGCTAAAAGTGCATAACTTTTGACCCAATTTTTCAGTGAAAATTTTTTAGAACGTTTTTCGGGGAATCCATTCTATTGTTTGGACTCTCTTTGATACCATCAAAAAGTACCACTCCTTAGCTTTGAAATGAACTATCCCAAATAATTCTGCGATTTTTTTCATTGGAGATATACCTCTTTTAGCACTTGTGTAAGATTCCAAAAATGTCCTATTTTTATTGCTTGTGCCCCAAAGTTTTCAATGGGTGGTAGAGACTCTAATATGTTTTCGTTTCCTAAAAATAGTAAAGAAGGCTGGTCATTTGTAATGCACCAGCAACAAAATGCTAAAAATCCTTTCCTTGATCTTTTGTTAATGTTTTGGTAAAGTGTAAGCCTTAAAACAATTTTCAATGCATTTCTTTATATTTGAAGCCGACAGCCTGTGAAATGTTGCTTGGGGATGGCTCCAAAGAAAGTGTGAAGAGACAAAATATATAGATTTTTTTGAAGGGATTTTATAGCGCAGTAACAGTACATATTGTACATATATCCGACTCGCTGAAATACCGATTCGATCTCAAGATCACAGCCAGTGTTGCCAGAACATGAGGTTCAAAAGTTGCTAGATTTTCAAAAAAAAGTTGCTAGAAATAGCTAAAAATAAAAAAAAGTTTCTAAAAAAATAGCTAAAAACTAAAACTTAAAAAACGATTGATTTCGGACTGAAATCTAACAGATTTTTGTAAAAAATTAATTTGTAATGAGTTACGAAAACAAAGATACTTTAAATGAGGTCTGCACACCGCTCTGGAACAGTATTGCCAGAATAAAGGATCCAAAAGCTGATAAGTTTGCGCAAAAAATTGCTAGAAATAGCTAAAAATTGTAAAGGGTAAAACTGAAAAAAAAGTGTTTTTGAAACTAAAAACCAACAATAACTTACAAATTAGGGTAATTGTCTAGTATACATAATTTCGGTACAGCATCAGCAAACTTCAATTTTAAATTTAAAAGAAATCATGAATGACCGCCGCGAATTTTTCGCGGTGTATCAAAGGAAACAATTACCCCAATCTGCTTTTTAAGGTGCTAACACTAACAAATTCTTCAAAAAGGACAGAGTCCCGCAATGAACTCACAATCTCCCTTATTTTTTGTGAAGTCCGAGCCAAACCAGAATCTAAGTGCAACAATAGCTGAAAGACCAAAAAATGCTGATCTCAGTACTGTGAATTATGTACCGGAATGTACTTACTTCGTCCAATTCAAATAGTCAATTTCTACGAAAGAATATAAAGACTGAAGACACCCTGAATGTTTTCATACGACTATCACTACTGTGGATAGAACCCGTCAGGAGGCTCACAACCGAATCAGTACTGAAATTAGCGCTGATTTGGAAAAGTTGGTACTAAAAACATGGCTTTCCTTGCTTGCTCTTCGGTCATAAATCTAATGATGGAAATGCGATCTTTAATGACTTTCGCTTTTAAGGCATAAATTGAAGTACTAAATCTCATGAGTAGTGAAACTCAACTAAAATCACTTATGAACTAAAGCAATTTTTAATAATTATGCGTTAAATTATCACTTGGAAATTCACTTCTGAGACTTTTTACTCAGGGGAAGTTCTATAGCAAAGGTTTCAAACCAATTAAATATGCGTTATTTTGCACTTCGTCTTAAGAATATGAAAATTGCTAGAAATAGCTAAACATAATTTTAAAGTTGCTAGATTTATAGTTATTAGCATTTCCGAAAATTTATAAGCATTTCCACTTTCAAAAATGCTAGATCTAGCAACTAAATAGCTGAAATGGCAACACTGATCACAGCACAATCTCCAATTGTGCTCGGTGTATTTAAATATGATTAGTGAATTTGCCATCGAATTGTATGTATGTACCTTTCCCGTATCTCATCGAATTTCCCGAACAATACCGAATATTTTCGGTATGTAACAGGTAGAAGGAATCATTTGCGGCCCTAAAAAATATATATATTCTTGATCAGCATCAACAGCCGTTTCGATTCAGCCATGTCCGTCTGTCCGTATGAACTCGTCGATCTCAGAGACTATAAGAGATAGAGCCTCAAATTTTTGTGTCAGATTTGAAAAAGTCAAGGGAACAGAATACTTTGTAGTCGGGGCACTCAACTACAGCTCCCTTACTTGTTTCAAGTTTGATTTTTGTTGATCCGAACCGAAATTTTAGGTTCGGAACAGGTTCAGGTTCAGCTTTTATTTTGAAAGAGGATCGGTTCAAGGCAAAATATAAGCCGGAACTCCGGGTTCGAACAGGTTCGGTTCAAAACCGGTTTGCAGCTCTGGTAAAAATGTTCCAAATTTTGGCATAAAATAGCTATAAGTATTCTTAATCATTTCCGACAATCGTTTTATCCAGTTTTCCAAACAAAAAAGTGGGACTTTTGGCCCAGTGTGCACTGCCTAGGTATATCGAAAACTTTTGTTGGGAATGAAGTCTGGTGGTGACTGCACAGGCCTCTCCAAATCGTTCGACCAATTTTTACCGAACTTTGCCTTAAAGAATTTTGTCCAATTATACCCATTACAAAAAGACTTGTTTCAAATACGGATCATACTAGGCTCGATAAAATCCAGAATTGGGCTTGTCGTCTGATATTGTTTGGCATAGGCTTGCAGCCTAAAGAAAAACGATCTTTAATCAAAAATGAATTAGTTTTTATTTAGAAAAAAAAAGTAATTCTTCAATAAAAGCTAGTTCTTATTTCAAATAAGAATGTTTTTGTTTAAAATTAACTTTTCTTATACTAAGTAAGCTTTTCTTACCAAATGAGTAGGTTTATCTACTTAAACATGGTGTCCAAATTCCACACAATCATCAAACTTGCCAACCCGCGTGGTGCCTTCAATTTTGATCGGCTTAAATTGAATTAGTTCCTTTTCAAGATGAACTTGTCTTATACTAAAATGAACTAGTTCTTGTTAAACATGTACTTATCATATAGTTTTGTAACTTCTCATATTCTAAATGAGCTGATTTTATTTAAAATTAACTTGTTCTTTTTCAATACAAACTAGTGCTTATAGAAAAGATACTTTTCTTATACTAAATGAGATTTTCTTATTTAAAATTAACTAGTTATTTTTCAAAATAAACTAGTTCATATTCTAAAAGTACTTTTGTTATTAAAAAATAGCTAGTTCTCTGTAAAAAGGAACTAGTTCTTATACTCAATGAGCTTTTCTTATTCAACTTTAACTAATTTATTTTCAAAAACTAGTTCTTATTCTAAATTTACTATTATTAATAATTATTCCATTCCACAATTCATATTTAAGCTCCCTTAATGCATCCTCTAGAGCTCCTCGCTAATATTGAACTCTCTCTCTTTGCAGAAAACGTTTCCCCTACTACAACATTGTGGGCGATCCCGAACGCAATACGGTGGTGTTCCGCAAAAGCGACACCGAAGAGTTCTCGGTGGAGGAATTGATTGCCCAAATGCTGGTCAAGGCCAAAGAGTATGCCCAGGAATCAACACAACAGACCATTACCGAGTGTGTGCTGACCGTGCCGGGTTACTTTGGTCAGGCGGAGCGTGAGGCTTTGCTGGTGGCCGCCCAATTGGCCAATCTGAAAGTACTGCAGCTAATCAACGACTATGCTGCCGTGGCCCTCAACTATGGGGTCTTCCATCGCGGAGAGATCAATGAAACGGCTCAGTACTATTTGTTCTATGACATGGGCGCCTACAAGACCTCAGCCGCTGTGGTCAGCTATCAGCTGGTTAAGGATAAGCAGACCAAGGAGACCAATCCGGTGGTGCAGGTGCTGGGAGTGGGCTACGATCGTACGCTGGGTGGTCTAGAGGTGCAATTGCGCTTGCGTGATTATCTGGCTGCCGAGTTCAATGCCCTGAAAAAGACCAAAACCGATGTGACGAAAAATCCGCGTGCCCTGGCGAAGCTATTCAAGGAGGCGGGACGCCTGAAGAATGTGCTATCGGCCAACAATGATCACTACGCTCAGATCGAGAACTTGCTGGAGGATATTGACTATAAATTGCAGGTCTCGCGCGAGAAACTGGAGGAGATTTGTGCAGATTTGTGGCCCAGGGCCACCAAGCCACTGGAGCAGGCTTTGACATCGTCGGGATTGGGATTGGATGTGATAAATCAGGTGATACTTTTTGGTGGCGGCACGCGAGTACCACGCGTGCAGGAGACCATTAAAGAGCTGATCAAACAGGAGCTTGGAAAGAATCTAAATGCCGACGAATCGGCCACCATGGGTGCAGTGTACAAGGCGGCGGATTTGTCAGCTGGCTTCAAAGTCAAGAAGTTTGTGGTCAAGGATGCTGTGTTGTTCCCTCTGCAGGTGTCCTTTGAGCGTGATCCGGGTGAGGGGGCGGCCATCAAGCAGGTGAAACGAGTGCTCTTCGCTCTGATGAATCCCTATCCACAGAAGAAGGTCATCACCTTCAACAAGCACACGGATGACTTTGAGTTTTATGTGAATTATGGCGACTTGGATCGTTACAGCCGGGAGGAGGTTCTGGCTTTGGGCAGTACCAACATCACGCGTGTGGAACTTACACAGGTGAAGGATTTGATGGACAAGTCGAAGAAGGATTTGGTGGAGAACAAGGGTATCAAGGCATACTTCTATTTGGATGACTCCGGCGTGTTCCGCTGCACGGGCGTGGAGTATGTCTACGAGAAGCAGAAGCTGGATGATGAACAGGAGGATGAGGACTCAACCTTGGCCAAGCTGGGCAGCACCATTAGCAAGCTCTTTGCCAAGGAGTCCGAGGGTGGCGAAACTGAAGGTGAAGGCTTCAAGAAGTCGGAACCGGAGCCAGAAGAGCCTTCGGCCGCAGGTGGTGACGAGAAGCCAGCTGAAGAAGAGTCCCAGAAAAAATCCGCAGACGACGAGGCCAAACCCGAGGCCGGTGCGGACAAGAACGAGACCACCATTAAACTGGTGACCGTCAAATCACCCGTAACCCATCACACTCAGCTGCGGTTTACGGCTCCGCTCTCCGGTGCCGGCTACGAAAGCTCCCAGGCCAAACTCTTGGCCATCAATCGGGTCGAAGAGCAACGTGTACGCCTGGAGTCCGCCTTCAATGCCCTCGAATCGCACATAATTGAGGTGCAGCAAAAGCTGGAGGAGACTGCCTATGCCAAGTGCGCCACCGCCGAGGAGAAGGAGCAGCTTTTAAGCGAATGCGCCAAACTCTCGGAGTGGCTATATGAAGATATTGAGGACCCCAAGGCCGAGATCTATGAGGATAAGTTGGCACAGCTAAGGAAACTCTCAAATGTGTTCCTAGCACGTCACTGGGAGCATGAGGAGCGTCCGGAGGCCATTAAGGCGCTGAAAGGCATGATTGAGGGTGCCGAGAAGTTCCTGGTCACAGCCCGTAATCTTACCAAGGACACCAATCCCGAGAAGGATGTGTATACCCAGGTGGAGATTGATACCCTAACCAAGGTGATAGCCGAAACCAACAGCTGGCTAAAAACCGAAATGGCGGGCCAAAAGAAATTAAGTGCCAGTGCCGACGTGCGCTTAACCGTCAAGGATTTGACCGACAAAATGGGTTTGCTCGATCGTGAGGTCAAGTATCTGGTGAACAAGATAAAAATCTGGAAGCCCAAGGTCAAGCCAGCGGACAAAAAGTCCAACGAGACTGAGAAGAAGGACCAGACAGAGGCGGGCTCGGGATCAGGAGATGCGACGGCCGGTGAAGAGGAGCAGCCACAGGTAGAAGAACCCCGAACAGAGGAGACGGCCACACCCACGCCCGCACAGGAGGAGGCACAGACGCCACACGGTGAGCTGTAAACGGGAGAGAGCAGCAGGATTAGAGAGGAGCGCGCAACAAGCCGGGCGGGGGGGTTGGTTAATACACTGGGGCGGGGTGATAATCGTGATAAGCGACAGATGTGTTGATTGGTTGGGAGGGGGGAAATTAGGGGGGATCCCCTGCCGCACCGCGCGCCCTTTCAAGTTTTTTTTATACATATTCAAATTAGCTAAAGATCGGGGTTTAAATTATACATATATGATGCGTACGCTACACTTAACTTAATCTAAATAAAACATAAAATCAATTTCCATTCCGTCATGCTATAAGTTCTCACCCCCCAAAAAAAATCTGAATTATTTATAAATAAAAAAAAACTACTCGGAAAAACCCAAATGTATGTGACCCCCCGTCTCCTCACCCTTCTACTAAACTACACGGAATCGAGACGAGATGAGAAGGATGAAGTAGAGTGGGAAACCAAGCTCAAAGAGATGAAATAAAATTGAAAACTACTTTTTTGTATTTTGTAAATATTCTAGAGCAACTTTTCTTTTTATTTCATGTTTTCAAATTTTGAATTTGTTTATCGATTAGAAGTTCTGGCTGTAACTTCAAAACATTTCAGCATTTCTAGATGTGGACGCAGCACCCAGATGAAACATCTTTGGCAATTTATCGATTATCGTGGATTTGATGCCCGAACTTTTAGAAATGGAAATCAACACATAACAAAATCAAAACTGATTGGGCGTGTTCAACAGAAATATTAATCAGAAAACTGTCCAAAGAAAATAAAGTATAACCTTACACAGGGATGCACCACAAATTAGTACTGGTTCGGTTCAGTGGTTCCCACAGTTGGTAATTGTCTAGTATAGTGGCCTCATCTCAGAAAATTATAAAAAAATTTCCTTCTATGGACCGCGAATTATGAAGAATTTTCATGCAGAAAACTCGCGGCGGTCGTCCATAGTTTCTTTTTAAACGAATTTTGAAAATTGTATTTTTTTGTTAATAAAATATATGTGCTTTGAGAAAGAAATATGTCAAATTTAAATCAAATTTAATTGTTTATTTAGGGTTCATACTAAAGATGGGCGCGGGACAGGATTGAATTTAAGATTTTTGGTCGAGATCGGGACGGGATTAATGCTGAATTTCTAGTAACGATCTATTTTTATTGGCCGCAGCAACATCAAGCACATCAATGAAAACAAGTGTTAGATTTAGTTGATATACACCACAGATCTGCAAGAGTGCCTGGTATGATTTTCCACTCAAAATATGAAGTCAGTTCATGTACTCGCTCATATCGTACTAGTATTTCTGTGACTGGTCTTTTTTTTTTGAGAGGTTGTCAAATTTACTTGTTCTTGCTTTGCGCGACACCGCACAATGCTTTCGTCTTTGAGAGCAAAGAGGAATACGGCAAATAACCCGGTGTTTGAACACGTTAACCAATAGACACGTTCAAGTAATTTACTTGATTATTGCTCTTCGCGTTTGTTGATTTCAAAAGCACGCGTCACGTTTGCTTACTCAGGGTAGGGAAAGGCATATCCGACATAAAGAAGTATGTATATGAATAATTTTATTAAAGATCCATTTTTTAGCTATTATCTTTTTGGCAACACTGGTTTAAACAGCTCACGCAAGTTTCGTGTTTTGTTTCACTGTCAAACATCTTCAGTTTGGTCTATAATTTGCAAATTATTGAATTTTATTATCAAAATGAGTGCTCTGTTAAGAAAGTTCATCGCTCGCTTCTTCCATTTTATGGACAATTTAATCAACCCACTGAAGCGGCTATTCGGGCTATTGTGACTAAATTTCGCACCAAATTTACATTGTTGGACATTAAACCACCAACACGCTTACGTAGAGTGCGAACTAAAGAAAATATCGCAGCTGTATCGGCCAGTGTTAATGATGACCATCAATTATCGATTCGTCGCCGTTCACAGCAATTGGGCCTCTGTTACTCAACAACGTGGAAAATTTTGCGGAAGGATTTAGGTGTGAAGCCTTTTAAAAATACAGCTGGTGCAAGAATTGAAGCCGAACGACCTACCGCAACGTAGAATTTTTGGTGAATGGGCTCTTGGAAAGTTGGCCGAAGATCCACTTTTTACCGAAAAATTGTGTTTCCAGCGACGAAGCTCTTTTTTGGCTCAATGGGTACGTAAATAAGCAAAATTGTCGATTTTGGAGTGAATTCACGAAGCATTGCAAGAGCTACCAATGCATCCAGAAAAAGTCACAGTTTGGTGCGGTTTATGGGCTGGTGGCATCATTGGACCGTACTTCTTCAAAGATGATGAGAATCGTAACGTACAGATGATATCAATCTTTTTTTGCCCAAAATGCAAGAGCTTGACTTCAATTCGACAGCATTGGAAGACAACATTGGTAAGCATTTATTTCCGTTGAGATGACCATTGAAGACAACTTTGAAGCTTCAAAATGTTGGAAAGAGTATGCCAAAATTGGACTAAGCGGATGGACCATTCGAGGCGCAGTCACGGTCAACATTTGCATAAAATAATCTTCAAACATTAAATTATATGGACCGTACTTTTGTGAATTTTATGTTTTTTTTTTAAAACTTTCCTAAAGCTCTTAAAAAATCACCCTTTACTTCTGCCACAAAATGTCAGTCGAGCGAGCTTTATCTAAGGTTTGTTTTCTTCAGCCAAAAAACCAGTAAAAGTGAAAATTAATTGAAAGACATATTAACAATCAAATAAGCTCAAATATTATATTAAAAACATCAAGACTCTAAACTTCAATGAACAAAATGTTTAATTTACTTAAAATTTATATACATGTTTTCCACATTAGTGAAAAACAATTATGACTGAACCCTGGTTCGAACCTGAACCTTGGTTCAGCGATCTTCTGAGCCAGCACCGTAAACCCGAACCCCGGAGTGAACCCCTCCCAATTTTTAGGACGTTTGCAGCCCTGTTTCTAACCCCAGCAAAAAAATTTTTTTTTTTTTGCTTCAAAATACTATTAGGGCCTTGAAAGCATACTGTAAATATTTCGAGCAGATCCGACACGTACTTTTGCAACAATAACAAAAAATCTATTTTTGTGTCGACCTTTGTACAAAAACTTTTTTCACCGTTCCTCGTATGTTTAAACACCCCATATTAGTTTTGTTTTTTAAATGAAAAAACTTGAAAAAGAAGTTATAATATTTTCGTAAAATTTAAAAAAATGTAAGTTTTACATAAAACAATCGTATTTAGAATGTTTAGGAGAATTTTTTTACCACGTCTTGACGCACTTAAACCCTAATTTCTCGAAAACCAATCAACCAGGAAGATTCAAAAATAACGAAGATGGACCGACTTTACGAAAAAAACGTGGAGACAGATTCTGAGCAGATCTAATTTAATTTCATCCATTTCCGATAAGCCGTTTAGAAAATAAATCCGGTACCATGGAACCAACTTTTTTTTGTTTGCCATACTTTGAAGGGCGCTACAACAACAACCGCTACAACAAGAACAAAACAAAAAATTTAATTTCTAGTTTAATATATTACACTGTGCAACTCATAAATTGGTTACGCCTTCGGACCCCGATATTTTTGAAGTACATACCGAAACTTACAAAAAACCCCAAAGGACTTGGCCCCATCACATCGTAAAGGTACTTTTTTGATACCCACCATTTTTTCACCCCAACCTGAAATTTAAAAAAAAGGACCCTTTTCATGAAGCTTTTAAACGTTCAAATATCTAAATAAAACGCTTTATTTTCTTCTTTGGGTTGCTTATCGGTATCCAGATCGGAAAAGTATTGCCAGAAATTAAATCGGAGCACCCAAAAACCTATAGAACGCTAATAAATTTGATTTTGTTTAGATTTTCTAACCCCCCCGTCATTTTTATCACTATCGATAAAAGTTCTATTGCAATATCAGTGTTGCAATTTGCCCTCGTGAACTGCACTGTGGTTCTTTTACAAACGCTGAAATGAACCGAAAACCACTGAAAGCGGTTCAGCAAAAGACGGAATCATCAAGGTTATCGAAATAAATTCTTTATTTTGAACGCTAATTTTTTGGCCATCACTGATAGGTATCGATAGTTCCTTGTTCATTTTTATATTGACTTTCACTTTTTCAGTTTTGATAAGTAAAATTTTGGGGCATAATTAATTTAAATTAACCATATTTCCACCAATTTGTGAATCGATAACAAAAATATGGTGATTTTGTGCCAAATGATAACAAATTGTGGAAATGACAATTCATCGATAATTACTATCGCTGTTAAATAATACAGCTCTGTGTTGGGGCCGATTGACGATAGGCAGTTGTGTTGTCGGTGGAGCAATAGGTATAGCGGGCGGACGTGCGTGTGCTCTGTGTTTTATTTCGTTTTGTTGTTTGTGTGTGCGTGTGTTTTATTTTTTTTATTTCTAAATTGTTAGTATTTTTTAAATTTTCGCTTACATGGGCTTGCACATATGTGTTGTATACACACACACAAGCCCGCTGTACATATTTAGACAATTTTTGGCTACGGTTTTCCGCAAAAGCAAAGGAGTAGTCTTTGTGTCTCTGTCTGCTGCTGCTGTCTCCTCTGTGCGGATGTGCCAGAAGATATTGCTGCCCATAAAAACGCAAACAAAGGAGTTCTTTTTTTGTAAATGTGTGTGAGTGTGTGTGTTGTCGAGTGTGGCTCTGTATGTGTGCGTACGAGGTAAAATTGCAGTCGCAGTCCAATAAAACAAAAGTGCAGGCCGCTGCAATTAGATAAATATTGAAAAATGATTAAACCAAAGTGCCCCCCTTCTGATGTGCGTGTGTGTGTGTGTATGCAATACTGAAAACGAAAGAAAAAGGTTATGTATGATACGGCACGGCAACGACGACGGCAGCAGCAGCTGGCTTCTCAGCTGCCGCAAGCGCACAGTGGAGAGAAGGCCCACTGTACTCAGGCCATAGACTTGCGATTCCGCTTTACCATGGATTTTCTTTCATTTTTTTGTCAACCATTTTTCGTTTTCAAACTCTTCGTTCAGTCCCCCAATTAATTTATGCGGAAAAAGTGTTAGCAAATACAAAAGTAAAAGCAAAAAAGACCCAACAGAAAATGCAGGAAAAAGAAACGAACAATTTAATTCCCTAATTCTTTGTTTTTGCGTAGGGTGTGTGAGTAAGTGTGTGTGTGTGTGCTGTCTGTCTGTGAGTTAACGGCTGTTTGTTGTTTTTGTTTTGCTTGCAGAGCACAACAACAACAAAACACGTGTTTACTTTATTGTATTTGCAACACACAAAATCAACAACAATTCGAAATGCAGAGCAAAGTCAAGCTTGGACCAGGACCCTGGCCAAACACAACGCTGTAACCGAAAAGCAAACACAAAAGCAAATGCAAAAAGACAATCCACAAATTTGC
Organism: Lordiphosa collinella; assembly: GCA_018904265.1. Lineage (NCBI taxonomy): Eukaryota > Metazoa > Arthropoda > Insecta > Diptera > Drosophilidae > Lordiphosa > Lordiphosa collinella. The sequence continues at coordinate 123,886 of JAEIFV010000549.1, read as the reverse complement.
AAAACTGAATGTGAAAATCGAGAGAGTGCGAGAGTCGCAAAACAAGAAGAGCGCATGCTGGGCGCCCGCAGGAGCAGAAGAGGAGTGCGTGTGCTGAAGTGAAGAGATTTGAGAAGGGGAAAGGAGGCAAGTGGAATACAAAAACAAGAACGAACGCGCCCAAGATGAGCCAGCAGCAACAGCAGTCGCCATTATAATCTACCTCCAAACACACAAAACACAATACAAAAAGAAAACACAACAAAGTCGTCGCCATCATCGTCATCAAACAGCGAGCGAGTGCCAAAAGCCAACAACTACAACAACAACGAGCAAACGCCATCTGCCGTCGACCAAGTGAACCCAAAGCAACGAAATCGAAAGACGGGGCGGTTGGTGGAGACGACGACGACGACGGAGGGAGAAGGCCACACAACACAAAATATCTGCTGCGCCAGCAGCAACCCAACAACAATAACAAAGTCAGCGGGCAGCGGCTTTCTTCTTTGCCTTCGTTTATTTCGTTGTCGCAGTTGCAGCTCTCCCATCTCCCCATCTCCATCATCATTCCATTGTGGGTGCAAAGGCGAGTGGAGGAAAGTTGCCCGCCTTTGCCCGCCAATATGGCGTGCCTTAATACCCTGAAGCAGGAAATCAAAACATTGGAGAAAATCTTCCCGAAGAATCATGAACGCTTTCAGATACTCAATTCCAGTGTGGATGAGCTATTGTGCAGGTTCATCGATAAGAATGGCAAGCGTTATGACATTCATGCAAACATAACGGTAAGTGCGAAGGGGGAGTGTGTGTGTGTGTGTGCGTTTGCACTTAGAGCAACGTTATCAGCGATCAAAAGCAAAATCCAAATACCTTTGAAAAGTGTGCAGTAGCAGTACCCTTGACTTGGACTAAATATTGGGATGATATTTTTAAGCCCCACTGTACCGAACCGAACCGACTCGAACCCGGAATTCGGACTTTTTATTTGCTGTGAACCGAAACTTGAACCTGTCCCGAATCTAAAATTTCGGTTCGCTTCATCAAAAATTAATTATAGACATGAAAATATTTGAAATTAGGTCTAGCGTCATCTGTTATCTGATCGGTTTTGGGCGACTGACTCTTACATTCGAGACTTAAAATTCAATAAAACACCTAGAAAAACGTTCACCTTCACCATCCGTTTTCACTTCGGACTTAACGCCCTAATTAAATTTGGACGATATGACCGAAATGTAAGCGAACATAAGAACCAAAATCATTTGGGCGCAATGTCCGAAATAAAAACGGACATAATGCCCAAAAATTTTTGCTGAAAACTGAATTAAGGTAGATCCATTTTTCCGTAAATTAAGGTTAAAGTGCGTAAGGAAGAAATTTCCAAGCAAATTTAAAAAAAAAAACTTACTTTTCGGAAAATAAACAAAATTTAATAACTTTTTTTGGTTTATTTAAAGTTAATGGTATTAATGTATGCCCGATAAAACCAACTTTATAAGAAGTTTAATGCTAGTCAAAGAACAAGGAAGGTTTTAAGAATATGGGTTTTTGTATTGGACCAATTTGTGTTTGTTTGCTTTTTCTATTGAGGCTTTTCTTTTATTTGCATTTTTCATTTGTTTTTTTTTTATATTTTACTAGCTGAATATCATGATAATATTTAAAACCCACAACCCAAATTTTAAGTTTATAGTTTAAAAAAAGTCTGAAAATTGATAATCGTCTAACACTCACATTACAAACGTTCAGACCACTATTCCAATCAAAAGGTGTGGACCTGAACCACTTTTAAAGTGGTTCATCCGAATGGTTCGAAGCTGGGAAAATGTCTAACTTCATAGTACCAGCCTATACACCAAATTTCAAAATCTTTACATAAATAACCTCTCTGAACTATTAAAATAAACTCCCTATTACCAGATGTGAAACATTTTTAACCGGTTTTAACCGCTTTCGAACCGGTTCACTGACATAACACATACCCTATGACTCTCCTAATCGACATGAACATAATGTGAAAATTTCGTGACGAAGGGTTCAGCGGTCTAGATGCCTGTAAGAAACAAACAAACATACTGCAATACAAACATACTTTCAGTTTTATATATATGTATAGATTTCGAGGATATGGACTAAGCAGATATAGTAGTGGTTTTTGTGGTCAAAGATGTTTGCTGACCCGGCAAACGTTGTTCTGCCATATAAATAGATTCTAGTATATTATATTTTTGTGAATTTTTCGGTTGTTATACTCTGTACCGAAGGTACGACTTGCTGAAAGTCGATATTAACCGTTCTACATAGGGAAAACTACGAATTTCCAGCCCATACACCTTCCAGTTCATAGCTTAACTAAATTCTCAGACTTGTAGAACGTCACATTATTAACATAAATACCAATTCTCTAATCGAAAGGTGTAGTTGAACCACTTTAAAACCGATTGTCAGCTTAAGCATTTATGACTGGGAATCCAATTGAAAATCTTCCCTTTTGAGATGCGACTTAAAAATAAGCAAATATCGAGATATTTTTGATTTTCGATCTTCGCCTCTATATATTTGACCGTCTAAATAATAATCTAAACTTAAGAAAATTTTGCAAATTTTGCGACTTCTTTGACTCTTTGGTTTACACAGTTCAATCTGCATCTCATTTACCAACGCCTGCATTGTAATTTAAAAATTATACGCCTTCATAAATATGATCATTAGATAATTTTTGCTAATTTCGCTGTTTTTGAAACTTAAAAAACATTGCCGGTAAGCGTCCAACCATTCCTCGAAGCTTGTTCAGAATGATCGGTTTACCTTTGCAAATTTCTCGCTTGTGGATCATTTCCTACCCATTTCTTCTTCCTAGAAATCCTCGCGGGCAAGCGTCCAACCATTCCCAAAATTTGTATCGCAATTGAATGAACATTATTATTATTTTAAACTTTGCTGTTTTTGGACCATTTTCCGCTCATTTCTTTCACTCGGAACCTTTCCGGGCAAAGTTTCATCGCAATCGGAAATTTTGCGAATTTGGAGAATTTCACGGTTCTTGGACCATTTTCCGCTCATTTCTTCAACTTAGAAACCTTCCTGGGCAAGCGTTAGACCAATCTTTAAAGATTCATTACAATCGGATGAACAGCATAATTTTGCTGCTAATCGATGTAAACATTTTGGACCGTTCGATCTTTTCCTCTATTTACCCGTCTTCATGATAATCTAAACTCATGAATATTTTGCAAAATTTGGTGACTTTTTTTTGACCGTTTGGTTTATACCAGGGGCCGGCAGCTTCCTATCTGGCGTATATAGGAAAATTCTCAAAGCAGCGCTGCTCAAACACGCATAGTATAAGCTGTACAAGCGCCGCTGCGTTGCTTGCTTTCCTACGCCGAAATTGAGAGCAATTTTTGAGCTGCTCTCATACACACCAATGCATTGCAATGCAAAAATGTAAATGTATTTTTTGCCTCCCTCTGGTTTATACCTTCTATTTAACCGTCTATAGTTGCCCTCTATCAAACTTCACAATAATCCAGGCTCAAATCATAAAATTGCAAATCTTCGCCAAATTTTTCACCGTCTCATCTACAGCTCTACAGCTTTACCAACGCCTGCATTGTAATATAAGCATTAAGCGCTTCCATAAGTACTTATAAGGTAATTTTGAAATTTTCGTGATTTTTGGACCTTAGGACTCTTCGTGGGCAAGCGGCCAACCATTGACCAAATTTTTATCGCTTCAGTGAGCGGTAAAGTAAATTGGTTGCCTTTCCCATTTCTTCAATTAAGAAACCTCGCAGGCAAGCGTCCAATCATTTCTCAAAGTTTCATCACAATCGAACATTTTGTAAATTTCGCGGTTTTTGGACCATTTCGCGACCATTTCTTCTACTTGGAAACCTTCCCGGGCAAGCGTCGAACCATTCCCCAATGTTTTACCAAAACTGTAAATTTTGCAACTTTCGCGGTTTTTCGACCATTTTCCGCAAATTTCTTCAACTAAGAAACCTTCCCGGACAAGCGTTCAACCATTCCCAAAAGTTTCATTGCAATCGGATAAACAGTATAATTTTGCAAATTTCGCGGTTCTTGTAATATTTTCTTGCCATTTTTTTAACTTAGAAACCTTCCCTGGCAAGCACTCAACCATTTCCTAAAGTTTCACCGCAGTCGGATGAACGGTTTAGGCTATCGAAATTGCCACAGCATAGCATTAGTCTGTACTTTGCTCTCTTTTTGTACTATACATTTCCAAGTGAAATACGATTTCAAAAAAGCACATCACAGATGATAGTAAATGTAATTTTAAAACTGACATTAATTTTAAACCCTGCTATTGCACAAACTTAATATACTCTGTGTACCTTCGGTACAGAGAATAAAAATAATTACACAATACCACAAAAGGCCTTTGCTTTCTTGATTATAATTAAAGGCTTGACCTTAAAATTCTATTGTTCTTTAAACTTCTCCTCTTTGTGGATATAAATTCTATTCCTTGAAAGAACCGCTTTCTTATCTCCCTAATGAGACTTTTTCTTATCCCCCAGAAGAAATTATTTCCTATCTCTAAAAAGAATCTCTTTCTTGCCGCCTAGAAGTGTCGCAGAGTGGCACGCTTCTTCCCGAAGAGGGATGTGAATGCGATATCGCTGGAGTAAAGCGATACCTACTGGAAGAATCGCGATAGAACATGTTTGCTGGGATAATCCGATTACTTGAATATATTTTAAGCCATTTCACCGTAACTGACGAATCATTAAATCGCGAAAACGATCGAAGAGGATAAATACAGTAATTCATATCATGACAGATTTGATGCATTCGAGAATTTCTCAGACAACGGTTCTCTTTGATAACAAAACCCTTAAAATTGTTTGCAATCTGCTTTTCAAACTTCAATTGAGTACACATAACTGCATATCCATGATTGTATTAATAGTTTACAGTTCTAAAATACCTATACTATGGATGATTAATAATAAGGAATATTGTAACCACTTTAACGCGACTTACGGATCATTAGATCCACGAAAGAACCAACTTGTACCAAACTTAGTAAAAATGCAAGGAAAGTACCATCAGGTCCACTACTTCCACTTGTACCTAAGAAAAGGAATGCTATTCAAAAAAAGATTCATTTGAAAAATATTATTTTTTCTGTTCTGTTCGACAGAAGATCTGAACATAATCTGTCTGACTGCCAAGGCAGCCATTACAAATTCTTTTTAATATTTGTCATATCAAATTTTCCACCCAATATTCGGAAAGTATACTTTTAGGTTTAGGGCTCAAAAGTTATTCTGTAAACAAATAAAAAAAGAATACTAGATAGCCGATGTTTGCAGTAACCAAACTTATTTAAACAACATTTTTCTAACGAAGAATTAAATGGACTAATTTAATAAATTCTTAGAAAAAATAGCTTGAAGCAATTTTGTTAATCCAGTGGGGGCTAAAGTATTCCCAAAATTTCCCAAAAAAACACATCTGTAACTCGCATTTATCCAGCCATTTCATTACATCTCTGAAATCATCATTCATGATAATACATATAATAGAATCTTCTCGTCGCTATCGGAATTAACAAGTTTATATAAAATCAGATGGTCCATTCGCGTGTAAGTTCGAGTTAAGAGAGCAAAATGAGCACTAAAAGGGTTTTGAGCCATATTTTTAGATTTTAGGTTCCTCGAGGAAAACCACGTCTAAGGAAGTGCTATACGCGGCCTGCTCTACAGCGTACGCTAGGTCATTTCCCAGGTTTTTTCACTTTTGTAAAATTTGTAGAACCAAGGTTCAAACCAAAACCTTCCTCCAAAAACCTTGAACCTTTAAATTTACGAACCCTAATCATTCGTAAATTTTGGTTCAAACCCTAGAACTAGAAGTTTCAAAAAATTTGTTGGGTTTCCAGCCCTGCTTTTATCACCAATGTTTATCTCTGTTTATTTATCCAAGAGATAGCCAACGACCTGTTCTGATTGATAACAATAGTTCAATCAACTGATAAATGGCTAATGGCCGAGCTTAGCAAAATCCCTATTTGTTCTCTGCTTCCTATAATTTGACTCATTTCGATTTTTATTAAGATCAGATAATAAATGGCGAAGATTTTGGCTACACTCAGCCAGATCTATTGACTTAACATGCTGTTAATGCTCTGTTAATTGATTTAAAAGAAGTTAATTAAATACTTATCTTCCAGAGCAATTTTCCAATCAAAGTTTCAAGTTTATAGTTAAGTTAATTCCTGAAATACGGCTCTAAAACCGCTTTCGACCAGCTTTGATTACATTTTACCAGTATACACTCAGAGTTTCCAGTTCAGAACTTGAGTTGTTTATGTTTTCTGGCACTGAACCGGTTCAAGTTGACTGGGAGTCGGGCAATGATTATGTTTTTCTCACCTACACTCTAGACCATTTTTAAACCGGTTCAGACTGAACCAGGGAAGTATCTAACTCCATAAAGCTAACCTGCAGTAGTGATATAAACCGTTAAGTAGCTTTTTACGTCTATGTATTTCATGTCTTTGGAATTCGTCCTTAGGCCAAAGCTTTAATATGAACCATCAAAGTGGGGGCATCATGGTTCGTTTACCTCTTAATTTGTATACTCTGTACCAGAGGTACACAGAGTGTATTAAGTTTGTGCAAAAGTATGTAACAGGCAGAAGGAAGCATCTCCGACCCTATACACAGTATATATATTCTTGATCAGCATCAACAGCCGAGTCGATCTAGCCATGTCCGTCTGTCTGTCTGTATGAACAAACACATCTTAGAGGTGGTAAGAGATAGAGGTTTGACATGTATGGGACATATGATTCCTATACTTGCAGACAGATTAAGTTTATTTTCAATTTTTCCCACGCCCCTTCCCGCCCCCGCAAATTGGAAAAAACGTCATATCTGCCACAGTTTTATAGATAGAAGGTTGGTTCCTTCTGGACATATATAGTAATAAGAATTATTTATCGATCCGCCAAAGAAAAGAGGGTAAAGAGTAAAGATCTTATGAACGGTTGTCGAGTTATAATTAAAACAAACAATTATGGGCAGCACCGGTCGCAACGGTGATGGGCAGCACTTCACAGGTACACAGTATATTGACCGACTTTCTTTCTTGTTTGTTTTATTATTGTTAAGAAATGAAGCCTAAATAATATATGATTCATTGCACTCGTTCTGACTTGTTCTCCATCCACGCTCTATGTTTCTCTCCCTCTCTCACGCTCTCTTTCTGTTTGGTTCAATGATCTAGTTAAAGGTTATAATTTTTTGTTGTCGTCTTGTTTCACCTGCGACGTCACGTACACGAATTCGACACCCATTCATGAGAATAAACAAAAGTTGAGATAAATATACATTTAGAATTATCAGTATTTATGAGATTTTTGATTGAAAAGATTTTTCGATATAACAATATGATGCAACGATTAGGTTTCAAAGATTATTAGCGTGAAATTCAAAGAGGAATAACCCAAATCATTGCTCTCCGTCATATTCTACTCGATCTTCTTATGATCGATCGGTGTCAGACTGGAGCAGCTAGCGAATCATTGCTCTTGAACCTTGAATAAGTTGTAGTTCTGCTAACCCCCTTTTGTTGGCATGTGCAGTTCAATTCTTGACCAAATGTACTCCTTTCTTCGTCAACGGCGTTTTAACAACAGTCCGGATACCGCTCTTGATCCGAACCGCTTCCGTTTTTGATTTTTGCTCAGAGCAAAGGGCCAACCGCTGTTTTGTGGTAATAACTCCAAATCCCTTTTCTCTCTTTATCTTCTCAGGAAACGTATCCATCCTCTCCGCCAGTTTGGTTTGCCGAAAGCGAAGAGACGAGCGTTACAAATGCCGTGCAAATACTTAGCAATACAAATGGACGTGATAATCACGTGATCAATCAGGTAAGCTCACCACCATTCCCTTTCTTCGTTACCATTTTTCTTAAGAGAACTAACCACTCGACTCGTTCTTTCACAGGTTGGCATTCTGCTACGTGAGCTGTGCCGATTACACAATGTTCCACTGCCACCCGATTTAGATAATTTAGCGCTGCCATTGCAAACTCCGCCACCATCCGCATCGCCACTACGATGTGAGCAGAGGCCTGGTGGTGGCGGTGGACCACATGGCAATGAGGAGACCGACTCAGATCAGGATGAGATCGAGGATCCCATTGGTGAGAGCGAGCAGGAGAGTGAGGGCGATGAGGATTTGCCACTGGAAATGGATGATGTACGGAGTACAAATAAAGTGAGTGTGATACCCACAACCGTGTGGAAGGGGGAAAGCTAATCCTCCCTCTCTCTCTCTCTCTCTTCTGCAGAAAGATGACATGGAAGTGGAACATTTAGCAACTCTAGAAAGACTGCGTCAAAGTCAAAGACAAGACTATTTAAAAGTAAGTTTTAACTGGGAAGACTTTCGACCCCCTCCTAAACCGCTTACTCGCTGCAGGGTTCCGTTTCTGGATCTGTACAGGCAACCGATCGTCTAATGAAGGAACTACGTGATATTTATCGTTCAGACGCGTTCAAAAAGAATATGTATTCCATTGAGCTCGTCAATGATTCCATCTACGAGTGGAACATACGCCTCAAGTCGGTGGATCCGGACAGTCCGCTGCACAGTGATTTGCTAATGCTCAAGGAGAAGGAGGGCAAGGATAGCATACTGCTGAACATCCTGTTCAAAGAGACTTATCCCTTTGAGCCGCCCTTTGTGCGTGTTGTGCATCCAATCATCTCAGGTGAGTGGCAAGAAGCCACAAAGAGATGGGCATATCTCTACTGTTTTCGTTTTGCAGGTGGCTATGTGCTCATCGGTGGCGCCATTTGCATGGAGTTGCTGACCAAGCAGGGCTGGAGTTCAGCCTATACCGTGGAGGCGGTGATAATGCAAATTGCCGCCACCCTGGTTAAGGGCAAGGCGCGCATACAGTTTGGAGCCACCAAGGTATGTGTGCGGCAGCGTGCGTGGAGGAGTATATAAACAACAGTTCTAATCGGTTTCCCTTTGTTTTGCTTCAAAGCAGGCGCTGACCCAGGGCCAGTATAGTCTAGCACGAGCCCAGCAAAGCTTCAAATCGCTGGTGCAGATTCATGAAAAAAATGGTAAGTAAAGGAATCACTTTTAGTCGTGACTGTAGAAAGAAGATATTAGGGTGCATTAATGACTTGACTAATGTTTTCTTTCTTTTTTATTGCACCCAGGTTGGTTCACGCCACCGAAAGAGGATGGCTAAGGAATCTGAATTTGTACCGTGTCCCAATTCTCCCCCTCTCATTCCCACTAAATCGAAATGTAAACTCATCGTATCCCGCCACACCACAACAACAACAAGAACCAGAAAACATACATGGAAACACGCAGACCACAGCAGCACTTTCAATGGAATATTCTTCACTTGCCCATGGACAGGACAGTTAATAGTTGCCTCAAAAGGAAATTGGAGCAGCATCCTGCTGCTTCGCCTGAAATAGTTTTGATTTGCCAATTTGATTATAACTGTTTGTTGATCTTGTATATATATACATATTGAACAGTCCAAGTGTGCGTGTCTGCTTTTCCGAAACCACCTCTCCCCTCCTCTTCCCTATGTATATGTAATCTGTATATGTATATCTGTATTATCGCCTTTAATGTTAAGAAAACAGGGCCTTCAGTCCCTGCCTCCCTACCTACCTACTTCCACGCGCACCCTCTTTTTCTTGTGACTATCCTGAAAAGCAGCGTCAAGTTAGTTTTTAGCGGATTAGAATAAAAGTCTTTGTTTCCTCTCTGATTTAGTTTTAAATGATTTGTATTTTATATTTGTATTTTGTACAGTTGGCAGCAATAGTTCTAGTTCCGATTAATCAAGAGCGACACTCCCACAACACCATATTTACCCAGCACCAACCCACACACACACACACACACTCACACATACCTATTTGTAACTAGTTAAGATGCCTAATCTTATGCTTATATTAGTTTAAAAATTGTATAATTTTATTTTTCTCTTAATCGATAAGCCTTCATTGCGAAATAGTTATTATCTTACACGTATATACAAAAACTTACATTAATATATATATGTATGCATATGCATATACAGTAGGCATATGACTAAATTCTTAGAATCAAATTTATATGGTCCTTCACGACGGGGGATACCATAAGAATAATAAATACACGAATCTTGGGTCATTTACGCGGAAAAACGTTCCGCAGTAATCAAGTCAAAGTCTAAAATCTGGATTTTTGAGGAATAACTAGGGAGGTCAAATGTTATCGCGACCCCGCTTACTTTTACTCCATACAAAAGTTGATTCGTAGTACTATAAAAGATTAACATTTTTCACTATTTATGTTAGTTATGGCCGAGTTTACCCAATGTTTATGAAAGCAACCACCCAGCAAACATTTTATGAAATTTTTGATTAAAAAGACTCAATGTCCTTTTCGAGTCCTCGTTCTGATAAAATAATCATAAATGCGCTCGCTTTGTGTACATAAATGATACTTGTCGGGAGAGTAATTTGGAGTCTTCGAGTACTTTTAATAAATCACATTTTAAAGCGAATTCATGAGACATTTTCGAGTCGTTTTTAATCGCACATGATGGTAATTCCTTTTTAGTCATCAAAAGGGCTCGAAAAAGACACCCGATCAATTTTGTTAAAAGGATCTTCCAAATGTTGGGTGGGCATGTGCTCTTGAAAAAGGTGTTAAAGTCTGCAACAAGGTGGCAAAATCGTTACCATAGAAGTAGTGTTTTAAAAACCATATATAAATTTGCAAATTTCCAAAACACATTGATTTGAACATTGATTTCTCAAAAACTTGACGTGCTAGAGAAATTCTGAAAACTGACTTGTATTCAGCTTGATAACAACCTCCACCGAACGGTATCAATTTCATTCCCCGGCCCGCATGGATCCAATGTTTTGTTGAACTGTTATTGTTTCCGAAAAAAAATCATTAAAAGAACACGAAAAAGTTTATAAACGGTAGTTTTTTATCTATAAATATGCAAACTTTGCAAAATCAAACTTCTTCATTTCCTCACGTTTTCCTACGATATTACTTTTTTTCCACGTCTTTGCGTTCTTTGACCAAAATTTCTCTGGAACTACTGAACTTTTTTCTCGGTGAAAGCTAACACCTAAATGCATCAAATCCATGTTTGAAGTCCATTAAAAATAATTTTTATTTCATCGAAAACATTTGTCGAAACTTTAAGGGGGTATTTGCCTCTAGAGCAGGGGCAGGCATATTCCTATCTCGTGTGCATACTATCAGTGTCAGGAATCTAGCACAGTTTTCCAGAAGGTTAATTTAGAAATTCTCTTCCACGCTAGGCAACTGACGGTTGTACCATCTTTGCAAACCCCTCGCTAGGCAAGTGCCGGTTGTACCGTCTTTGCAAAACCCCAGGCTAGGCAACTGACGGTTGTACCGTCTTTGCAGACCCCTCGCTAGGCAACTGACGGTTGTACCGTCTTTGCAAAACCCCCACGCTAAGCACAGATCCATAACAGAAAGGTCCCAAATCAATAAATTTCTTGTCAGGAGTCCTGGACAGACTGAGTCATCTCACCCTGGCCTTGTAGCTTCCTTACAATACGAAAAATCTCAAAACAGCGCTGCTGTACAAGCTCAGCTGCGTTGCGTGATTTGCTGCTCGGCGACGCAGTCGTTGCTACTGAAATCGAGAGCAATTTTTGCGTTGCTCTCACACACACGAATGCAAAAATGTGAATGTATTGTTTGCCTGCCTCTGCTCTAGAGAGACAAAGTTTTGACCTTTTTTAAAAATTAATAAAAAAAACTAAAAATGTCTTTTTCTTTAATTTTTTCTCTTAAATGTTCATTAATATTTCAACAATAAAATAAAAATGGGAAAAAATCAAAATTAAAAAAGTTGCAGGCTGTTAAAGCAACGATGCCTCCATCTTGACAAGATTTCAACCTTTCTAGTCATCAGAAAAAAGAATGGAAATAAGTTTCTTAATTGGTAAGAATGTCGCTATGGCCCGAACAAGAAAAAAATTTTTTTTTTTCAAAGTTTTTAGTTATTTTTAAAATAATAAAAATGCAAATTTTGTACATAATCTCTAGTTCGGGCCATAGAGGGAGGTCCATTAGAACTTGAGAAATCATGTCAAAGGAAAAAGTAGTTTCGAGAAAAACACATTTAAGGTTTTAGCAGCCTAAATTTACCGAAGCGTCTTTACAAATCTGCGTATATCTTTGAAAATAGTTGCCGGATTGACTTGAAATTTTCTGTTTGTGTATTTAAATATATGTACATTAAGAAAATAAAATAAAAAATTGATTTTTTCAAAATTCTAGATGCAAATACCCCCGTGAGCTCGAATTTCTCAAAACAACTTTTTCAACAACGTTTCACACAATTAAAAGAGTAGCTGTTGACCGATTTTCAAATTTTTTTAAATTGCTTCTTATACCCACCATTAACCACTGAGTTAGAGCCAATGAAAGGGGTTAAAAAGTCGATTCTCGAAATTTCGACTTTGAAACCCCATAACGCCCTTATTTATTGAACGATCGAAAATATCCTAGTTCACACCACAACCGAATTAGTTCTTAATAAAACCCCGTTTTCATTTTTAATTTCGCATAATCCGTTCTCAAAAAATCATTTGAAACATGGGCCTATGTTTTAAATCTTTGACTTACTTTGAACCGAGATAAAAAAAACAGCCGCAGCAACAACAAAAACAACAACAAGAAAATTAAAAAAAAAAAAAAAAGTCGGTCAAGCCCGACTATAACATACTCTGTATTTATGAAGTGCTGACCATCACCGTTGCGACCGGTGCTGCCCATAATTGTTTGTTTTCCTTATAACTCGACAATCGTTCATCCGATCTTTACCATTCCTTTGGCGGATCGATAAATAACCCTGATAACTAAATATGTCCAGAAGGAACGAACCTTCTATCTATGAAACTGTGGGAGATATGACGTTTTTTCCAATTTGCGTGGCAGGAAGGGGCGTGGCAAAAATTGGAAATAAACTTGATCTGCCTGCAAGTATAAGAAGAATATGTTCCATACGAGCGCCGTCCCAGAAATAGCCGACCTAACACAAAAATTTATCATTGTTTATACCCGATGTTCAATAGCTCCGATACCTTTTTTATAATAAGAACTGTGAAGCTCTTCAAAATAGGCATTAACCTCGGACTCCACCTCTTCATTGTTGCCAAATCTTTTTCCTCCGAGCCATTTTTTCAAGTTTGGAAATAAGAAATAATCAGAGGGAGGTAAGTCTGGCGAATAAGGGGCATGAGCGTCATTAATTTTAGCCATTGCAACGGCAGAGGTGTGAACCGGCGTTTTTGTTCTGAAGTCAGCAAACGCGGCACTCATTTTGCGCATAACTTTTTCATGTCCAATTTTTCGGTAAACGAGGGAACAGAATTACGTAAGGTAGAATCCAGCACCTTTTTAATATTGGTTGGACTAAGACCTTTTATATGAAAGTATTGTATCACATAACGATGACCAATTTTATCCATGTTTGCAAATCAATAACAAGCGTTCTCTATTAAAATCGACCAAAAAAAAACTGTGCAAGGTAAAGGCACCAAACTTCAAACTTAAGCTTTTAATAGTCGGTACTTCCCCTTTTTAATATTTTTTGTGAACATTTTCCAACACTACTGTGCTAGGTCGGCCATTTCTGGGACGACCCTCGTACACGTCCAACCTCTATCTCTTACCATCTCTGAGATCTGTTTGTTCATACGGACAGACGAACAGCCAGACGGACGGACGGACATGGCTAGTTTGACTCGGCTGTTGATGCTGATCAAGAATATATATATACTTTATAGGGTCGGAGATGCTTCCTTCTGCCTGTTACATACTTTTGCACAAACTTAATATACTCTGTTTACCTCTGGTACTGAGTATAAAAAGCAAGGTTTACACGAAAACCGACTCGGATTTCAAACCGAGCCGAATGATTACTTAAGACGCATCGCTGATTTTATGACAGCTTTGTAAACTTCAGATTGTAAAGGTGTTGGCATCTCAATGCCTGACTCCGCCAGCAGTTCACCAAGTTTATCAGCTTTTCTGTTACTAAATCTTTCCTTTTCTTACTATCTGGTAGTTCATGGTCTACCGTTTGTGCTACTGGAAATTCTACGTTTCAAATTCTTGAGCGTTTAACTAACTTTTATCCAAAGCTAGACTTTTACCGCCACGATATTTTGAAAATGTACGGTATTTTCCGACAAGCTAGGCGATTTTTCGTTCAACTGAAGTCACAGCGATAGTAGACACAATAAGTTTGCTCCACAAACTAATTAATTCCTGGGCTATTATTTTTAAACGAGTTTTTTTAATCTTCTCGTCCTTAGCCAATGCAAAAAATCCGCCAATTACTACAGCCTCCATTGGAATTTTAGATAATTCAGCTATATTATATTTTTTTTCCCATTTTCTTTTTTGAATTTTTTTTACGATGGGCAATCTACTTCAAAACGACATTTTTGTGAAAGAAACAATTATGAATAAAGAAGTGGTGGGCGGGGCTCGACCACTGTGCAAGGGGTCATGGGTTCGATCCCGCCTCGGAACATCTAATGAAAAGTTTTTTCTTTGAATAAACTTACATCCCCCTCTCTGCTGTTGGCGCCAGCTTTGTAGTAATTAGCCATGAAAAGCTTTTCAAACTGCCGTTCGGATTCGGCGTTAAACTGTAGGTCCCTTTCTCTTGTGCAAAAATTAGAGGCACACATTTACATTTTCTTTTTATATTTGATGAGTATGCAACGACCTACTTTTTCTTATCCGTGTGCTTCATACTACTTTTCCTTAATCGTGTGCTTCATACTACTTTTACTATGAATCAACTTTTGTATGGAGACCAGGCTTAAAAACAGTCGTAGAGCTTTTTGATGTGTTGACGAAAGTTGCGTATCGTAAAAGTAAGTGGGGTGATTCCTCTAGGATGAGTAATCTTTCAAATTATTCTTCGAAAACACAGATTTCAGACCTAGACTTGGTTTTTTTGCGCAAAAGACTATAGGTTCATGTATTTTGTATTCTTTTGTTATCCTCAGTTGTGTAGGATCATGTAAATTAGATTTTAAAATTTAGTCATTTGCCTAATATACAGCTGTGTTCACAAAAATATCAGCGCAGTGGCTGCTCACAAAGATGGCAATGTTTTCTTTGCATATTTTATCTTGAAGATTTACCGAATGGGCAGTTTTTGTAAAATGGAATACAGAGACTAGAAAATCGAAAGAGTCCCTTTGGTTTTGCTATTTTTTTTTGCCCTTTTTTGATGCTTTTGTGCCCATGAACCAATATTTTGCCGTTCATTTAAATAAAACTGCTTGGTTTAATTGACGAAAAGTGAAGAAATAAGCAATCAATTCTTCAATATTTAGTTTAATTTACATGGGAATACACTAATAATGTCGTACACGGTCGACTGGAACTAGAAGAAGACACTACATTTATACATTTTAATAGCTAAAAACAAGCTGGTAACAAGATAAAAAGTTTTTAATAAAAAGTACAAGGAAATTAAAACTTACGTTGGATGTGCTGCCAAGATGTTATTTTGACCCTTTTTAGGAGCGTTTTTCGGGGAATCCATTCTATTGTTTAGACTCTCTTTGATACCATCGGAAAGTACCGCTCCTTAGCTTTGAAATGAACCATCTCAAACAATTCTGCGATTTTTTTCAATGGAGATATACCTTTTTTAGCACTTGTGTAAGAATCCAATAATATCCTATTTATTGCTGGTGCCCCTAAGTATGCAATGGGTGGTAGAGACTCTAATATGTTTTATATAGTTTTATATAGTGAAACCAGTGGGGGTCAAAGTAGACATTTCGAAAAAAAAAGAAAATGCCAGATCTGTAACCCGCATTTCTTAGCCATCAAGCTAAATCTGTCAAACCATTGATTATTATACTTAAGATCAGCGATGTTCACCCATTGCCCCCAGGGGCCGAGCGCAATCGTGTATTTTCACGCACACAATCCAAGCGCATGCCGAAGTCGGGCATATGAGCGTAAGCAGAGCTCTCTTTGCCTTCAGTCGCCCAGCCGTCGTAGAGGGCAGTTCAAAGCTGGGCTGTGTCGCTTTAATATCGCACACCAATACACTCTCACTTTTAGGCCTCGCTCTTCTTGAACATCGCTGCTTCAGATTTCTCTCGTCGCTATCGGAGTTGCAAAGGCTTTAAGAAATCAGACAGTCCATGCGCGAGTTATTTCGATTTAAATGAGTAAAAAATGCAAAACGTGGTTTTTGGGCCTTAACTTCAGATTTTGGGGGTGTTAGGAAGAAATGCTCGACCTGCCCGACAATATGTACTGGGTCTCGTGAAAAGTATGTTTAGATTTTTTTTTGTAACACTGTGTTACCAATATAAGCTCGAAACAGTATGCAAAACGTGCTACAGGCATTGTCGATCCATGATCAATAAGTCGACCTGAAACTAAGATCCTGTCAGCGATGTAATTATTCCGCGACGACCTTTGGAAGAAAAACGAGCATAAAGACTAAGAAAAATCCCTCTCTTATGTTCGAAACAAATTTAAGCACGAAAGGAATTTGCCAAAACTCATCTGAAATGGCCAGTAACAAAGTGGCGCATTATTTTGTCGACGAAAGTGAAATTGCGTTGTTTGGCCCTTTCACACAGAATACCTTCTCAACAACACTTAAGACCGTGAAGCACGGTGGCTTGAAAATCATGGCTTGTACATTTATGTGTCACTTGGTAAATGCCCTTCAAAATGGGTATTTCAACAGTATGAACGACCTTAAACACACCAGCAAGCTCGCCAAATCAGTCGCCGGGCTCGTCTCCCCGTGAAACGAAGTGCAAAACCGTCAACTAGAGCACTCCATGGCACCCAGATGCCAAGCCGTAATAGCTAATTAGGGATTTACAATCAAGTATCAAGTCATAAGCAACGCTGTTGATTACTAATATGAAGAATTAAATAAGTTTTGTTGGAAAATCTGTTAGATTTAGTTATCACTGCTATTTTAATGAACAAATAGTAGCAAAACTAAAGGGACCTTTTTGTCGTTTTTCTTATCTCTCTGTATTCCACTTTACAAAAATACAAAGAACATTGCCTTCTGCGCTGCTATTTTGTGAACACAGTTGTATGTATATTAAAATCTACAGAGTTTAGCTTTAAGACATAAAGAAGACAAAGAACTAGAGAGAGAGAGGAGCACACACTCTAACTGTAAATCGGAGGCAGGCAAAAAATACATTTACATTTATACATTGGTGTGTCTGAGAGCAGCGCAAAAATTGCTCTCAATTTCGGTAGCAATGCAGCGGCGCTTGTACAGCTTATACAATGTGTGTCAGAGCAGCGCTGCTTAGAAAATTTTTGTATGCACACGAGATAGGAATGTGCCTGTCCCTGCTGTAAATTCGTCTTTCCAAATAATCGTAACATAAAAAACTAAAACAATTGAAAAATCAAGAGATACAATTTCAATTGCAATCGTAATGCACCTAAACTTGGGCAGAGCAACCAAACAACCAACGTGTTGTTATTATAATTATGTATTATTCTATTCCTTTTTTTAGCAAGCAAAATTAACTGTACATTAACAAATTGGCGCAAATTATTCACTTAAGTACGTTTTTAACAAAAAAAAAAAAAAAAAAGAATAGAAAGCAACAAAACAAAATGAAAAAACAAGTGAGCGATATAAACACATAAAAGCATATTATGAATCATGAAAATATTATTAATAAAAAGTAAACAAACAATTGTGGTAACTGAAATCCATGAAATTTTTGATAATATTTTTCTTTCGTTTCACTAAATCAACAATAAATAGAATTTAAATAACAAAGCGCACGCAATTCGACGTGAAACAAATTGAAAAAGTTCAAGTACAAAGATGATCTTAATGTTAACCATATTTTAGAAAGGCCGGGTGGATGTGGGAGACTTCTTTTCAGCCTACTGGGTGTTTACACAACTGAGGAACACTTCCAAGTGAAAGAATTGTTGAAATTCCGTCCGCAAAATCATCTTTACCCAAAAAGATACATATGTATATTGGGTTTACACTGCCTCACATTTCAGTATTGCAGCATTCGGCAAAGGCATTGTGTATTGTCACCAGCAGATACAAATATCAACTTTTAAATACACTTTTCGCTAAATTTCTAGGTCGATAATATTTTTTTAAACAATTTCGGAATATTGCAGTCGCTTAAATATGCCGGCCGTACCTAGATATAGTTGCGTTTGTGCCCGTTCCGAATGCCGAACGTTTTCGATAAGTAAATAGAAACCAAACGGAAACGAAAGATTTACTATTTGCAGCATCCAATTCCGAACGATTTCGTTACGTTTTGACTTTTCGAGCTCTGCTTCGAAACCTGTTTCACAAACAGCTGGCTGGCCGGCCAGCGCACGTGTTTGTGTCAGATTTCGTAAATAACAATTGACCGTTTTTCGATGTCCAAAAATAACTGTTATTTACGGACCCTTTGAGCAAAGAGTCAAGAGGTGAGCCGTTCACATCGGTTATTAAACGAAACGGTCTGTGATCAACAAATAATCAGATTTTGTTTCCCTTCTGCTCTGCTCATTCACTGACAGATTGGACACGAGCGAAGAAAATAAAAGTCATTTGCGTTTGTGTGTGTGTAAGTGAGGTGTCGTTTGGGCTTGTGACTCACACAACCCTGCAGAGAAACTGTCAACTAGTAACAAAAAAATACTGTACTTCGCCTAGAATTAAACTGGTAGCAAAAAAACAAGATTTGGGTAAGTTGGGTAAATTTGTATCATGCGACAATAAATTTATTGTGAATCGTGGTTGTGTAAGGATTTGCGAAATAAAACATGAATAACTGTAAAGTACATACAGTATAGGTTTCATATTGGGCCCAGTCATAAAGCTACACACAGGCCAACTGGTATAAAACTGATTGGAAATGGCTGCAGTAGGGGACAATTGGAATTAAACTGGTGCAAATAGCTGCTGTCGGGGACAATTGACCTTTTCCTATGACATGCCTGTGTAAAATGGACAGCTTCAATACATTGAAATTCAATACATTAATTTTGCATACTTTTACACAATTCTACAAAGTTTTGTCAAAATCGGATGACTATAGCATATAGCTGCAGTATGAATGATCGGTCAAAAAAGAAGTTCTAGTGAGAAAAACCTTTTTTGTTTTAAGTGGAATCGGCTTCAAAATATGTTCATGGTAGTTTTTTCTGCTTTTCTATGATTCCACTAAGTTTGGTAGAATTCGGACATCTATTTAGTATAGATCCCATAGAAAAGTAAGGTCCGAAAAGTAGTCTTATTTAGAAAAACAAACTGCAAGGCTATACAAACTACGGCCGAACCGAAGACAACTTTCCTCTATTTTTCTAACTAAGACTATTTTTCGGAACTTACTTTTCTATGTGCGCTATACTATATAGATGTCCGATTTCGACCAAACTTAGTGGAATCATGAGAAAGCATCGCAGACTAAGAAATACGAACTTTGGAGGCGTTTCCATTGAAAACAAAAACGATTTTCTTACTAAAACTAGTTTTCCGACCGATCGTTCCTATGACAGCTATATGCTATAATCATCCGATCCGGACGGTTCCGGCAAATGTGCAGCGTATAAGTACTAGAAGACTTCGTCCAAAGTTTGATGAAGATAGCTTTAAAACTGACGGAGGAGTTAGCTTAGAAACAGATAGACAGACGGAAAGGGCTAAATCAACTCAGCTCGTCGCGCTGATCAAGATTATATATACTTTATGTGGCCGAAGATGATTCCTTTAGTGCGTTACAAACATCTAAATTTATAATACCCTCTGCAAGGGTATAAAAATTAAAAAAATGGCAAGTTCTAGCCTACTTAATGGAACCTATTTTGTACCTTTAAGTAATAGACAATTCGGAAAACTTTTACCTTACTTTATTTTTCATTGTTAGCTGTAGATCAGAGTTCTTAATAACAAGAGTTTTTAATTCCAAATTCGAACTCTAGAATAAGCCACGAATTTTGGGCAGTTTGTCTCACACAAACACTATTTCGCTCTGTGATTTGTCACTTTTCATCTTCGGAGGTGACACGGAAAGCTCTAGTGATTTTCGTATAAACGCTTGAATTTCAAACTAAAACTGCTTGCCTTTGTATGTGAAGTGTCTCTAAAATGCTAGGCTACTAGATTAGTTGAGGAAAGTTGAGCGAATTGAAACCGCTTAACATTCACCAACTGATCTAGCAACCGAAGATATACTTGTCACCTTACATATAAAGGAAACTAATTTAAAATTGAAATGACAAATTATATACGATTTGTGTCACCCCCGATTTTGTACATTAATTTACTGTTTATGCATAAAACAGACAAAAAAAAAAATAATAATAATAGAACTACTTCACGTGAACATCTTAAACTTAAGATAAAGTAAGTATATTTTTTTACATTAGACGACTGCATCAACGTCGTCTTTCTGCTGATACGGTCAGTCCACATAGACCACATATTTCTCGGCCTCTTTGGAGGGTTGCATTCTGGGTGCCGGAGGCTCCACGTAGCATAGCTTGTGCGCCGATTCGTTGCTTTCGAGCGAGGCACCAATTATCATTTCCATTGCTCCCTTGAACTGCAAAAGTTCGGCGGTGAGTTGGATTTCCGCTTGGACGGCAGCCTCGAGACGCTCCAGCGCCTCCATCAGCGGTTGGCTGTATGCAACTAATTGACGCTCGAATACCTCCAGCACGGTGCTGGCTGCATTTAGGAGCGGTCGCATGAAACGCGTCTCACCCAGATGCGTGCACAGGAAGTCAATGAAATGGATGAGCACTAAGTCGCTGCGATCGGTTAATGCTATGTGCAGGGCGCGACGATGCAACAGCTCTGTAATAAGGGTCACAATCACCTCCGGATGCTTCTCCAAGTTTTGGGGTATGAAAGCGGAGTCCAGAGCCTGCTTGAAGTTATATTTTCGCAGATGAATGTCGAATGTTTGCATCCTGCTTTGTCGACGTATTCCTGTCACCACATGGTCCACCTTTTGAGCCACATCCTCTGGCACCTCAGGAGGCGGACGTTGCTTCCGCCTTTGGTGCTGCCGATGACTTGCTCGGATTTTCTTCAAATGACTCGGTTTACTGTCCACAATCATGCGACGTATGGACACGAGGCCATCCACCATGCCGGCCACCACTGCCTGATCCTTTGCGGCCACGCCCAGACTGACCACCGCATTGGGGTAGGTCAGTGTGTGGACAGTCTTGTATGTGCTGACATCGTAAACCTTTACGTGCCGGTCCAAACCGCCAGACAGCAAACGCCGCCCATCGGAACCCAGCCTTAGGCAGGTGATGGTCTTGTGGTGCTGCGACATCATCGTGAGGAGCCGACAGCCACTGATCAGATCCCAGACACGTACCTGGGTGCCTCCGGCGCTAATAAAGATGGATCCGTTGGGCAGGAACAGCATTGACTCCACGGGACTGCCATGGTCCAGGGTGCGCTGTACGGCCGATTCGGCTCTTGTGTCATACAGTTTTATCTTGCCATCATAGCCACCCGAGACAAACATGTGCACCGCTTGCGGATGCATGGCACCTGCCCGTATGTAATCCGTGTGGGCATCCTCATACGTTTGCACCACCTTTTCGTTGGCCACATCCCACAAACGCACCGACTTATCGTCGGCAAAGCTGGCCAAGTGCAGTTTGTCCGCCGTAAAGAAGGTCCTATGCACGGGCGCCCGATGGCCCTTGAACAGACGCAATATGTTCCTGCTGGTGGTGTCTAACAGCTTGACATGGCCCTCCTCATCGCCGGCGGCCAGCAATCGGCCATCTTGCCGGAATGTGGCACCGTAGGCGGTTTTCTGAAATCGCGAGAGATTCTTGACCACCATTTTGGTCACCAGATTGTAAATCTGCACTCGCACCGAGCATGTTAGCACAAAGTTATCGGGATCGCTGGGACTAAAGTCCACGTAGTCAATGGTGCTGTGCTCCTTCAGAAGCTCGGGTTTCTGGAATAGAACAAAAACTAAAACATCAAACTCCAAAAGAGGCGGGAGGCATTTACCGCTAATCGTTCCCAATAGATTGTGTCTGGCGTTTCCAGCTGGGCACGCTGCTGAAACCGGCGTATGTTCAATGGTTGGAAATTGTTGTGCATCCTCTGGCTGTGGTGTGGGAATTGTTGTCGTTATCCTTGGTGCTATTGATCGATTCGTTTTGATCGCGCGCACGTGCTTACAAATCGAAGTAGGCGTTTTTTTTTAAAGCTGGTCACACTACGCCAGCCATTGGAGGTGAGTGCGTGAGACAGAGTCATTGCAATTGGTGCAATCGCCAAAACAATTTATTTAAACCTTGAATTAAGGGGAAACTGGATGTTTGTGTAAATCTGTGTGTGTTTGTTACGCAGTTTTGCAAAAAAAATGCAGTCTCATTCTACGTGTGGCATTGTTTTCAACACACAATTATCACTGATTTCATGACACGAGCACATCTCTAACATCGATATACATATATTTATGTATGCATGCCCAAACACATGTTTTAACCACAATAACAAATACACCTCTTTATTTTTGCCGTTTTAAATTGTTTAAATAAAGAAATGTGATCGATGTATCGCCTTAACGGGTAAGGGCAAGTAAAAGCAACGAACATCGCACACTGAATTAGCTGCGTGTCTACTGTTAGATTAGAACAACAACAATAACAACAGCAGCAATAACGGCAAATAAATTTGACGCAAGTTTCGCTGCTTTTAATTGAAATTTATTTACTGTGATATGGTGATGAAGCAAGGGGCAGCAAGTGGCGGTGACGACGTGGAAGGCCGGCCCAAGGCTTAATTAACCGGGTGGAGACGCTGCCCCGGTTCTGGAGAAGGCACAGAACAACAAATGTTAATTGAAGGCAAGCGCAATAAATGTGCCTAATTCATTCGCATCGACCTCAAACGATCAATAGAACTCAAAGGCAACGCACAGCCAAACAAACAGCAATAATGGAGGACGACGCCACGAATGTGGATCTGGACAATGAGAAGAATGTGCTGTGCGAGAAGATTATACGCGATATTAATGCGGTCTTTCTCAAGGATGCGGATCTGTAAGTGTTATGAGAAGAGCCGCAGAAAGCGTAACTTGCTCTCTTTTTTCTTTGCCAGTGCCTCCTTCGAGATCATACCCAAGGAAACCAATTGCAACAAATCACCCGTTGTGCATGTGGAACATAATCTGGGCCTGGAATCCTGGTGTGCTCAGCATGTCTACGATCATGCACACCGCACTTTAATCGCTCATCGCCGCCAAACCTGGCCGCAACAGCTGCGCACGCTCCAGCAGCAACAGCAGAGCGATGCCCTAGCCAAGTACCTGAATGTTGCTTTACTCATTAATCCCGATGTGACCACATTTTGGCACATACGCCGCCAGCTGGTGCAAAAGAATCGCCTGAGCATTAACAGGGAACTGCAGTTCTCGGCTCTGGTGCTCTCCATTAAGCCCAAGTCGAATGAGGCATACGCCTACCGTCGTTGGCTCTACTCCTTCCAAAGTAAGTGGGATCATTCTCCTTCGCTCAAAGTAATCCTCACCACAATTGATTCTCCCTTTTCTGTCAAACAGGTGCCGATGCCATTGACTGGCCTCATGAGATCAGCATTTGTGAACGAGCCGCCGATCGTTGTGCCAGCAACTACCATGCCTGGTCCCATCGCCAGTGGGTCTTACAGAATGCTCCCTGCTTGCTCCAGTCCGAGCTGTTGCGTACCGAGAAGTTCATGCGTAAGCACATCAGCGACTACAGTTGCTATCACTATCGCCAGGTGCTGTTAGGTCGTGCCTTTGAGCTGTGCTTCCATATGCCCGGTGAGCACAGTAGCTTGCTCCAGCTGCTTCAGCAGTACGAGCTGAATGTGGCCGCGGATGGGGAACATTTGCTGCAGTTGCTGCTGCCTAATCTGAATCACAGCACCATTAGTACGCAGCGCTTGCGCTCCTTTCTCTATTGCTGCAATGTGGCAGCCCATGATATGCGTCTGTGTGTGGAGCAACGGAAGCTGTATGGACCACGCGACTGTTTTGAGCTGCATCGGCGCGCCTCGCTCAAATTTATGGTGGAACAGTGTGTTCGGCTGCAAACGGGACTGGCCAGCGGACGGGAAATCTATTTGCCCGCTCAGGCTCAGGAACTGCAGTCGCAGCTAAACCAATTTGACTTTGAGGCGCATCCCTTTTTAAGAGCTGTTCGGAGTTCCGAATCGGCGCTGGGTGACAAGCATCAACGCTGGTGCAATTTACATCTGAATTTTGGCTATCCGGAGGAGGAGGCAGCTCGACGGGACTAGGAAAGTGTATATAGATTTAGGTTTGAATGTGTTGTAAGCGTAATTGTACCCATGGAGGCTGTTCTCCCTGCCCAGCTGGCGGGTGAACCTTGAACCTTGTTAAGCTCAAAAGTGTTTAAACTAATTATTCCAAATTGTAAGCAATGAAGATGCATTTTTCTTATAATTGTGAAGGGGGAAACGTCAATTTCTGGTGGAAATTTGTAGGAGCTATTGGCATATACGAGGTGAGTTCAAAGGAAAAGGTGAATTTTGAATTTTCGCGGGCTGGGAACATTTGATTATCGATATTTTGCTTTTGTTATACTCGGACACATATGTTTGCATTAGCAGTCAATTTCGATTAGTAGTTTGTTTTTGGAAACTGAAAAGGTTAGTCTCGTTTTTGTGTGCTCTTCGATTTTTTACTAATTTTTGCTAAATTTTGAGCAAAAGCAACGTAGCATTAGTATTGCTCAGGAGTTGTTGAATGACGTCAACGACGATCAGGGTTTGCTCAAACGGGTCATAACTGGTGACGAAACCTGGGTATAAGTTTCGAAACCAAGGCCCAATCATCCCAATGGAAGCGGCCAGATGAGCCAAAACCAAAAAAAGCCCGCCAAGTTCCATCAAATTTGAAGGTTTTGCTCACTGTTTTCTTTGATTACAATGGCGTGTTGCATCATGAGTTCCTGCCAAGGTGCCGTATAGTTAATAAGGAATACTATAAGGAAATTATGCAACGTTTGCGTGAAGCAATACGGCTCAAACGATCGAAATTGTGGAAAAACAAATCGTGAATTCTTCTTATTTGGCCCGATAATTCAATCCACAACCGTTGGACGGTCTCGGCCGCTGCAATTAATGCCCGCCACTCACCTCTGTCTTGCGCGAGCTGGCACCAGTTGGTCAGTTTAAGCGCCTCAATATCTTTCAGAACCTGATTTTCCCAACTAAGTTTCGGACGTCCTACGCTTCTTCCTTTCTTTAATTCGTTCGCCTTCTGCCTGTACACTTTTTTTACTGGAGCTTCTTCATCCATACGAGTAACATGTCCAAGCCAGCGCAGACGCTGTTGTTTTATGCGCTTGACTAGATCAGTGTCCCCATAGAGCTCATACAGTTCGTGGTTCATACGGGTGCGGAACTCATCGCCAACTTTAACAGTTCCATAAATCCTCCGAAGGACTTTTCTCTCGACCACACCGATCGCCTCCTCATCCACTGTTGTTAATGTCCATGCCTCTGCGCTGTATAGTAGGACTGGGATGATAAGCGACTTGTATAGCGCAATTTTCGTTTTCCGAGAGAGGGTTTTGCTCTTGAACTCCTTACTAAGCCCGTGCTAACATCGGTTTGCAAGAGTTATTCTTCTTCGGATCTCTAGACTGAAGTTGTTGTCGCTAGTGATCATCGTTCCGAAGTAGACAAAATCCTTTACAACGTTAAAGTTGTGCTCTCCCATTGCAACAGATTGTTCAAGACGCGTAGGTTTACTGCGCGCTGAGACTAGGAGCTTCGTCTTTTCCTCATTTACCGCTAAGCCCATGAGTTTTGACTGCTTCTCAATCTCTGAAAACGCCCTGCTTACCGACCGTTCGGTTTTGCCGATAATGTCAATATCATCGGCATATGCAAGTAGCATTACCTCTTTATAAAAGATGGTGCCCGATCTGTTAGCATTTGGGCACTGCACTGTGGGCCAGAAATCTCATTTTTTGGCCAAAACTCTGGCATTTCTACACCAGACTAGCTAGAAAGCTAAAGTTTTTTACGAAATGTTCTTAAAAGATTGAACTTAACGCACATAATTTAAAAAAAAATAAAGAAATTTTAAAACATATTTATAATCCAAGTCAAAGTTGGAAAATTTTTAAACTTTTTGGATTTTTAATTTAAAAAAAAAAACTTGTGGTTAGACTTAATCCAAATTTTGCAGAGAGGATATACAAGTGTAGATTGTTTCTAAGAAAAAAAATTGTCATGATCGGATAAGTCGTTTATGAGTTATTAACTCAAAATAGTACTGACTTTGAATGCCCACCCTGTCAAGGATTTTCAGTCAATCTGACTACTTTCACTGTTATTTTTATTTATTTAACCTGTTCTATACATTCATTTCTTAAAACAAAAAAAAAAATATAAAAAATTAATTAATTAAAAAATAATTTTTGAATGTATTTTAAACCGTAATTCCGCGCTTCTAAAAGTATGCTACACATTTTAGTCCATGGGAATAAAAATAGCTTAGCTCTCACAGTTTGGCTTCATGGTCCAAATTACGAAGTTTTAAAAACGAAAAGCATACTTTTCGGCTGACTGGAAAATTGAAACTGGCTCGATTCCAAATGGGGATACATTTTTAAAAGCGATTTAATAAAATCCAAAGTAAAACCGCACAAAAGCGCATACCTCCAGTTATATTAGAATATTCAAAGAAAATTATTTGGCATGTTACGAGTGAATAGCCAGTGGCACCCGTGGGCACTCTCAAATCAAAGTTGCCAAATGTAAAAAAACCCAAAAAATTACTGATTTTTTCCATTTTTTTTTTGAAAGCGAATA
The DNA here is from genome assembly GCA_018904265.1 of Lordiphosa collinella. Taxonomy (NCBI): domain Eukaryota; kingdom Metazoa; phylum Arthropoda; class Insecta; order Diptera; family Drosophilidae; genus Lordiphosa; species Lordiphosa collinella. The sequence continues at coordinate 96,970 of JAEIFV010000549.1, read as the reverse complement.
CAATTGGAAACTTCTTTATATTTTTTTATTTAAATCTAGTCCGTAGTCGAAAATATATAATTAATCTCTAGAAGCTGTTTCTTTCCTAGTTTCGACTATTAATTTTCCATTTTTTGGAGCAATTTCATGAAAAATCAACTTTGAATTGCTGCCATTCAAAAACCAAGAAGTGAAAATGTTCCAAATTTTGGCATAAAATAGCTATAAGTATTCTTTATCGTTTCCGACAATCGTCTTATCAAGTTTCCCAAACAAAAAAGTGGGACTTTTGGCCAAAATTTCGGCCTGCAAAGAACTTTGACCTTATCGGTGTATCGAAAGCGGCTTTATAATCAACAAAAAGATGGTAGGTTTTGATTTTCGTCTCATGGGTTTTCTCCAGTATTTGTCTCAATGTGAATATTTGGTCTATGGTGGATTTACCAGGTCTAAAGCCACACTGATAAGGTTCGATCAGTTCGCTCATTCTCGGCTTTAGACGTTCACATAAGATACATGACAGAACCTTATTTGCAATGGGTAGGAGACTGATCCCGCGGTAATTGGCGCAGACTGCAGGGTCTCCTTTTTTAAGTATTGGACAGAGAACACTTAGACTCCAATCTTCGGGCATGCTCTCTTCGGACCATATTCTGCATATGAGTTGGTGCATGCACCTTACCAACTCCTCACCGCCAGCCTTGAACAGTTCAGCGAGCAGCTCATCAGCTCCAGCTGATTTGTTATCTATTACTCTTTTTATGGCTAACCAGACCTCGTTATGGTCCGGTGGGTCTATTTCTATATCATCGACTGACAGAGGAGATAGCATAGAAACAGAATTTCAAAAGATGATTGTAAAATTATCGGTTTTTATTGTGAGCAAAGTGAGTAAATTAGTGAATTTGCTCACTACTGCTATTTGGTTCAGTAGTGCAGTTTATGTGAAGGAGCTTTATTGAAGAAAAAGAGAAGAACAACTGAAGAACATGTACCCCAGTTAAACTTGTATTACCTCTGTAAATGAATTATATGTGATAAAATATTTTTCCTCTGTTTTCTGTTTTAGCTAACGGTACTTTATTTCTGAGGACTCAGTTTTATTCGTCGATCTCTTGATACGTTGTATATTTAACTATCAGTTTCTTTTTCTCTTCATATTTGTTGTACTGTTAGCTGAAAAATATAAGCGCGCCTCTGGCATTTAGTTATAAATAGTTATATGTGATTTCTACATTTCGTTCACTGTTACTGCTCCATTGATGGTTTTAAGAGGCATTATTGCCGAACTTTTTTTAAAAATTGAAACGTTAGTATATATTCATTATAGAAATAGCATTAGAACAAATTTTTGGGCATTAGGCTGTACAAAATGGCTCGTGGAACGATTCTTTCGGAGTATGAACAAGTTATGATCGTTATACTTGTTGAAAATGCGTCTTAGGTATGATTTTTTACTCAAAATATGAAGTCAGTTCATACACGGTGTCCAGAAACTTTTCGTCGGACTTTAATACATGATAGATGTTATCAATAGAAATATTTTTTCCTTTTACACCACGGGTCTAAGTGGCTTTGTGTTCAAGTTATTACGTCTCAAAATAAAATGCAGTTATGTTGCAGTTTTTAATTGAAAATAAAAATTTCTGTGAAATAGTTTTCAAAAATTAATTTTATGAATTTTATTAGGGGGAAGTTTGTAGCGTGATATTGAGAGTAATAATTTGTGTTGCTATAAAATTCTCTAACGTGGAGTACGCGTTGTAAATCGAAAGCGGGGCCACTTAGACCCATGGTGTAAAAGAAAAAACTATTTCTGTTGACAACAGCTATCATGTATTAAAGTTCTGACGAAAAGTTTACTCATTTATATCGTACTAAATGGTGATTTTTTAGCTATTATCTTTTTGGCAACACTGGTTTAAACAGCTCACGCACGTTTCGTGTTTTGTTTCAGTGTCAAACATCTTCAGTTTGGTCTATAATTTAACCATGAATCGTCTTACAAACGAACAATGCTTGCAAATTATTGAATTTTATTATCAAAATGCGTGCTCTGTTAAGAAAGTTCATCGCGCGCTTCTTCCATTTTATGGTCAGTTTAATCGACCCACTGAAGCGGCTATTCGGGCTATTGTGATTAAATTTCGCACCAAATTTAGATTGTTGGACATTAAACCACCAACACGCTTACGTAGAGTGCGAACTGAAGAAAATATCGCAGCTGTATCGGTCAGTGTTAATGATGACCATCAATTATCGATTCGTCGCCGTTCGCAGCAATTGGGCCTCTGTTACTCAACAACGTGGAAAATATTGCGGAAGGATTTAGGTGTGAAGCCTTTCAAAATACAGCTGGTGCAAGAATTGCAGCCGAACGACCCACCGCAACGTAGAATTTTTGGTGAATGGGCTCTTGGAAAGTTGGCCGAAGATCCACTTTTTTACCGAAAAATTGTGTTCAGCGACGAAGCTCATTTTTGGCTCAATGGGTACGTAAATAAGCAGAATTGTCTATTTTGGAGTGAATATCAGCCAGAAGCATTGCAAGAGCTACCAAAGCATCCAGAAAAAATCAGAGTTCGGTGCGGTTTATGGGCTGGTGGCAACATTGAACCTTACTTCTTCAAAGATGATGCGAATCGTAACGTAACTGTGAATGGTGAGCACTACCGTGAGATGATATCTAACTTTTTTTTGCCCAAAATGCAAGAGCTTGACTTGCATGACATGTGGTTTCAACAAGACGGTGCCACATGCCACACAGCACGCGCAACAATGGACTTATTGAGAGGCGAGTTCGGTGAACATTTTATTTCACGTTCGCGGACCGGTCAATTGGCCGCCTAGATCGTGCGATTTAACGCCTTTAGACTATTTTTTGTGGGGCTATGTTAAAGCTCATGTCTAAACAGACAAGCCCGCTTCAATTGACGCATTGGAAGACAACATTGAAGCATTTATTCGTGAGATACCGTCCGAAATGTTGGAAAGAGTATGCCAAAATTGGACTAAGCGGATGGACCATTTGAGGTGCAGTCACGGTCAACATTTGCATGATTTTTTTGAAAAACTTTCCTATAGCTCTTAAAAAATCACCCTTTATATGTAGGGGAAGATGGGGTGTTGTGAGCCACCTGAATATTGGCCCCAAGCAAAAATAAAGTACTGCTTTTTGTTTATGTCAAGTTTCTCTCTTCTTATTACCTTACTTTTGACCAGCAATCGATCAGTCAACACGTGCTTTAAGTTGGTGAACCAGAACTCTATTTTTTTTTTCAAATCTTATTGAAATTTTATTATTTTTTTGGCTTGTGATTATGGTTCAAAATTTTTTTTTGGCATCCGAATAGTAAGCATGACAGAAATATCTTTGATCAATTGTCTTTTTGACCGAAATATGAATATTTAAAAAAAATTTTTTTTGGGTTTGTGGCGCCAATCAAAAAAAAAAGTGATGTATGGGGTGTTGTGAGCCACCGGAATTTGTCCCTGCAAAAAAGTCGGTTTTGACTTCCGAATAGAATGTTGCAATGATACGCCAAAAAAACATTAAAAAAGAAAGGCAAACAAAAAAACAGCCACCAGCATAACGTGCTCGTAAATATAAGAAAACAAGGCGGATGACGATTTTTCATTGATTTTTTTTTTTCAGATTATAAGAAAAATTATTTTTTTTTGATTTAATAAAGAATAACTACCAAAAAAAAACACGAATTTTAACTTTTAAACGGGTAACCCCACAACCCAAATTTTGAAATGTCAAAAAATCACTGTTATTCAAAATGATATGAAAAAACCACACAAAAACTATTGATGAGCAAAGTTACATGCATCTTATAACTAAAATACAAAATTTGCAAAATGAAAAAATATTGGTTTTTGGCGAAGTTACGTTCGAAAAACCTTACTATGGTCACAACACCCCACGTAATAAACTGCATACCACAAATATTTGTACCTGTCCGTGTACTTTTTTAAAGTTACAATTAGAGGTGGTAAGAACAAGAGCTTGTTTGCCAAATTATAAAAATAGAATCAAAAAATAGAAATCTCAGTTCAAACAGTGGAAATGCGACGTAAGGAAGGGTGGTATGAGCTGCCAAATTGCAGCTGCAGATGATGCGAAGGCATTGGACATCAATCAGTGCGCATGTCAGGCTGCTGCTGCTGCTGCGCGATATGGCCAGACGAGGCCAGGCCCAACTTTTTATGGAGCAGTTTGTGCGAGGCTGAGGGCTGAGTTGGTTGTGACCTGGTGCGTGCGTGTGAATGAGCGCAAAAGATTTGTTTTTAACAATTTGTTTGCCATAATAAAAACATTAAAAGAGAATCAAGGTAAATCAATTAAGAATAGTGGAAAAAAAAGCTGAAGGAATCAGCTGAGAGCCAGTTGTTTATTTGAATAATGAAACAGCCCTGAATCACGGTGTGTCTGCTTGTGTGTGTGTGTGTGTGGTTTGAAGTAGGAAAAGGTTCTTGTTTGTTTTTTTTTTAAATATTCATTTCAAATTTTTAGCTTAGACATTTCACTTTTCGCTGCCAGCTTTAAGAGTCCTTCCCCTAAGGTGTCCTTCTTTCGTTTTGAGGTCTGTTTATGAGTTGTTACTGCGTAGCTAAACTGTCAATAGTTTGATGAAGCGCAATGGACACACCTGATGATTTTTTCCACGTCTCTGCCCCTTGTTTGGGTATGTGTGTTGTGTGTGTGTGTGTGTGTGTGTGTGCGCAATTGGGCCATGGAAGTGCCTAGGGGTGAGAGGAAAGTGTCTCGGCCCATATAAGTATGCTATGTGTGTATAGCTAAACGGTGTGTGACTGTGTGTGTGTGTATGTGATAAGCCAGATCTCAGGTAAAGTGACAATTAGCTGTGAAAATTTGTTACTAAAGTTATTATGGCACTTAACAGAGCTTTCTCCTTATATTTGGCTCTTGGCAAACACTCCAGAATATACAAACTGACATACAAAGAAAACTACACTCAGAAAAACAAGTGACAATGCTAAACAAATTCTAGAGAGAATCGCTTAAAATGTCTAGTGTAGGTATAACTTAAAATTTAAATAGCTTAGGGGACAAGGATCAGCATGCGCTTGCCACCACACTTGGTGGCAACTACTTGGCATGCAACTCTAGCAAAGATGGATCTAAGGCAGGAATATGATTAATAAGAGGAGCATCGATTCCTAAGATCGAACCTACTGCCTGGTTCGTTTCGCGAAAAGGTTTTGAAAGCTGTACAAATAAGTTTTGAGGGATTTGTTAAAGGTGGTGCTAGTACAGTTTTGAATCGAATCGGACAACCAACTTTATTTTAAAGCCTCAAGCCTAAAGTGTAAGCAACATCGTTTTTGTGGGCTCCGAATATGTCAACTTCTGTGCCAGCAGCTGTTCCAAGGACAAAAAAGAAAGGAATTTTTGCACCGTGTTCTGACTGTTCATAAAAAATGGGTTCAATACGCTAGTCCCAAAGCTCTGTGGCAATGTCATACACTGTGTTTGATGGCACCAATTGGGGATGGTGTGCTATGAGCTGCTAAAACCAGGTGAAAACAACAAAGGGCAATTTAACCGATCTCTATTGATGCCGTTGAGCCGAGCATTGAATAAAAACGGCCAAAATACGAGTAATTTTTCCAACATGACAACTCTCGGCCACATGTTGCGCGGCCCGTTAAAACATACCTTGAAACGCTGAAACGGGAAGTCCTACCCCACCCGCTGTATAGCCCAGACATTGTCCCTTCCGACTACTATTTGTATTCGTCAATGACGCATTCCCTTGAGTATCAGCAGTTTCGCTCTTTTGAAGAACTCCAAAATTGGATCAATTCGTGGGTCAAAAGATGCATCGATGTGAAAAAGTAGTGGCTAGCGATGGACAATACCTTGAAAAATCAATTTTAGCAAGTTTTACACAATAAAGCGTCAAACTTGAACAAAAAAATCTTTAAAACTTATTTGTTCAAGAATATATAATGAAGTCAAAATGAACAAAAGAAATTGTCAACCCCTTCAACAAGTGTTCATAGCTGGAACAAGACATTTCTTTTACAAAACGTTATTTTTAGAATATCCAGCTCTAAAGAACGTCTGAATTTACAAATTTGAATCAAGTTCGCTCTCTAAAATTTGTGAAGAGATGGGTTTTCTTTCTTTCTGTTTTCTTCAATGCCCTTGTAGAATCCAATTGACTGCTTGTTTTCTCTGTATAAACCAACTACATTTATATTGAGATTCAAAGAAACACCAAACTGAGTCTCACTTTGAGTTCCTGTTTTCTATACACTTGAAAAGTGTATTATAATTTTGCCCAGAAGCTTGGAACGTATAGAAGGAGTCATCTCCGACCTCATAAAGTATATATATTCTTGATCAGCATGACGAGCTGAGTTGATTTAGCCTTGTCCGTCTGTCCGTCTGTTTCTATGCTATCTTCTCCGTCAGTTTTAAAGCTTTCCCGACCAAACTTTGAACGAAGTCTTTAGGTACAAATACGCTGCACATTTGTCGGAACCGGCCGGATCGGATGACTATAGCATATAACTGCCATAGGAACGATCGGTCGAAAAACTTGTTTTAGTGAGAAAAACTTTTTTGTTTTTGATGGAAACGCCTTCAAAGTCCGTATTTCTTAGTTTACTACCCTTTCCCATGATTTCACTAAGTTTGGTCGAAATCGGATGACTATAGCATATAGCTGCCATAGGAACGATCGGTCGAAAAACTAGTTTAGTGAGAAAAACTTTTTGTTTTTAATGGAAACGCCTCCAAAGTCCGTATTTCTTAGTTTACTACCCTTTCCCATGATTTCACTAAGTTTGGTCGAAATCGGATGACTATAGCATATAGCTGCCATAGGAACGATCGGTCGAAAAACTTGTTTTAGTGAGAAAAACTTTTTTGTTTTTGATGGAAACGCCTTCAAAGTCCGTATTTCTTAGTTTACTACCCTTTCCCATGATTTCACTAAGTTTGGTCGAAATCGGATGACTATAGCATATAGCTGCCATAGGAACGATCGGTCGAAAAACTTGTTTTAGTGAGAAAAACTTTTTTGTTTTTGATGGAAACGCCTTCAAAGTCCGTATTTCTTAGTTTACTACCCTTTCCCATGATTTCACTAAGTTTGGTCGAAATCGGATGACTATAGCATATAGCTGCCATAGGAACGATCGGTCGAAAAACTAGTTCTAGTAAGAGAAACTTTTTTGTTTTTAATGAAAACGTCTTTATCATTGGCATACACTTATTTTATATGCTTTTACACAATTCTACAAAGTTTTATCAAAATCGGATGACTATAGCATATAGCTGCAGTATGAATGATCGGTCGAAAAACAAGTTTTAGTGAGAAAAACTGATTTGTTTTAAATGGAATCGTCTCCAAATTTCGTAATTAAGAGTGAATTATGCTTTTCCATGATTTCACCAAGTTTGGTCGAAATCAGACATCGATATAGTATAGATCCCATAGAAAAGTAAGGTCCTAAAAGTAGTCTTCGTTAGAAAAACTTTTTGTTTTCAATGGAAGCTGCAAGGGTATACAAAACTTCGGCCGAGCCGAAGTTAACTTTCCCCTATTTTTTTTTTTAAGGTTTTTTTATTTAATTTCCCAATGACACAAGATATTAAGCTTATAAATTAAGTCATTGGTCACAAAATTAAGTCCATGGTCACAAAAGTTTCGATTGTATTTGACGAAGTTAGCTTTGCTTACTCGTTTTTTTCTCTGAGTGTATCCACATATCGAATAATTTGATAGCAACAACAACAATTTCAGCTTGGGCATATCGAACATAATTCAGTGCCAGGGCAATGAACTCGTGGTCGCCCCCGGAGTGTTTATACCAGGATTAAAGATGCAGATGCACAAACGGCAGCACCTGCAACAACAACAACAACAACAACAACAGCAACAGCGGTAGCAATGGACGCTGATGAAAGCAGTTGGGATTAAGGGTTAAGTAGTTAGTTCAATTTCATCTGGCCATGTTCGCCTTCGCCTTCGTCCTCGCTATTCACTTGCCTGGTCCGGCCCACACCGACCTCAATAAATCTGTGTAAAGTGGTTCTGTTCGTTGCAATACGTCACAGAGGGACACTATACTGCATAAATCATCCTCATCAACCTCCTCGACACCGACGACACCATTCGGATTAAGAACACGCATTCACCATGGGCAGTCTACCGAATCTCCATGAACTGGAGGAGGCGGAACGCAAGCGAGAGAAGCGTCGAGAATATGAATTGCTGTTGGAGCAGCGGGTCAGAGATACCAGCCGGGAAAGGGAACGTCTCACTGTGTTTGCACAGCAGCGCAAGGTGAGTTTGAGTCATCATTGAAGAGAATCAATCTCGAATCTAACTTAAACCTAACTCATTTTACTTTTGGAAAGATCAGTTGGATAACAGGGCATCCCATTTGATTTTCTCTTGCAGCAATCTTCATACAATGCTTATATCATGGCCGGCCTGGGAATCGGTGGTGGTTCGCTTAGTCTCGCGGCCAATGCCAATGGCAATGGTGAGCTGGCCAGTGGCAATGGTTCCACCAAGCTCCCGTCTCAGCCCCAATCCCAGACAACCACATTGACAATAGCAACAGCAACTGCAACCACAACGTCCACAACGCTCAGCGGATTCGCCATGTTGGGAGTGAGCAGCAGTGTAATGACCAGGAAGCATCCTCATCCGTTCCATCATCACCAGCATCAGCATCAGCATCATCACCAACATCGTCATTCGCTCACCACAAGACATCGTGTGCTGCGTACCCGCAGTTCCGGCGGAGCACAGAACATTTGGGATGAGCAAATGATGGAGGTAAGTGGATGGGTGGGCGTCCTGCAACCTCAGTCGCAGCCTGGGGCTCTGCGGGGCGTACTCGTCATTTATTAATAGAACCCACCGTACTCAGAAGCGGTTATACAAATTGTGTTTGCGTCAGCTTCAGCTTCAGCTTCAATTCAACTCAATGTCAGTTGCAGACAGACACAAAGCTAGTCCGCAAAATGTCAAAGCATTAAACTGGATTATCTTTCGCCAGTTGCACAACAAGTAATAAAGTCATCCACATAAACATGACGTCCAACGTGAGTCTGCTCTTTGCTATGGGGTTCTGCGTTCGAGGGAAAATGAAATTAAAATTTCCAGGAAAAGAAACCAAAGTCAAGCGATGTCAAAGCTGTCCAAGCTAAAAGAGTTAGAGGTGGCTGTCACTTGGGAAAACAAGCTGCAGTTCCCAGAAGGGGCTTATCATTAAAATAAGTCGCTAATTGCGAAAAGTATCTATCGCATGCAAGGACCGGGCTAGACTCTATTCACTCGCAAGTTCTTAGAAATGAGCTAAAAGAAATAAACACCACAACAGCTTTACGACCCTGAAAATTCAAGGCTGTAGCCGGATTATATTTACATATATAATATTTTATTCAAACGACTTAAGACTCGGTATTGAAAATAATAAGACAAGGTTGGAAAATGAGAGTAAAGACTGACAAACTGACATACTAACAAACTGGAAACACGACAAACTAACCACCCTGCAAACATTTTTCCGTGTTATTTATCTCTCTCTTCAAAGGGAGAGTTTGGCGATTTATAAATTAGCGATATGTGGTATCGCACCCAATCGAAATATTGGCGAAACATCAATAAGCAGACCCGAATTTCAGCTGCCCTTTTTATATTGAGAGTCCGCGAATAAAAACTTGAGAATTATAAGTGGTGTTATCTATGCGATATGCCAGAAATAAATTGGTGAATGCTTTTAGGCAATTCAATATAAGTAGTATTAAAGACATGTGTGTGCGGTAATGCAGCTAGTTGAGACGGCATTCCAATAATGTTCAGTCCGAGGGCCCCGAGTTCGAATCCCAGTGTACGAGGTGTGTTCAAAGGAAAAGGTGAATTTTGAATTTTTTTGAAAAGTACTTATTTTTTCATCAATATCCATTTTGTCCTCTTCAAAGTAATCGCCCTCGGATATAAGCACTTCTCAAAGCACTTCTGAAATACGCTTTTCGGTATGGCCTTCAGCTCGTTCTTCGATTCGGACTTGATCTCATCAATTGTGGCAAAACGCTTTCCTTTCATTGGTCTCTTCAGTTTTGGGAGTAGAAACAAGAAAGAAAGTCGGTCAAGTCTGACTATAATCAGTAACTGTGAAGTGCTGCCCATCAGCATTGCGACCGGTGCTGCCCATTATTGTTCGTTTTCCTTATAACTTGATAACCGTTCATCCGATCTTTATCATTCCTTTGGCGGATTGATAAATTATCTTGATCTCAAAATATGTCCAGAAGTTTCAAACCTTCTAACTATAACACTGACGGAGATATGACATTTTATCTAAATTGCGGAAGGGGGCGCGGAAAAAATGAAAAATAAACTTGATCTGCCTGCAAGTATAAGAAGTTTTTGTCCCATACACGTCGAACCTCTTTACCATCTCTGAGATATGTTCATACGGAAACAGATGGCAAAAAAGCTTTATATACTCGGTCGATCAAATCATGTAACGGGTTCGTTTCGAAATATAACTGCTAGCCCTTACATGTGAAGTGTCTCCAAAATGCAAGGCTACTAGATTAGATGAAGTTGAGAGATTTGAAACCGACTGCTCAGTGCCAAGTATGTTTAGGGCATACGGTTTTCGTTCGATATAATCTAATTAGTGAACACATATAAGCTCCTCCTAGTTTAGTTCAACATCCAATTGTTTATACGAAAATCTCTAGAGATTTCTGGAACACCCCCATATATATAATTTAAAGGATCGGAAATGCTTCCTTCTGGCTGTTACATGCTTTTGCACAAACTTATTATACTCTGTGTACCTCTGGTGCAGAGCAGGAAGCCAAATCTGGTGAATGCGGTGGTTGAGGCATGATTGCGGTGTTGTTTTTGGCCAAAAAATCGCGAACAAGCATTGATGTGTGAGCTGGTGCATTATCGTGATGCAGAATCCACGATTTGTTTTTCCACAATTCCGATCGTTTATGCCGTATTGCTTCACGCAAACGTTAGATAACTTCCTTGTAGTATTCCTGTGTAACTCTTCGACCTCTTGGCAGGAACTCATGATGCACCACACCATTGTAATCAAAAACAAGTAAGGGAGCTGCAGTCGAGTGCCCCGACTACAAAATACCCTGTTCCCTTGATTTCGTGTGTTTTCCTTTAAATACACACACACTCACACATACACACACTCCAACATACAACAAACCATGGCTGCGCCGCGCGCGATAACTGACAATGCAAGACCCCCCTCTCTCCCACAAGCAAAATTGAAATAACTTGGGGTTTTTCGTCCGATCTTAGTGATCTTTTCAGAATAGATTGATATATGTAAAGTTTGGAAGGCTATCTAAAAAATGGGCTCTAAGTTTTTGCGCTAAAGGGGGAGGGGGAGGGAATTTTCCGAAAACAAACTCGTTTTGAACGGGTGTACACCTAACATCAAAAATTTAGTTTATGTTCTGAGAAACCGCGTCATAGCAACGGCGAGGGGGGCTAATGACCGGCGTTGATCTGATCAGATATATATACTTTATAGGGTCGCAAGTGCTTCCTTACCTCTTACATACTTTTGCACAACTTCATGTCCCCCTTTTCCATTTCAGGGTTCAATGGGAACAGGGTATAAAAACAGTGAGCAAAACCTTCACATTTGATCGAACTTGGCGTGCTTTTTTTTTGGTCTTGGCTTATCTGGCCGCTTCCATTGGGATGATTTCGATGTCATAACCATATACCCACGTTTCGTCACCAGTTATGACCCGTTTGAGCAAACCCGGATTGTCGTTGACGTCATTCAACATCTCCTGAGCGATACTAATGCGACGTTGCTTTTGCTCAAAATTTAGTCAAAAATCGAAGAGCACACAAAAACGTGACTAACCTTTTCAGTTGCCAAAAACAAACTACTAATCGAAATTGGCTGCAAATGCAAACATATGATAAACATATGTGTCCGAATATAACAAAAACAAAATATCGATAATCGAATGTACTAAAGACCTGCACGATTGATTCCAGAATCGTACGATTAACAGTAAAAAGAATCATCGGTAAAATAATAATTTAATTTATCTGTATTTTCACGCGATACGGTAGTAATCATGGCACGGGTACAACTACAATTAAATTCTCCTGCTCTTTGGCAAATACAGAATGGTCAACAAACTTTAAAATGCCGCCATAACCACAATTCTCAACGGATCTTTATGAAAATTTGACAGTTTATTTATGACTACATATACAAAAGAATTGCATCAATGGATTTGGTCGAAAGGACCGTTATCAGCCACTCGACGTAGCTTCCGGAAAATGTCTCCGCAGGCGGCCTGTACGACCTTGGGGTCGTATTTCCGGATACATAAGCGAATCCTGTTGGTCAGTTCTTTGATATTTTTGGCCTTCCAGTTGTTTTTGTAAACTGCAGCACTCAGACTTTCAAAAAAATCTTCAATTGGACGACACTGCGGCAAGTTTGTTGGGTTCCGTTCCTTTGGTACAAAAGGGATGTCTTTGCTGCTCAGGAAACCCGTCGTCATTTTAGCGTAATGAGAAGAAGCTTTGTCAGGCCAGAAAACATAATTATTGTCGGAATGATTTTCCCTTAAAAAAGGAATCAAAACCTTCTTTAAACACTCGTTTATGTACACTTCCTTGTTGACTGCAATGCCACTTGGCTTGAACCACGGCTTCGATATGCCCCTCTCAGAGATCGCAATGTAAAGCATAACTTTGGGCTCAAACTTTTGCTTGAACTTATATTTCACATCAGCAGGTGTTGACGATACATCGGAGGTGTAAAAAACACTATTTCCCGGTACATGGCTGCGACTCAGACCAAAGTAACTTTCATCGTCTAAAACAAAGAGTTTGCCACGATATTGGTTGCACATCCACCGACATTGAGATTTGACAGTTTGTATTTGGTCAGGTGTGTAACTTGGTGCTCTTTGCTTACGTCTGGCAACAATATTATTCTTTTTCAGCACTTTACTGATGTGTTGTTGGCTGCAATTAAATTTTCTGGCTGCATCTCGTTGACTTATGTTGTCTTTGTTGTTAAAAAGTTGGGTTAGCTTTCTGACAGCTTGGCCGGTCATAATGTTTGCTTTCCGACCACTTCCAACTTCTCTTTTTATTATTTTTCGTTGCAAAATACTATAAATAGTGCGTTTGGACTTGCCCTCTTGGGTAAAATGGTTTACTGTAAACACTTTACCTTTGTCAGCGTGCATTTCGTAGAATTTTACAACGCGATCACGAAGACGTTCTTGCTCGGACGGCATGATGGCGACTACTTGTCAAAATTTTTGTCAGGGGGCATGAAAACGTGTTGACAGAAGAAGGCTTTTTTGTTTTTATCGCTCAGAAGAGACTTTTTCCTATCTCCCAGACGTAACGCTTTCTTATCGCAGAGTCGCACATTTCTTTCCGTCGGAAGATTAGAACGCGATAATAATGCGATATCGCTAGAGTAAAGCGATACCAACTACTGGGAGAATCGCATTCTTATTTTCCGCGATAAAAAAATGTTTGCTGGGAAACTGGTAAACAGGCAAACTGGGAAACTGACCTATAGGCAAAGTGCCAAACTAAAATGACGTAACAAAATAGCGTAATGTTATAACGTAACGACAGAAAGTAAACAAAAGACGTTACAAAACAATACAATTAAATAACGTAATGTAATGATTAGTCTGGTTTAAATATTTTAAGGTTAAACTTTTCGTTTTTGCAGACCATTTTCCGTAGATATTTTCTTGCCTGAATGCTGAAGTCTCTAGAAAGAGTTAAAATTTAGATTGAGTGGTTAGCCCATGTGGAATTTTAAAGGAGGGAAGTCATTCCCAGGGTTACCTAAGAAAATCTAGTATTTAACCCTTAAGTAGGGTGTTCAAGGGATCTCCCAGGGTTACTTTTACCCATCAAAGCAGAGAGATTTGGCAAAGATTCGAGCAAACCAATGTAAGAAATGGACTTGTTTGGGCTGTATTATTGCCCATCTGACGAAGTGGGCTACTATTTTGCCAAGTGCCCTGGTTGTTATTTTAGTTAAATTCTTCCCCCTTCCCTTTTGCAGCATTTGACGACCACATACACCCCCTCACCTATATCAACTCGTTCGCATCGCATCAATCCCGTCTCCTCGTACCAGGTGCAGGCCGCCTTGGCTGCCTCACGTCGCCGCGAGTCCATCAACAGTTCAATTGGTGCCACCTCCATAAGACGTCTGATCACACTGAACAATCGCAATTGCCGGCACAAGGTGCCCGCCCATGTGCGCCAGAAGGTGTGGCGACACTTTAGCTGCCTGAGCATAGCGCATGGCCTAATGTGCGCCGTTCTGCTGCCAGTGATGGCCCTGCAGGGCTCCAATTCGGTGTGGCATCATCGGGAACTGTGGCTGCCCATTGGCCCGAATATTGGCTCTTTGCTGCTCAGTGCCCTATTCTTGTTGGCCGCCGGCATGTGCCTGCCCAGCACACGACTGATGCGTCGCTATGGCTATACATCGCTGCTGGCGGCCAACTATCTGGCGGTTACGCTCTTCCTGCTATCGCATCTGTACGCCTCCATTTTCACCCTTCTGCCGACTTATCTGCTGCTGGGCATGACGCTGAGTGCGACGAATGGATGCAAGGCCGCTCTCATAGTCCACTATGGAGGCAAATTGAGTTGCTCCCAGCATGCCTGTGAGCAGGCGCAGGCGCAGGCAGTGGATGTGTTGCAGGAGGAGCACAAGATGTTCTGTAATCGTGATCAAAAGGTGAGACGCTTGGCACGTTGGTTTCGCGCCGCTCAGGATCTGGGACTGATTGTGGGTGCCTTGTTGGCCTCGATGTTGCTGGCCTGTCAGGCCAACGACTGGAACTGCACGGTCGAGGGCACGGGGGGACCAGCCAACAATGAGACGAGCCTTATAGACACGGAGGACTTTTACAATCGCAACGAGCATGGCGAAAGGATTTGCGGTGCGGATATGTGCCCACTGCGTTCCCAGTTGGGTACCAACTGGTCGAACAGCACGAGTTCCATTTACTTGGGTTTTATTCAGAGCGGATCAAACACCGGAGGGCAGTCGCTACTCTGGGTCTATGTGCTATTATCACTAGTGTCTTTACTGCTCTCTCTCGTGATGCTGGTGGACCGGGTGCAGGCCCAAGCAGCCTCGCGGCAGGAGAGAGCCCACCTCAAGGATGTCACGCTCACCGATACGCTGCTCTTTGCTGGACCCTTGGCCTATTTTGTGGGCACGGAGCAGGCCTACATGCTGGCCGACTTTCTCAGAGCGTTTGTCTCCTGCTCCCTGGGCATAGGAATGGTGGCAGGAGCTCTGATTGGTATGGGACTGATGCAGTTGATTGTGTCCTGCACCCTTAGTATGCTTTTGCGTCATGTGAAACGCATAGTGGTGATACGTGAGTATGCTTTTGGAGAAGGGACAGTCTGAGATCCGTTACTAAACTGTAGCCTCTTTTCAGTGGCCGGCTTCTTCTTTCACTCTTGCCTGCTGCTGGCCCTGTCCAGCTGGAAGCCCTCAAGCGATGATAGCGCCCTCTTCTATGTGATTGCCGCCTCGTGGGGTGCCTGCAATGGCATGTGGGAGACCTTGCTGCTCTCCCTGGTCACACTGAATCATGCCAATCAGGTGGCCGAGATTTCAGCACCCCTACAGGCCCTGCGATTCCTTGGCCTGGGCGTGACATTTGCTGCCCATGGGTTTCTCTGCGAGGCGCTTAAGATTATAGCCCTGGTGGTACTCCTGGTGATCAGTGTGCCGCCATATGCTATGCTGGAGACGCGTCTGGAGGCACAGCGCAAGGCGACGCTGATAAACTTATGACGCAGCTTCTTCAGCTAGTCCCGACACCAGCGACGGGGCACTGTGGCACGCACGCATACCATGTGAAAGCGGCTCCGTCTTCAAGCTAGATCTGCCTTCGGCTACTCCACGACGGTACAACCGACCCGGAGACTCAGCTGCAATTTGCAACCCGACAGTATTCGAAAAGAGAGAGAAAACTACAATATTGGCTCAGTATTCCAATTCTGCGTTGCCTGTACGAGATTGACGCTAAACTAAGAACTGCGAGCAAGCGAAACTGTACAGCAGGCAGGCATTATACCCGTAGAGTTTATATAGTTATAGTATATTGTATGTATGCACTTATGTATGGTGATCTCTGCAAGTATTTCTTTCGTGTTTTTAGTCCATTGTTAGCTTACTTTCAATTTGTATGGAAGGCCTAGAAGTAATCTGTAATACATATGTAATCCTAGCCTGGTAGCTTTGCTGAAACTGTACGTTCTAAAAATATTAAAAAGTGTTTCAAGAACTCTTAGGGCTTTAAGTGAAGTGGGGACTACCAAGCGGCTTCTCGGAGTTTTTTGAATTTTATACTCAGTAGAAGGTAGAGAATAAGATGAAGAATTATATTAATGTATGTTTCAAAAACTATGGTATACATGTAGGATCTTCTCAACAAAAATAAAGCCGAGTAGGTCTTAACCCCTAAAATTTGGAAGCAGTTTTAGTCTGCATCTTTGAACCTTTCGATCGGTTCTGGTATTTATGGCGATATTTTCGCTTAATATTGGATCTAATAGACATTCTATATAAAGCGAACGACTGTTGCAATTGTCAATTGGTAATATGTCCTCAAACTGTTCCACGACAAGCCGAACTCTTCTTTAATGCTTGTATACTTACTCATTTCGAAACCTAACTGTGGTTAGTGCATGTCAACTCTATTCGAAGTCGTAAAACCAAAAACGGTAATTGTCTAGTATAGCGGCCTACTCTCAGAAAATTCCAAAAAAATTCCCTTCGATAGATCGCGAATTATGAAGAATTTTCATGCAGAAAAAACGCGGGGGTCATCCGTGGTTTCTTTTTAAACGAATTTTAAAGTTGTAATTTTTGCCCATACAAATACATGCTTGATCACAAATGCTTTTCGAGTTCTGTTTGTGTTTTCAAATAAATATATTAAAAATATTATTTTCCTATGACTCAGGGGAACATTTGCTTGAATTTCAATGCGAAAGTGAGGAAATCTTTACACCTATTTGATCTGTTTTGAACTCTTTTCCACGCCACCTATTGAGGTAAAATTCAAGGCGCGTTTTTTTTAACGTGGTTTCCCCATGAGGCCTACTCCACGTAAGCCAGAGAAGGGCGTTTTTTTTTTAAGTGGTGTCCCCTAAGGAAGGGCCTAATCCACTGTCGTCTTCCCCGTGCACTTCCTCTTCCTCCTATGAATTAATATGTATTTTATGTTCATAATTCGCGATCCATCGATGAATATTTTATTGTACTCAATTAAGTACAAATTTTTTTTCAAAAAATCGCGCGATTTTTTGAAAAAAACATTCCCATTACCATACATTTCCCATTACTCACCTCAGCAAAATGAATTTCATTAACGATGTTTTCTTTTTCGGGATTATATAACTGACCAATAGCCAGGAAGATGTTGTGGATCCTATCCTTGTGACTTGGGAATCGTTTATAAAACATAAACTTGGCCAAATATCCTGGATAGTGCATTTTTTTTCGCCCAAAATGAGGCAACTCGGCCTTCACGTCCCGCCACAACCTTTCTATGTTTTGTGTGTGTGCTTGTGTAGAGGGATCCACAAAACCCCCACCTCAGTCCAGTTATAATTGTTTGCCTGGCCCATCCCAATTCGTCTTCCAAAAACTGAATTTCACCTTTTAAAGTAAAAATTGTAAACAAATAGAAGAAAAACAAAGGCTACAATTCAAGAAAGTTAATTTTACCTTTTAAGCGAACTGTATCCCATACGACAAAATTGGCAATCTCCTGTATGGATACTTTTGAATCAGCAAAAAAGGTATTTTTGCGGATACTTTCATTGAAATTGCACTGTTTCTTGACTTTCTTTTTATTGCCCATGGTTGTAGCAGTCAACTGTTTACGGCACCGAAAGAATAGTTTGCCGTCATCTTTTACTGCTATCTTACAGTCAGCAGAACAATTTCCACATTTTTTTTCTTGTAGTAAACATTTGTGACGCTTTAAATATTCAATAACCTCCATATTCGTCAAAGACAAAAATTTCGACACCGTAAAATTGCAATTCGTGCACTCCATTTTGATTAGAATTATTGAATGAACAATAAAAATCCAATTAAATTTTAATTAAATTTGACACATTTCTCAAAACACAATATGTTTTATTAGGTAAAAAATCAAATTTTCAAAATTCGTTTAAAAAGAATCCATGGATGACCCCCGCGTTTTTTCTGCATGAAAATTCTTCATAATTCGCGGTCCATCGAGGAAAATTTTTTTGGAATTTTCTGAGAGTAGGCCGCTATACTAGACATTTACCCCAAAAACAAGATGATTAACATGGATTTTGGGAAAACTCACCATCCTCAATGGTGCCAATAATGGCACCAAAACGCTTTAAACTCTCACAGTTAACATTCTCATCGGCGGTGCACTCGAAATTGAAGTCACTAAACAATGTGGACAACTGTTTTAATGGTGTAGGAATGAGTTTTCAAGAAAGCATTAGTGGTACTTCACAATATGCTGCTTGTAAATAGAAAAACAAGGAAAAAAGTCGGTCAAGCACGACTATAACATACTCTGGGCCTGTGAAGTGCTGCCCATAACCGTTGCGACCGATGCTGACCATAATTGTTTGTTTTCCTTATAACTCTACAACCGTTCATCCGATCTTTACCATTCCTTTGGCGGATCGATAAATAATCTTGATTACTAAATAAATGTCCAGAAGGTACGAACCTTCTATCTATAAAACTGCCGGAGATATGACGGAGAGGGCGTGGCAAAAATTGAAAATAAACTTGATCTGCCTGCAAGTATAAGAAGCATATGACCCATACATGTCAAACCTCTATCTCTTAACATCTCAGAGATCTGTTTGTTCATACTGACAGACGGACATGGCTAGATCGACTCGGCTGTTGATGCTGATCAAGAATATATATACTTTATAGGGTCGGAGTTGCTTCCTTCTGGCTGTTACATACTTTTGCACTTAAACTTAATATACTCTGTGTACCTCTGGTACAGAGTATAAAAAACGAGGAAGAAAAGCTTACTTCGTCTGAAACTTTTGTAACCACTAACTTAATTTTGTGACCAATGACTTAATTTATAAGCTTAATGTCTTGTGTCATTGGAATAGAACGACAGACAGACGAAAAATGTTATAATATAAGAACATTTCCATAGTAAACCTAAAAAGTTTTCTAAGATTACTTTTCAGACTTTACACTCAGAGAAAAAAACCAAGAAGATCGTTCTTGATATCAAGAATATTTTGGCTGAAGCCCCTCCAGAGACCGATTATCTTAGTTCACTAAAGCATGTTTGGCCAGTTTCCGCTTGTTCACATTTGCAACAGAAGAAGCATCGAAAGGAGAAGGAGTGGCCTCCTGCTGTTCCTGTTCCTGCATGGTATTGGTATCCTCATCCTTGCTCAAAGTGTCGAGCATCCAAGCCCAAGCATTTAAAGCTGGAGCAGGAGCAGGTTGCTGTGCATGTGCATGGCTTGACGTTGACCCGTTTCCGTTGCATGGTTGGGGTTGGAGTTGGATCAGTTCAGCTTTCCTTCCTTAATGAATAATTAATATTAAACTTGTTACATTGCTTTTATCACCTACCATGATCTTTGCTTTTGATGTGCCTAATTAAATGCCCATTGCACTTGAACCCAAAATTGCAAATGGAGCAATAAAATGGTCTTTCACCAGTGTGTGCCCTTCTATGTATTACCAAATCGGATCTCCTTTTCGTGTGGTAATAGCAATCGCTAAAATTGCAATAATATTCCGCTTCTGGTGACATCGACGACATTTTCAAACTCAACAACTTATATAGAGTAGCAAAAAAAGAGTCGATGCAAAGCGCAATATAAGTGCAGTAATCAAGAAATTCAGAAAATGCTGGAAATGCCAGGAATGCAAACCACTCGAAAATAAGTACTGGTTCGGTTCAGTGGTTCCCACAGCTTCTGTACCGCCGGTTCGGTTCATTACATGTTTTTGGAGCTAACTGAACCGCGGTTTCGGCTCGGTTCAGTGGTTAATAAAGGCATATAATGAAATACAGTCGAACTTCTGTATAGCGAATCTTAAGGGGACTAATGGAATCGTCTTCAAAAATGTACATGTTAGTTTGTTGCAGGAATGCAAACCACTCGAAAATAAGTACTAGTTCGGTTCAGTGGTTCCCACAGCTTCTGTACCGCCGGTTCGGTTCATTACATGTCTTTTGGAGCTAACTGAACCACGGTTTCGATTCGGTTCAGTGGTTCATAAAGGCATATTATGAAATACAGTCGAACTTCTGTATAGCGAATCTTCAGGAGACAAAAAAGTTTGAATAGTGAACGAAATTGCAGTGTTCTGGAAGTTAATTCGCTGTAAAGAAAACTTCATTACACAGAAGTTCGTAATAGAGAAGTTCGACTTTATTATGAATTCGTATAAACCATTTGAGTATCTTTAAGATCCTTAAAAGAAAGTCCAAAACTTATGAAGTCGGATTTGTAGGATTCGCCTATAAGTTATAGGAATGCATTTCGAAAACGGAGAATGTCGGCAAGAAGAGAATACGTACTATGCATCTTACACACCCTATTAATGGTATGAGAAAAACTCTCCTGGCTAAGATTAAATGATTATCAACTTTCAAGAAAAGAATGCAGACTGGTGACAGGTATATTAAGAGACTTACAGTTTAAGGAGTACATGTTGTAAATTTTGTGTCAAGTCATCCTTAAAGGCTTTATCTCTCCTTAGGATCAATGCGGTCTATCAGTGGTCCCTTTGGTAGAGGGTCGAACTAAAATTATCTTAGGAAAACGAAGTTAATAAGTAGGTATCATTGGCTAGAGGAAAGCGATTCACGTTTTAAAACTCATCAGAAGACTGAACCGAACCGAACCGTTTTTCTTTGTGGTTTTCGGTTCGGTTCAGCATTTTTGAAAGGAAGCCGTTGGTAAAAGCGGTTCGGTTCGTTTCAAACCCGGCTCGGTTCAGAACCGGTTTGTATCCCTGGTTTGTTGTGCTTTTCCAAGATTCCACTAAATTTGGTCAAAATGAGCATGAAGGCTTCATGAGTTGATTTGAATGCAATCATGCAGCCCTCTAATGCATGTGTACAAAAAGATTGATATCCATATTCTGCCACAGGGCCTTATTAAACGTCAAATATTATTAAACTTGTGTTTTGTTGCCACTTATTACGAAGTTGTACTATTCCCCTTGCAGTGGCATACATATTTGTACTCATTACACTTGGCGACCGTGATCTGAATTGGCTACTCCAATTCATCGAATCTTCCAAAGAGATTTTTATCGTAGATCATATGATCGGACGCACCAGAATCCAAAACAAAAGAGATGTTATTTTTATTTGGTATTTCTTTGGATATACCAGTATCTGGCCGAGCTGCTGTTTGTGCCTGTATTGACTGATTTTCATTATTTTGAAGTTTCTTAAAAATGTAGCAGTCCTTTTTAAAATGGCCCTTTTTTAGTACAGTGCACATTGGGCCAGATTTCAGTTTGGGCGGCATAAATTCCAAATTTTTATGATTTTTATCAAAGATTCTTAAAGAGCATACATTAGGCATATTAAATCCACTAAGCGTTTTGATATCAGTGCAGCCTTGGGTGTTTTAGCAGGGCTGCAAAGTCAAGTGTTCGGTCAGCTGTTTGTTGTGTTAAAAAAAAAAAGAAGAAACCGTTACTCAACTTTAAGCTTGTCCCAATTTATCACCTGTGAGTAAAAATTGAATGTTAAATATGGAAATTAAAGCCAATGATATGTAGAATGTGAATTCTGAAACAAATTGTATGTTGTTCTTGTTAAATGGTTTTTCTGTTTACCGTTTTGTTATGTCCTTATATTGAATAAACTTAACCAACGGTCACGTGAATTGTGGAGTATAAACTAACTTTCTGACAATTTCTGACAAAAAGTAAATATGTAGAGTTTGACCTTAAAGTGTATTTCTCATCGTGTTATTCTCTTGATATTTGCAGGTAAGTTTGAGTTCAGCCATGCAACGCTGTTAATTGTATGGAATGAAAACAATCGAAATGCGCGTGCAATTTCAAGCTGGATTTTTGAGCAGCTTAAGGAGAGCATGCAGTGAGCACAGAGAAGAGAAATAAAATTGACACAAAAATTAATAACTCTGAGATTTTTTCGAAAAAAGGTTGCAAAGAAGCGCTTGAGCCCACGCATTGACACATTTTTAATTTTGTATTTTTTGTTATGAAATAGTTAAACCAAATACAAAAACAGAACTACAATTCTGTTCCCGATTTCTTTCCCTAAGTTTGAAAAACCAGGTAAAATTCAGCCGCCTACACCAGAAGAGGGCCTTAATCTAATCTGAGCGATAAGGGTGGGCCCCTTTGGGGCTGTGTCAAGCCATTTTACATACATTACTCTCTCAACTTTGTGCGAGCGGAGAGAACGCGATTTTCGTCGCCACCAAAATAATGCATACTGCAAAAACCAATGTATGGCCGTTCGGCATCTTTGAGATTATATTGGTCTTTGGTTTTACTTAAGGGGGGAAAACACTTTGCGGAAAAAAAATTTTTGACTTTTTTTTTGCATATTTTTGTAGCTTGGATATTCAAAAATATCCCCCTAAAAGGATTTTCAAAAACTCGAAATAGTTTAGAAGATATAGTCCTTTTAATAACCCAAAGTGACCCGATTTGCCTAGCAACTGCAAACTTAAACGCGTTTATCTCGAAACCACGTTTTTCAAACTGGTGGCCACGATTCAGAGGAAACCAGTGGACCTATTTTGCTCCGGAAGGGCTTCTACGACGCAGAATTGTCGTCGCTATCGTTCGGCCCTCCAACTTTTGGATACCTATATTTTAAGTGTACTTTTTTTACACTACACTACAAAAAAAAAGGACAAAAAAAATTTTTTGTTTTCAAATGTCCGCCATTTTGTCTAAAAAATTTTCAATTTTTTTTTGGAGGGCCGAACGATAGCCACATTAGTTCTAAACATAACCGCATTTTTCTTTATTTCTTCAGATCATCCCAAGTGCTGCAACCATGGTCACCATGTGGGCACCTTTTGTTTTATTCATCACTTTTCGGAGGCCGATAACTTTCTGAACGGCCCTCATATTGACAAAAAAAAATTTTGTATTTTCCTTTCATTCATTAACTATTTAATAAAAAAAACAAAAATAAAAAATCTCTTATACTTTTTTTCTGGAATTTTTTTAAAAACCATCTACTTTTGCTAATCGCAAAGTGTGTTCCCCCCCTTAATCTCTTTTCGTGTTCCTCAGCGGAGTCATTTTGTCCCATTGCTCTTTAGTATGTTCCTCAGAACGAAATGTTATAGAGTGTCCAAAAACAAATTCTTCTGTCTGTATGGTGCGGCTTAGACTGGGATCCTCATCTCCAGAAACTCATATATGTATAAGTAATACCAGCCCTTCCATTTCAGGGCTGATTCAGCTATGTTTACCACGAACTATAAAGAGAGTAGCTCACTGCGAGAAGGTAAGCCGAAATTTGAGCAATGATCTTACCCTCACAACACCGAAAAGAGCAGCAGTTAAACTTTTCCAAGCATCTCCATCTCTTTCTGTTTGCAATTATTTCACATGTTTATTTCTTTTTTTTTTTGTTTGTTTTGCTTTTCGTTTATCATATTTTGTGCACACTTTCAGTTTTCTGATTTAGCAGCGTATAATAAATATATTTATCATTGTATTAAAGATTTTCTTTTTTTTATGTTCTTGTTTTCTTTTGTTTCGCTTAGCATCTAAACAAAAATAAGAATAGGGCAAATTATTGCTTTACAATTGAACATTCATCATCAATTAAAGGTACTTGCATATACAAACATGTGTATACGTTTACATATTTAGATATATATAAAAAGAAGATATACGAACACGATTCTTCAGCATATCTGTAAAATAAATATATATGTATAAAAAAAAAAAACAAATGGGGTATAAAGGATTAGGCAAAGACAACAACACTGCGCATAGGGTTTACATAAAATAATAATAATAAAATACATTTTAAGAAAAATTGTTCAAGAAAAACAACTTCTTTGGAATTATGTGGTTTTTTCAGCTTCTTTTTAAGTAGGCGAAGTTGGGGGATCATTTTAGAGTTTATGTGTTTATTTTGTCGTTGTCCATTTGAAATTGTTTCTCTATTTAATTATTGTTAATTGCACTGTTGACGGCCACCAATTCGGGCACCGAGCCGGCACTGCTCTGGCTAACAGAGCGAGCGTGATCAACATGATTACCCATGGATTGGGGTGTGGCAGCAGCAGCAGCAGGAGGTGGAGCCGCCGCAGGTGTTGATGATGATGAAGCGGCGGCAGTAGCAGCAGCAGCAGCTCCTTCAGGCAACTCTACGCTTGTCTCCGGTTCAACTATGGGAAAAACTGGCGGCGCATTGGTAGTGCCACCACCCACTGGCGTTTGTACCATGGGCGTGGGAGGTGAACGATTCGCTGGCAGCTGATGGGCAGTTTCTCCAGTCATTTGCATGTGATATCTGTGGCAGACGGAAGACTTGTTAATAAAAGTGTTTAAGCAATGGTAGCAGGAGCTACTTAATTGGGGAAAAACTTTAAAAAATCTGACCCGCAGATATCTTGCTCCACATTTATGGAGAACAGACTACTAGAAATGCTGTTAGGCTGCCTTCACACTGATCGAAACATGAGACATGATAATCTAGGAGGTCTTCATTTCATCATGTTTCGTCTATGAATTTGACAGGCTATTTACATTTATATGGACGTTGACGTACAATGCACAGTACGTTCAAGTGGACCTTGCGACACCAAGCCGAAGACTGTTACGCTCGAACCCCAGGCAAAATAGCAGACCACCTCCCGCCTAACCGACCGAGAGGCGCAGCCGCCAACGTGCGACACGAAAGCCGGATCGAAAAGTACAAAATAATGTTAAGTACGGGCCAAATGAGTTTAAAAAAAGGTTTTTAAAGCAGGAAGAGAAAGTTCCGAATTGATTAAGCGGTAGAGTTTGTTGTAATCAGCACAGAGGACACGAAACGGATCATGCAAGGCATAGTTAGTACTACAATGTTTCAGAGATAAGGGGGCAGAGTTACGGGACAGTCTACAAGGAACATTAAGATTAATTTGGCTATCTATGAATAAAGATTACACCAAGCATAACTCTACAGTTAAGTAAGGAAGGAAGATTAATTAAAAGTAGTCTACTAGAGTAAGATGGTAAACGGACCACAGGATTCCAGTTCAAGCCACGAAGGGCAAACAATAAGAATTGCTTTTTAGAAGATTATCTTGACACCAAGAGTAAAATGCATCCAAGTCTGCTTGCAAATTATAGCAGGAAACCAAATCATATGTTAAACAAATTTTCACATCATCGGCGTACATAAGCACCCGAGAGTGAACCAAGACTGAAGGAAGATCATTGATAAAGATAGTAAAAAGCAATGGGCCCAAGTGATTTCCTTGGGGAACTCCAAAAGTAACCTGGATGCAATTAAACTCAGTTTGTGAAGCAGCAAGGAGCGATTAACAGAATCAAAAGCCTTACTAAAATCTGTATAAATGACGTCAGTCTGCGTTTTACCTATGAACCCTTTGATCACTGAAGATGTCAATTCTAAAAGGTTATAGTGGTAGTAGATCTACGCTTCACAAAACCATGTTGAAAGGGTGAGATAGTGGAAGTACATAAATGTTGCAGTTGAGATGTTATAATTCTTTCAAAAGCCTTAGGAATTGCAGACAACATGGAAATTCCCCTATAATATTCAACATCTGACTTATTAGCTTTTTTATGGAGTGGAATAATAAAAGATTCCTTCCATAACAAAGGGAAAGCGGATGACTCCAAAGACAATTCAAACAATTTATGAATAGGCTTACAAAGTGCATCCGCATAGAACCTAAGTACACAGCCAGGCACTCCATCAGGGCCCGGTGCATACACGGGGTTTACAGAGTTAAGGTCGCGAAGGAGCGAGCTTTCAGTGATAACGGGGCTAAAAATGCAATTAGACATATTCAACCCATAAGGGTATGGTTGATTCGCACAGTACCTAGAAGACGAGTAGGTTGACTTAAAAAACTCCGTAAACAGATCAGCTATTGCTTGATCAGTGTTTGCTTTAGCATTACCATACATAGAGTTAACAAAAGAATAAAATTGCCTAGGATTTTGCGAAAATTGAAGTCTGCAACGGTCAAGATAATCTTTATAGCATTGAGCATTAAGCACATTAAAGCTAGAACGGGCAAGCACATAACGGGTGAAGTCCGATGATTTACCGGATTTCTTATACTTATTAAAATATCTCGACTTCCTGTTCTTTAAGTTTGTTAGTTCCCATGAGAACCAAGGCTGACTATCAGGACAGCGAGGGCGCTCAAGTGGAACATAAACATCAAAAAGAGAGTTAAAACAAACAACATGTTGGCCTTCTAGATTTTCATGTCTCAAGTGTCAAACATACAAATCTGATGGTGATCAACTTGATTTAAACAAAATCCTTAGCGCTACTAGAAGTTCGGTTTTATAGCTTTTGTATACTAGCAATATTCACTGTATTTACAAATGACATTTTTCTCTCGTGCGGTTTTGTGTCAAACTATTGAACATCTACACTTACAATTCGATATGGACTTGTTATACTCTTGGTGCAAGACAAAACTCCTGAACTTAAACTTCGCCAAATGTCACGACCTTTTATGTAAGTAAACTCTTTGTAAACCGTATAAAAACACATTTTTAGCTGGAATTCCGCTGCCAACAGCGGAAGACTGCTCGGGCAGAGAATAAATGCCTACCTTTGAAGCGACCAGTACAAAACAAGTGGCAACATCCACATCAGTGGTCACAGGATCACCACTATCAACTATTTCTAAATCTGGGACGTCATTTTTGAACCTTTGTTCATATTCGTCAAACAATTGCGCAGGAAGCACTTAATCCCTTAGACCAATGGCATCATTCCATGACTCTACAATCACAACTCACTTGTAAATGTTCTCGGTGCTCTCGACCACGCCCTGAGTGAGATTAAGGCTGCGTCCCTTGATGCCCGACTCTTTGGCTGGCGGTGACCACCAGTTGAAGACACGTCCCACCACCGGCACATGCCTGAGTATGCCCTCCTGCCATAGTTTCTCCTCCGATTCACGTTGCAGATCCGCTGTTGCGGCCTCAATGCCCTGCAAAATGGTTCAAAATACAATTCCATTTACATTTCAACTCATACAGAACCCCATGGGGGCTCTCACTTACCTTTTTCACAATTTCCGACATGGTGTCCAACACCCGAGAATTCTCCTGCACACTTTTACCCACACTCACAACAAGATCCAACAGCTCCTCCACCTCAGTCTCATGGGTGACCATGCCAAAGCGTACACAAATCAAACCGTCTGTACCCTCGCCCAGCGAAAAGGCATTATCCGTGGACTTGACAACCTCAACCAGATCAATGTTTAGCTTGTTTAGCTCGGTTTTGGCCTGATCTGTGAGCAGAGATTCCCAGCCTTCGGGCACAAAACGTACACCGCCCATACCCGCCCATTCGGGTAGGGGAACGAGTCGCAAAACATCGCTACGCTCGACCAAATAAATGAAACGAGCCTTGTGCTTAATGGTGGCACGCAGGATGTCGACATGAGCTTCCAGACTTTGGGCAAAGCTTTCCAGATTCTCGGAGCTGGGGGGCTGCTCGCCGAGGCCCAGTTCCAAGGGGCAATAGCGTATGCAACTGCCATGCGAGGGATGCTCGATGACCTCGAAATCAAACTGCAAGGCAAAGAGAAGGAAAATTGAGTTATTTTAGAAGATGGACAAATGGGGGGCAGTACATTGGACTTGGTACCCGTTTATCGTGAAATAAATCAGTGAAAGCTGCAAAAACAATGCCTCGGATACGGACCCCCGTTGACGACGACCCACGTCCATGGTGCAGTGATAAGAAAGTTGCCACATGCCTAAGAACGCAGCGCCGCCAAGTCCTGCTAACAATCCTAGTCACAACGAATTGAATCGCAACTGAAGTCAAGGCTTTAACTTAAACTCTGATATAAACATTTTGTGGCAATGGGTGTGGGGGGGGGGGGTTGGTTTTGTTAAATAATTAAATAAACAAATTAAATGTTGGAGCCTGCTGTTTGTATATCTATAAAATATATCGATAATTCCATCGGCACTGAACTCTCGGTTAACTTTAACCAGTGCTCGAGCAGCGGTTAAGTCTGTTCGACCGGTTGCGCCACACACAGCATGAGACACGCAATTTCGGTTAAACTCCCTGTCAAGTTGACCAACCGCACATTGAGAAATCGGGCCTTAGAGACCAAATTTAAACCCGGGTTTAAGTCACAAAACTTTTGTGAAAGTGGAATTGGGTTAATAGTTTGTACTCAGGGGTTTTCGGGGTCGCTGATTACGAATGCGAAGTCAAAATTCAGAAAAACAAATGGCGGATCAAGTACGGAGGAGAATTTCTTCAAAAACGTATTTGACTTGGCTGAAAGTCTCTACTTGAGGGTTCTCGGTGTCGCTGATTACGAATACGTAGTCAAAGCTTAGTAAAAATTCTTGAATATAATGCTTGAAATTCGAAATTAAAAAAAACATAAATTTTGTTTACTCATTTGCATGTGCCGAAGTTTAAATACACTTGAAACTTTTGTGACCAATGACTTAATTTATAGGCTTTATGTCCTGTACATTTGTGCCCATAGCATTAGAACCACTCACTCCTTTACATTTTTGTCAGTAATTTAAAATTTAAAACAACTCTTTACAACTTTTTAATCGGTGCAAAAGCAAGGAAGTTATGAGAGTTCACCGAGACTGAAGTCACAGCTAGATGCAGCTAATTTTTGGATACGTTTTGAAGAAACAATAATTTCTATTTTGTTTATTTTGTTTGAGCGCGGGATCTGATAGAAGTTTTGACTTATAGCCGCCATTCAAATGCGATTTCATGACGGATTTAATGCATTCGCGTATTTCTTAGTCGACGGTTCTCTTTGATAACTTTGGAATCTGCTTTGCAAGACCACAAATGAGTACACATAACTGCATATCCATATTTGCAATAATAGTTTACATCTCTAAAATAATATGGATGATTAATAATAAGGAATATTAAAACCACTTAAACGCGATCGACGAACCATTGAACCGAGAAAAAAAACCAAAGTGGACCAAACGTAGTATAAATGCAAGAAAAGTACCATCAGGTCCACCACTTTCACTTGTACCTAAGAAAAGGAATGCTAATCCATTAGCCCTAGCATTCGGAAAGTGTAAATCTAGGTCCAGCAATAGTGCAACATGTAGATAAATATATATTTGCCTTTGTAATGTAAAATGGCTTGACACAGCCCCGAAAGGGCCAAAGCCGATCTCCTCTCAATCTCTTGGCTTGTGTGCCCTCACAGCTTTTAGCGCCAGCTTTGGAGTAATTAACCATGAAGAAGCTTCTCAAACTGCCGTACGGATTCGATGTTAAACTGTAGGTCCCTTTCTCTTGTGTGAAAATTAGAAGCTCACAAGCCAAGAGAGTGAGACGAGCTCGGCTTTGGCACTTTCGGGGCTGTGCCAAGCCATTTTTACATTACACTAGCTTCGTCCAGTGGTCGGAATTCGACCATCTGCTTTCACAAAAATTTTGATAAGCCAAAAACAAAGCATGCTTTGCTCACTTATCTGTGTGAAGCGTGCGTGTATTGGTACAACTTTTATTTTGTTTGCAATGGCCACATCTAAATACTCATAAGAACATATGGTATAAATTTTGGGTTAATTGAATTTGTTTTACTATGCTAAAAGGGGGGCTGTACTTTTGTAAGAAAAATTCTTAACTTATTAATTTATTTTTACATTACATGATCAGCTTTTTCACGTTTTTAACGGGAGCAGGGTATAAAAAACTATGGTAGCTAACTTTATAAAGCTACTTTAAAAAATTTGTAGCTATTTTTAGTTAATTTTAAACGTGGATCTAGCTAACTTGGGCCTTGAAGAATAGGCAACACTCTTTGCGATTGAAATATCGGGCCAAATAAGAAGAATGAAGATGGTGAGGAAAAGGTGGATATGTTCACTTACATTGGGGCAATCGCGCTGTAAAATCTGACCCAGCCAGGAATTCAAGCGATCGAAATAGGAAGCATTGCTGACTTTCTCTAGCGGTTTCAGGCCCGTGTCGGGCACAGCTGCAGCTGTGGCGGCAGCTATTGAGTCCAGGGGTATGGTGGTACTGCCATCAAATTGATAGACCACCACCGGAGCTGCAGCATCAAATAAAGCATTCACATCCAAAGGACCCGCAATGATGTCCGATAGGGAGGCACCTGTCTGGGCTCCAGGAGAGTGGCTCTAAAATAAAAAATACGAAAATAAGTGACAATTTAGGAAATCGTTCATCAACAACCCTTACCAGCACTCGTATACCCTCACATTTCGAGGCGATCTCGTAGAGAATACTGCAAGTCTGGAATGCCACATGGAGACGTTCGGCAATTGCCTTCCGACCCAAGGCCTGCAAGCTGGTCCACAGCGAAAGCGAGTTCAGGCGCCGGGACAGTATGGGATCGGATTCGAAGGCACTGAGGGCTGAGTTCTGCAGGGGACGATGCAACAGGACAATGGGCAAACTGGGCACACCCAGCCAACTGCCCAGATTCAAGGCCAACGAGTGAACCACCTCCTCAACATGGCCTCCATGTTGAGCACACACCAAAGCGGCCAGGCCATGACCGCTAGCATGTAGCCACATTTGATGAGCCTTGCACAGGTCACGCAGACGGTGCAGATTATCCACATAGCCGCACAGTGAGGCTCCAATATCGGCGACCACCAACAGGGGCGTACGACTGGCAGCCACATCCTGTTGAATTTGCTTCTGCAGCACCGTCAGGTCCATGGTGCCGCACTGACTGTGCTCGGGAATGACCTTGATGGCATCCAATGGAATGCCCAATTGCCGGCAGGCATACTGCAACCTCACCGGAGTCGTGTTCTCCGATATATAGAAGCAAGGCTGAGCCAGAGCCGGAATGCCGCCCTCCAGATAACCGGGACAGCGAGCCACAATGGCCAGTCTTACGGTCCTCAGTATGGCGTCCGCATTGTCCGCATGAAAGCTGCTCGCCGGATTGCCAAAGTGAAACAGCGATCCCAGCCAGCGGGTGGCCTCGCCCGAAATGCTATTCGTCACCCTCAACAGATGCTGCCGGTTCAAATGCGACAAATACGCCACAATACTGTGCGAGATGAGGGCCAGATGGGAGACATCGTCCAGTGCGGGCAGTGGAAACTCAGGATCATCCTCGCTGTCCGTATAAGCCACCAGTTGTTCCAGCGATTTCAATATATCCGAAGGCACTCGATGCTCGGCACGTAGATGTACCTCTTCCGGTTGCTGCTGCACCACCTGCTCCTCCTCCTCCTCCTCCTCAGCGACCGGCACACCCGTTTTTACATTCTCCAAACGCTGCAAAACTTGCGACGATCTCAACTCCAGCTCGGCCAGACCCGAACGTATCTAAAGGGGGTGGGAGGGGGGTAATAAACAGTTAAAACAATAATAAGCATTGGGTTGACGTGTCTTGACGTGTCGTCGTCAGCAAAAAAAAAAAAAAAAAAAATTCTCTCTCTCACACTGGACGCTGCTATCTCGGCCACCGCTGGCGTTGCTGCCGCTCCACCCGACGAAGACTCCACATCCTGGTTGCTGCTGCTCGCTGCTGCTGGCTCATCATCAACTCCACCAGCCGCTGACATAGTTTTAATCTTTTTATATATAGATATACTATATATGCGCTACTTTTTATCTGGCAAAGTTCTCTTACTTTTTGATTGTTTTCGTGTTATTGCCAGAGCGAGCCCTGATGATGAGTGCAGGGTTGTCGACGCGCGCGATGTTTTGCCGCTTATCGATATATCGATACCGGTGCAACTATCGCGTGAGTAAGATCAACATTATTAATTTATAAATATTTGAATACTGCACTGTTTAAGTTTATATGTATTTAAGGGTAGTTTCTACCCCTGGAAAATTCTTTTTTAATTTTTTTTAAATATTTTTTCTTTTGCTTAAGGGTAGTGTATACCTTCAGTTGCCATTTTTTAATGGCTTACAAATAATTTAATTACACAAAAACTAAAAGAGGGTTACTTTATTCGATAGGTAATCGGATAAACTAAACTTGTTGTTTCTACGGTTGTTGTTGTATTCCGGTTCAAAGACGGCCAAAAATTTAAAACTTAGGCCATGTTTCACATGGTTTGTGGAAAACGGATTATGCGAAACTAAAAATAAAAACGATGTTTTGGTAAGAACTGTTGCGGTTATGGTGTCTTCTGGGATATTTGGGATCGAATAAGCAGCGGAGTTATGGGATTTCAAAGTAAAAATTTCGAAAACTGCCCTTTTTTTTACATCTATCATTGGTCCTAACTCCGTTATTTATTAACCGATCCAAAATAACCTCAAAGACACAATAATGGAGCGTATTGGGAGCCATAAAAAAAATTGAAAATCGGTCCACAGTTACTCTTCATATCGTGTGAAAAGCTTAAAGTTTCGACAGTTGTTTTCGAATAAATAAAACTATTTTCAATGGATTTCAAACTTGGATTGGATACATTTATTATTATTTGTTTATTTATTCGCCAAATGAACATAGTTCTTAGCTGGCTACACTAATTTTAACCTAAATTATAATATATATAACAAATTTAATGCCTCATGGTAGAATAATATTCTGCTAGCAGTGTCTTAATTAACAATTTGTTAGCATAGAAGTCAAAGCGCATGCTAACGGGCAAGGAGTTAAAATTATTAAGGGCTCTAGATATGGGCTCACGAAGGGAATAATTGGTTCGGCAAATTTGATGGAAAAAGGGTTGAAAGGATCTAAGATTCCTAGTTGGTACACCAAAGCTGATTATCAATAGCACCTAAAACAAGGACGTTCAGAAACATAAGTGAGGCAATAGTTCTCCGATCTTCTAGTGTTGAGAGATGCAACCTACCTACTAGTATACGGTGGCAAAGGGTCAGAGAAGTTGAGCGGCAGAAGATTTGATTTGAATTTGAGAAGTTTTTTTTGTACCCTTTCGAGCCTCTTTATGTGAATTGCGTCAGAGGGATTTGAGATATTTGCCATTTTTAATGACAACCCATGCTAACTACTCAAAAACTTTTGTATTTTAAATTCTAACCTGCTAAGAATTGAAATACATATTAATAAGATCCAAATTAAAAAAAAAAAAACTTGCTACGTCAATGGGCAGCACTTCACTCACCTTAACACCAACTTTGGCAGGCACAGAGTATATTATAGTCGGGCTTGACCGACTTTCTTACTTGTTTTTCTTTTATTTTGTGTTTCTTAGACATTCTAACACATTCAGAGCGCGCGCCTACACCTCGTTTTTCTATTCTAGTTTTCCAATTCTCGAGTTGCCGCATTTTAAGTTCAATGCAAACCTGAAATTTGACCAGAAACGGCAAATCAACTAGGCACACTCATCTAGCCTCATAATTATCAACTACTGTGCCTACTTAGTTGTGAGTAATTAAAAGTAAAACATTTCAGGGCCAGCCACAGCTTTAAGCCGCCACTCAGTCAGTCAGACGTACGTAATCCGCTCGACTGCCAAATTAATTATGAATTTAGATTTTTGCTTTAAATTGTTTGATAAATAATAAATCTAAGGGCTGCGGCTGAGAAAATCTTTCACTTTGATGACGGCATTTAAGTTTTATGTGTTTTTTTTTTACAAATCTTTAACAACTATTTAAGTGTCACCAACCATAAAATGGGAATGTATTGTGCAATTCCCAATAGGTTCATGAACTTTTATCCCTTCTGGGTTAAAGTTAAGTTTAAAGTCTTTTCAATTTTAGATCCTTTTTAAATACTTGTTGAAGAATTTTCGAGTTTTTAGTTGAAGAATATGGGGTTATTGTTACAAGAATAAATCTGATTGGATTTAAGTATAGTTTTTGTACAAATTGAGTTCTAAACGTTCCAAAAGTTAGCCGAAAAGCTCTTGATACAAAATATTCTAGAATCAAGTTATTTGGTATTAAAGTGAACATAGAGCAAGAATTTAAGACAGAAAGAACCTGGAACTGTTTACAAACTTAGATATAAAACACAAATTAATGGTACGATTTATTACGGAATCCGACAACCAACATTATCTTCTCAAGGAAATCTTTCAATATTTGAAAAAATGCATGATTGGCTCAAAAATATTTTTAAGTTTTTCATTTTAATTTTGGGTCTTTAATTTGAATTATAATATTAGCATGAATCATAAAACTTATACCACAACTAACAGATTTTCATATAACATCAAATTAATTTAATACTAAAAAAAAAAGGATATTTTGTTTGCGCGTGATGCAACCCTGTTTGGTGGGGTGGACAATTATTTTAGACCCAATTGGACCAGTTCTCTTTGCCACTAAGAAAATCAAATCTCCTGAAGTTCTGTGGCACCGACGGATTTTTTGAAAGGACAAAATCTCTAGAGATATCTGTGACCGTCGACCTAGCGTGCCTGGAGATTCGTTAACGTATTGAGCGGACAGCGCCTTGCAAAATACGTCAGTCGAACACTTTGTAAGGGGTATAAGGGTGGGTCGACGATAGTCACAAAATCGTCGACGGAACGTTGATACAGTTTTTTTATATAAAAATTGAGCTAAAAGAATTATTTTTTATTTTTATTTTAAAAATCATTTTTAATAATTAAAAATAATTTTTTAATGAATTAAAAAAATATTATTATTTCTCAATTTTTTCATAAAAATTATAATCGTTTACGAAGTCCCTGGTCAAACTATTCTTTTATGTTCAAGTGAACCGGGGTTCCAACCAAAACCTTGGGTTCAGTCGTTCCAGAAAACCGGACCGCGAACCGAACCTTAGACTTTACAAAGGTTTTGAACCTCTGGATCGAACCTTCTGGAGAACTTGAGAGGCTTGCAGCCTTACTCAGAACGTCATTACTTCATAGATATTTTTCGTTTGTGAAAACAATTACCTCAATTAAAGGTAGTAAACAGTTTTTATTGTTAAACAATTAAGTAATATTTCAAAAACAAACAAATTAAAATAGTAATTTCCTTAATAATAGATATAGCAGCAATGTAACTTTTGGTTTAAGTAGGCTATTACTTTTTACTTTAATGATTGTGTTTTATTTTACATGAATTTGAGCCCCCTTTGGGATACAGGGCTTCTTGTTAGATGAGTGCCTAGCTGCTGAGTGCTTATGACTAAATTTTTTACTATGATTTGGTCGCTAGCTTTCGTGAGCGCTTGATAGTCGTGTGCGCTAAGATGCAGACATTCGTGTGTGCTGTCTTCGAGGTCCTGTGTTTAAGTCCCAGTAAGAAAGAATACACTTTTTTTTAATGGTATCTCAGAATCAATTCCAGCTTAGAAATAAGAGAGTGTGACTGGGGTGGTGGTGTGATCGGGTCGTGAAAACCCTTTATCAGCACAAACTTGTCAGTTTGACCAATTTTAATTTTGTTGGTACTGCCACTATCGGTCGAACATCCGCTCCAATGGCCCCCTCTCATGCCTTAGAACTTTTCATGCCTAACTCTGCTTCTAACGACAAGACGCGTTTTAAATCGCATCAGCGTTTCAAGGGCGATTCTAAACTGTTGCAATTGTGCAGGCGAGCGAGCATGCATCCACTTTTTGTGGCCAATGTCAAACTGAGCGTGCGCGTGTGTGCAAATCAATTTGGCTGATTCATCATCGATCATAACACATGACCTTCGATTTGGAGTTCAAGCAGCAAGTTCATGTGACGTCAGAGACAAGAACCTGACCTGACCAAGTCAGGTAAGTCCCTAAGCCTAGTAGTGGTCCACCATCAGCTTCTCGTGTGTGCTAATTGTGTAGCCAGAACCAGTTTTCTCGTTTTTTTTAAAGCAAAACTTCAACTCAGCGAGCCCCCCTGAGCTCGATTCGCAGTCAGTTGGAAATTAAACGCGAGACGCGGCGGTACGTGAATCGTGCAAAAGCCATAACATAGCAAATTGCTAGATCAAGCGCGGGGCCCTATAACAATATTTTTTTGATTTTTTGTTTTGTTTTTATTAGTTGGAGCACGCGAGTTATCGTAGAAAGTATGACAATTTATGGACTTTTAGTACAAATTATTATCATTTGCAATTAGCATAAAAAGGGATAGAAAAAAAAAACAACAGTAGAAAATGGCGCCTCCCCAAGAGCAACCAGAGGATGATTTTGTTACCAAGGTAAGTGGGAAATTTAACGCCCAATTGTTAATCAAATTATATATCGAATAATTAACTTAAGAGTCAGGCACACACACGGTCAAGGCTAAATCTTAAAGCGGAAGCTTTTGTCTTTCTTCTGCACTCAAGCTTAGACCAGTTGACCTTTGCCGATATTTGCAAGTTTGCAAATTTATTCAACATTTCCTTATCGCGGTCAAATGTTAATTAAATGTCTAGGTGAAGTCCCAGACCCTGGGTCAACGTCGCCAAAATGAAACTGTAGTACTTTATAAAGATAAATTTATGCAATGAGGTTTTTTTATGATTTGATAAAGATTAACTACTATCCAGGGTTCGTCAATAACACACAAAGTAAGAAACATTCAGTTCTAAGAAATGTTTAGAGCAGTAAGAAAAATTTTTTTATCAAATATACCAAATGATGAAGCCACTACAGTCGACGAACCTGATTAATATAGATATGCCTAATAGTTTCGAAACTAGCTAAAAATACAGACGGACAGACGGACAGGGCTAAATCAACTCAGCTCGTCATGCTGATCAAGAATACATATACCTTATGTGGTCGGAGATGCTTCCTTTTATGGGTATAAAAGGAAAGAGAAAAACTCATTTTGCTAGTAGTTAATTTTGTTATCGGCGTCCTCAATTATTAAATAGGTCTAAACAAAAGAAGATTTTTATGAGGACGATTGAAATTGTGTTTATTGTACTCTGTACCAGAGGTACACAGAGTATATTAAGTTTGTGCAAAAGTATGTAACTGGCAGAAGAAAGCATCTCCGACCTTATAAAGTATATATATTCTTGATCAGTCTCAACAGCCGAGTCGATATACACCTCCGCCTTTCTTCTTGTCCTTATGAGGAGAGTCTCAGAGTTGGTAAGAGATAGAGTTTTGACGTCTACGCAACACAAAACTGCTTATATTTGCAGGCAGATCAAGTTTATTTTCAATTTTTGCCATGCTCCTTCCTCCCCCGCAAATTGGAAAAACGTTATATCTCCCACAGATTTATAGATAGAAGGTGCGTACCTTCTGGACATATTTAGTAAAAGGAATTGAAACGATCGGATGAACGATACTCGAGTTATAAGGAAAACAAACAATTATGGGCAGCACCGATCGCACAGGTGATGGGCAGCATTTCGGGCTTGATCGACTTTCTTTCTTGTTTTTTTTTTTTTGTAAAATTTTTTATTTCTCTCATAACGATATGCGACATAACGATAAGCGACAGCCACTGTTTGATGACAGTCGTCATGCTGTACACATGTGGCGAAGATTAAGGGTTGCTTACGGGTCGTTTGCGAATTTCCCCTTAAGCCAAGCCCGGCCAAATAGAGAGAATAGAGAAATTTGTCTATCTCTCTCTGACACTCAGTGATGATTGACTTCGGCGAGTGTCTTCGGGCCCCAGGGGCTATGGCTGGCCACCATGGCTTTAAACACATGTGCGGCATCGAATCGTATGCCTCTCGTTCGATGCGACGATGACGATACGAGCCGTGTGCGATCGGCCTGTTCTTTAAATCAACTTTGAAGCTGATTTATATTTTGTTTAGAATTAATGGCGTTTCGGTGTGACCGTTCTTTCATGGCGCGCTTGGTGTTTGTTTGAATTCTTGTATGTTCAAATATTGGTGAAGGTTGCTAGTTTTTGCATTTCAAGTTTTAGAAATAGAGGGAAGCTAACTTCGGATCGGTCGAAATTTAAATACCTTTGCTGCTTGAATAATTTATATGTATAAATGAAGGTGGTAAATGATTTTCACACAACAACTTAATTTTCGCTTCGAACTCTGCTACCTGAGGGATTTCCCAAACTGACCCATAGATAGTTTAGGGACCATATGGGATTAAGATCGGGCTAATGCATTTATGTTTTTGTTTCACTTAATAAGAATACAAATTGTTGGTTGCGAGCTGGCCGAGGCAGAGGGCAGTTGCCCGTGAATACTGAATCTATGGAGTGAGAGTCTTTTGGCATATGAGTTTGATTGGTCTACAAAACGAGTGGAAGATGGTCATCTGCATATACGAGCAATTTTAATGGTACGAGACATAGGAGAGCTAAAGTCATATAGTTTGGATATGTTAATGGCATCGCAGCCCCATTTATATGGCCCGAACCTTTAAAATATTATGTTATTATTATATCTGCGACGTTCGGGCAAAACTTAATAATCTTAACGATTCTATCTACCAACATGAAAGGTACTTCTGCTGAAGTGTCAGTGACAACCATTCTTTCTGGATAACATTTCTGTTTTACTTGATAATATTATACTCGGATAGATATCAGCGTTCCTGGTTTTGCCCGCTTCGCATAAGGTTATATGTATGTTTTGTGAAACCACCTTCAATAAATAAAGTTACGGCTTCATCAGGTGAATATGGTATGGGCTTCTGATTTTCGAATTCCAGCGACTTTCTTATTTTATCAACACTATTAGTGTCAGAGCTCAGCATATTAACAACTTTGGCAGCATTTCTTTTGCCTGATTTGTATAAGCTGCTGCTGGCCGCTACCATAAGTTCATCGCCGAGGAATCTTTAACAATCTCGGAAACTTTTTGGACTTGACTTCCACTGCTACAATCTGCAAAGGATTTTGAAGGTCGGCCCGCACATCTTACTTTCGAAATGAAAATAAGTGGTGTGTCTAACCACTCCTTATTTTTATACCCTTGCAGAGGGTATTATAAAATTGTGCGGATGTTTGTAACGCATTGAAGGAAGCATCTCCGACCACATAAAGTATATATATTATTGATCAGCATGACGAGCTGAGTTGATTTAGCCCTGTCCGTCGGTCCGTCCGTCCGTCTGTCTGTTTCTCTATCTCCTCCGTCAGTTTTAAAGCTATCCTCACCAAACTTTGCACGAAGTCTTCTGGTACATATACGCTGCACATTTGTCGGAACCGGTCGGATCGGATGACTATAGCATATAGCTGCCATAGGAACGATCGGTCAAAAAACTAGTTTTAGTGAGAAAAACTTTTTTGTTTTTAATGGAAACGCCTCCAAAGTACGTATTTCTTAGTTTACTATCCTTTCCCATGATTTCACTAAGTTTGGTCGAAATCGGATGACTATAGCATATAGCTGCCATATGAACGATCGGTCGAAAAACTAGTTCTAGTGAGAAAAACTTTTTTGTTTTTAATGAAAACGTCCTTATCATTGGCATACACTTATTTTATATACTTTTACACAATTCTACAAAGTTGGGTCGAAATCGGATAACTATAACATATAGCTCCCATAGGAACGATCGGTCGAAAAACTAGTTCTAGTAAGAAAAACTTTTCTGTTTCTAATGAAAACGTCCTTTTTATTGGCATATTCTTATTTCATATACTTTAACATATTTCTACAAGGTTTTGTCAAAATCGGATAACTATAGCATATAGCTGCAGTATGAATGATCGGTCAGAAAAACTTTTAGTGCTAAATGTCGCCTCCAAATTAACGCCTCGCAATTAACAGTGAATTATGCTTTTTCAAGATTTCAACAAGTTTGGTCGAAATCAGACATCTATATAGTATAGATCCGATAGAAAAGTAAGATCCAAAAAGTAGTCTTAGTTAGAAAAACTTTTTTGTTTTTCAATGGAAGCTGCAAGGGTATACAAAACTTCGGCCGAGCCGAAGTTAACTCTCCCTATTTTTTTTTCTCAAAATGATCCTCTCGATTTCCAGACCGCTTCCATCTCAATAAAAGTTGTGCAGAAAAATTATGAATTTGTTTTTTTATGGCCGTTATCTCTTCATCATTTTGTTTTGATGCAACAATATTCGCAAAAACATAGTTTTCGAGCAACATTTTTTTTATTGTTAGAAGCCTTTCTTTTGCTCGCTTGGAAACAGACATGATTCCTAAAATAATATATATCTTGTAAAATGGGCGTTTCCGAGGCTTCATATTGAACATTTATAATCACAAAGATCCACGTTTTCACAAACACAAAGATATAGCACCAATAAACACCAATCAATATTAAATTTACTCCACTAAAAATGGCACAATGTTAATTTGGGCTCACTATTTAAACGGCACAATACAAACCAATTTTCAAGAAACTACAACATTAGACAGGTCACGCAAATACTTTTTAACATAATACATACCTTTAACTTCAAATTAGAAAAGAGAATGTAACAAAAATTAAGAAATTAAAGTTTTTACTTAAAGTTGCTTTCGCCAAACAAAAAGTGAAAAATGTGTTGCAGCCCCGCAGCCAACCCATATGATTACTTAAAAAGCTCACAAACAGCATTGCAATCATCCCTGGGGTATTAGTTATCGGTATTTAATAACATTTTGTAGCCAAACGCATTTTCAAATTTTGAATTATTCAGCGCTAGCTCGGTCCTCGGGCCCACTGTGCACTTGTGCTGTATTCCAACTAATTTCTAAGCACTTCCCGTTATAAACCAAAGTAAATGGCAAAAACAAATTGAGTTAATTCACACCTTCAAGTGAACTGAATTCATTAAATAAAAAAAAAAAACTGAAAAAATTATCGCATCGCCATTAAAAAATAACAAAAACAAAACGAATACTGGCCAATGTGGTGTTCCCTGAACTTGACCTCCATGGCATTCAATTCGTACATAAGCCAACCGCCAAGCAGTCAACCCGCCAAACACGTCACGATCGGTGAGTGAGCGCAGAAGGAGTCAGCTGTCGCAGCCGAAGCTCACAACTTGAAAACCGATCAGGCCTGAAGCGACGAATTGAGCGTTAAATGGTCATGTTTATTTTGGGGTTTTTGGTTTTTGTTTTTTGTTTGTTATGATGATGAGGTTTCTGATGACTTGTGGTATAAATTATTGTATTTTTGGGCGCCTATTCAAATACGCGGAAGTTCTTGAGGCGGTAAGAAAAAGAAAAGAAATCAAATCAAATCAAGACTTAAAGCTGCTGCTTGTGGCTGCTGCTGACTTGCTGATGTTCCGCCACGCTGCACACGCTAATAATTAAGATACTGGAGCGTACAGTCAGAGATACACGGATACACAGCAAAATTAGAAGAAAAAACAAAAAAAAAAACCACATTGTCATGATATTCTTGCAGATTTAGCCTAGCCGTTCACTGTCCATTGTTTATGACCAACGCTTGGTCCAAGTGGAAAGGTAGGCGGCCACCTAATGTTGATTCAAATAGCTCGCTCTGCATTTGATATATACTTAGTATGTACCTCTATGTGTCTAGTTGTTACTTAGCCTGGCATATTAAATGCAAACTGCACACATTTCGGACTTTTAAGATTGCGTCAGAGCTATTTTTTTGGTGCCCAGGTGGATAAGAATGATTGTGAATGCTAACTTAGTTTAATGGGTTTCTTTCCGCTTGGTTGGTTGATTGTTGAACAAAGTTAAGGGGCAAATATTAATTTAACCAAGCTGTCTAGAAGTGGCTTAAAATGTACTTCCTACAAGTGTCATTCACCATTTAATTGACAAGGTATAATTACTCTAACCTTGGACGGGTTTATTCCCTTGCAGCTATTTTGCAATCAAGTTGGCAGCACTGTCATTGTTTTAGACGGGAGAACCCCTGTAGTTCATGCTGTACCGGTGCCGCTCTAAAGAATTCTTTAACTCTTCGTAGGGAGCACTCGTCACCAGACCAACCACCAGCCAAGTATTTGCCTAACGAATTTTTGTATGGGAATGTCCCTGCATTGCCAGTCGTTAGTGTGGTGATGGGTGCACACTAAAGTTCACGTACTAGACTAGCGCTGTGATGCATTACCAGTCGTTAACGTCGCGACTGGCGCTCAGGGATGCATCAGGTCGTTAGGCCTGGTAGTGCCTTGACACCAGCTGAACTACGGGGCAGCACTTAAAGTCACTTTGAAATACAAAAAAATGGTATTGCACTATAGTTTGTATCAGGGCTGAGAACCCAAAAAATTTTTCGGAGCTCTGGCTCGTGGGTTCGAACCAAAATTTACAAATGGTTAAGGTTCGGAAATTTGATGTTCGAGGTTCTTGGGTGGAGGTTTTGGTTCGAACCTTGGTTCAGCAAATGCTATTTTCATAAAATTATGAATGTAATGATAAGCTCTTGCTATGTAAATCATTTAAATTAAATGATAACATTTATTTTTTGAGCTATAAAGAAAAGTCTTCAATAACACTAGGCAACAAGGTCCAGTATCTTGAATGGTTGGTAGTAATTCTAGATGATTTTCGTGTGCTAAGCAATACTGCGTTTCAGACCCTATTTTGACCCTTTTTAGGAGCGTTTTTCGGGGAATCAATTCTATTGTTTGGATACCATCGAAAAGTACCACTCCTTAGCTTTAAAATGAACTATCCCAAACAGTTCTGCGATTTTTTTCAATGGAGATATACCTCTTTTAGCACTTGTATAAGAATCCAAAAATATCATATTTATTGCTGGTGCCCCAAAGTATGCAAAGGATGGTAGAGATTCTAATATGTTTTCGTTTCCTAAAAACTGTAAAGTGGGCTGGTAATTTGTAATGCACTAGCAATAAAAATACCCTGTTCTTTTAATTTCGTGAGCTTTCATTCATTTTCTCATTCATTTCACAAGCTAGCTGACAAATCTGAAACAAACTTGATCTGCATATGGTATACACCTACCTACATGCAAAAATTTGTGGCTCTATCTGTTATAGTTTCTGAGATCGACGCGTTCATACAGACTGACAGACGGACGGACAGACGGGCGGACAGACGGATGGACAGACGGACGGAACCTCACAACAAGGTTATTCAGTTTCTAAGAATCTGCGCTTTTTATACCCTTGCAGAGGGTATTATAAAATTGTCCGGATGTTTGTAACGCATAGAAGGAAGCATCTCCGACCACATAAAGTATATATATTCTTGATCAGCATGACGAGCTGAGTTGATTTCGCCTTGTCCGTCTGTCTGTTTCTATGCTATCTCCTCCGTCAGTTTTAAAGCTATCCTCACCAAACTTTGCACGAAGTCTTCTGGTACATATACGCTGCACATTTGTCGGAACCGGCCGGATCGGATGACTATAGCATATAGCTGCCATAGGAACGATCGGTCGAAAAACTAGTTTTAGTGAGAAAAACTTTTTTGTTTTTAATGAAAACGTCCTTATCATTGGCATACACTTATTTTTATACTTTTACACAATTCTGCAAAGTTTTGTCGAAATCGGATGACTATAGCATATAGCTCCCATAGGAACGATCGGTCGAAAAACTAGTTTTAGTGAGAAAAACTTTTTTGTTTTTAATGAAAACGTCCTTATCATTGGCATACACTTATTTTATATACTTTTACACAATTCTGCAAAGTTTGGTCGAAATCGGATGACTATAGCATATAGCTCCCATAGGAACGATCGGTCGAAAAACTAGTTCTAGTGAGAAAAACTTTTTGTTTGTAATGAAAACGTCCTTATCATTGGCATACACTTATTTTATATACTTTTACACAATTCTGCAAAGTTTGGTCGAAATCGGATGACTATAGCATATAGCTCCCATAGGAACGATCGGTCGAAAAACTAGTTTTAGTGAGAAAAACTTTTTTGTTTTTAATGAAAACGTCCTTATCATTGGCATACACTTATTTTATATACTTTTACACAATTCTGCAAAGTTTGGTCGAAATCGGATGACTATAGCATATAGCTCCCATAGGAACGATCGGTCGAAAAACTAGTTCTAGTGAGAAAAACTTTTTTGTTTTTAATGAAAACGTCCTTATCATTGGCATACACTTATGTTTTATACTTTTACACAATTCTGCAAAGTTTTGTCAAAATTGGATGACTATAGCATATAGCTGCAGTATAAAGGATCGGTCGAAAAAGAA
This sequence comes from Lordiphosa collinella, assembly GCA_018904265.1. Taxonomy (NCBI): domain Eukaryota; kingdom Metazoa; phylum Arthropoda; class Insecta; order Diptera; family Drosophilidae; genus Lordiphosa; species Lordiphosa collinella. Next base: position 52,766 of record JAEIFV010000549.1, on the reverse strand, counting down.
GTTCTACTGAGAAAAACTTTTTTGTTTTAGTTGGGATCGCCTCCAAATTTTGTAATGAACAGTTTGTTATGCTTTTCCATGATTGCACATCTTTATAGAAAAGCGTCAATAGAAAAGTAAGGTCCAAAAAGTAGTCTTATTTAGATATACAAACTGCAAGGGTATCCAAAACTTCGGCCGAGCCGCTAGCTCGCTTATAAATCTAAAGTTTTCTATCTACCGAATCAAGTGCTGCTTTAAAATCAATAAAGAACAGGTACAGTTTTTGGTTCGACCTCAGAAAGTCTCTACATTTCGAAGACAACACAAAGATACCGTCTATCGTAGAATACTCTTTCCTAAATCTTGATTGATTTTCATGTAATATTTGGTGTACATCTCGATACGAGTTAATGCGGGCAGGCTTAACAGACATAAATGTTTTGAATATAGTATTCAAAAAGGAAATGCCACTGTAATTGCACACTTCTTCCGGGTTGTCATTTGGCAGTCTGTTCACACTAAGTAGAATACATGGAAACTATAACAGATTTCTATGAACATATGTTTACTGACTCTCCCAATTCTCTTAACCCAGAACTAATTCTAATTAATCATTAAATGAAATTCGAACAAGAAAAACAAATTAGTTTCTATTATAAAATTTTAGCACGCATTTTTTTTGTGCTAAACATTTTGGGGTGTTGGGTGCCACGTGACGAGGCCGCAAATCGCATAAATTCAAATGATTTATGCTAATTAGTTTTATGTGTGTGTTTGAGTTTATTTTTTAATGGTTATTGTTGTTAATTGCAGATACCTTCCATAATTGGATTCTTGAACTTGGACTAATGGAGAGAGAGAGAGAGAGAGGAACGAGAAGGAGGACAGATGGAGGCCGCAGCAACAACCACAACCACAAGCAGAAACCATGAGAATATTAGTTAAGCAGTCATAAGTTATAGATTAATAATAAAATAAAAACAGAGAAAAGTATGTGAGAAATTGCAACCAAAATGTCGCCTAAAAGTAGGCAATGCCTTTGGCTAGTCAAAATTTGACAATTTGAGACCGAAAATTCGTGCGGAGAGCAAACAGTTTTTAGGGGCAAAATGGGGAAAAAAGCAAAGTAGGTAAGGATGACGGCACGCACACTGAAAAAATTAGTAAAGGCGAGCGACGATCTTAAAACAAGAAATCAACAGCAACAGCAACAGTCCCTAAGGAACAAGCAGAAGCCATCGCAGATTAAGAGTTGGAAGCAGCTCTCCAGGCACTTTTCCCGCAGGCCGACGAGATGTATTCAGCGGTGAAGCCACTGTCCAAATATCTTCAATTCAAATCGATACGCATCTACGATGCCGTTTTCACCATCCACTCCAAGTGCACGGTGGTCATTCTGCTGACGTGCTCGCTCTTGCTGTCGGCACGTCAGTACTTTGGTGATCCCATTCAATGCATCAGCGAGGAGAAGAATATCAATTATGTGCAATCCTATTGCTGGACCATGGGCACGTATATACTCAAACTGGAGAATTTCAGCGAAAGACTGGAAGTGCCGGCAATGTCGCCGTCGGCCAGTCATAAGTTGACTCCTTTGCGAGGTCGTTCGGCACTGCGACGCCTGGTGGACTACAATGAGGCGTATGCACGGGCCATGTCCATAGCCGAGGGTGTGGGTCCCGAGGTGCGCGGCAAAACGGGACGTGAATACTTGCGCTACTATCAGTGGGTCATCATTTTGCTGCTCTTCCAGTCGTTCATCTTCTATTTCCCCTCGTGCCTGTGGAAGGTGTGGGAGGGTCAACGATTGAAGCAGCTCTGCTCGGAGGTGGGCGAGGCCTTGCTCTGCGAGGAGACGTACAACACGCGGCTGCGTTTACTGGTCAAGTACTTCACCACCGACTACGAGGACATGCATTTCTGTTACATGGCCAAATATGTGTTCTGTGAGCTTCTCAATTTCCTCATCAGCGTGAGTATACTAACTCACCCTGGAATACTCACTCACCACACCTACATACCTACCCACTCCCTCAGATCATGAACATTGTCGTACTGGAGGTATTCCTGAATGGTTTCTGGTCCAAGTATATGCACGCCCTGGCCACCATACCCTTCTACGACTGGGATCGCTGGAATCGTGTCTCCTCGCTCGTTTTTCCCAAAATTGCCAAGTGCGAGGTCTTAAAATTCGGTGCCAGCGGCACCGCCAGCATCATGGACAATCTTTGCATTTTACCCCTCAACATTTTAAATGAGAAAATCTTTGTCTTCCTCTGGTGCTGGTTCCTGATGATGGCCGTTATGTCGGGTCTGAATCTGCTCTGTCGCCTGGCCATGATGTTGAGCAAAAGTGTGCGCGAGCAGATGATACGCAGCCAGTTAAGGTTTATGCCCAAGCGGCATGTGCAGCGTGCCTTAAGGGATCTGACCATTGGGGATTGGTTCCTGCTAATGAAGGTCAGTGTGAATGTGAATCCGATGCTGTTTCGAGATCTAATGCAGGAGCTGTGCGAATTGCGTAGCTCTTCATCGGTCAGCATACTGGAGAGTGCGGTCTGACCTTGACAGCTCTTTGGCAGCTCAGTCGCCAGAATTCACCCTTTGTTTCGGAATTGTATATATATATTTTTTTGTCCATGCATTTTTGTATAATCTTTGGTTAGTAAAAACGCAGCAGAAGGAGTCTACAGATAATGTTTTAAACAACATCAGGTTGGTTTTCAAATAAGCTAAGCTGATCAATAGAACGCAGAACGCTCCACAGCTCGGAGCCAAATGAGTTTTTATCGGAGATGTCCTGGAAATATTTAGAGATTTTGGCTTCGGTTGGTTTGCAAATCGCTCGAGAAATCCGTCGGTGTCCCAGAACTTCGAGAGATTTCGTTTTCTTCGAAAATCTAGGTAAGGTGTGTGTATAAGATTATGGTCCTACTACAAAAACAATGCTAAATTGCGTAAGTTATTGAAGTCGTATTGTCTGGTTTGCCAAAATCTCCCCACAAAATACGAGAGGTTTCCAGGACACCGAGAATTGGTTTTGGGTTGGAATTGGCTTGGAAGTGATTTCTGCGACAACGCCGTATTTGATTTTTGTTCTCTATTTACACAATTTGGATTTTCCTCCACGCACCACAATACAGTATTTGTGTCACGTGGGTGCTGTTATGTCTAACGGATGTATTTATGGGTGTACCGCGAACTTTCATTTCAACGCTCACGATGCAGGTATCTTTAGTCAAAAGCACTTGTTTAATATCTTTTAACCAGAGCTAGCAAATAACAATCGACCGTTTTTCGTTGTCCAAAAATAACAGTTATTTACGGACCCTTTGAGCAAAAAGTCACAGATGAACCGTTCACATCGGCTCAGTGCTCAACGAACAACCTATGAATTTGTTTACATTTTGCTCTGCTCATTCACTAAACAAATCGACGCGAGCGAAGAAGATAAAAGTCATTTGCGTTTGTGTGTGTGTATGTGTGAGTGAGGTGTCTGTTTGGGCTTGCGACTCACACAAGCCACACACACACAAAAAACAAATAAAAGAAAAAAGAGACCCTTTGAGGTGAGTCGTTCAGCTTTTTGCTCATCTACTGACTCAGTCGGATCGCTGTCTATAAATTGTTATTGAATGAGCAAAACAAGAAAAGCTCAACTGAGAACAGTCAACTGAAAACAAAAACAAGGAGAAACGAAGTGTTTTGCTTACAACGAGAGCAAGCGTGCATGGATTTTTTTTGTTTTGTTCTTGAGCAGACAGGCATTAGTTAGCATTAAGGGGGTCTTCTCATTCAAAACCAGTTTTTTGGACCCTTTTTAAAAAAATTCTTATTTGAAAACGCAAAGAATAATTGAAAACTTTTTTTATTTATTGTATTACAAAAGGTTCAAAGTAAATAAACAAATTTTTTTTGCCTCGATACGAGGGCTGTTCAAAAAGTAATGAGACTTCAAAGTTGGTGGTGAAAAAAAAAGGTGTCGTCACGGCGGCCACGATTCCGGGTCTCCGGAGCGTCCGAAATGAAAAAAAAAACGGGGTTATAATCAGTATAGATGTAATTCTCGGGTGAACCTCAAACTTAATTTTGTGATTTTTTTTGACAAAATGGCGGCCATTCAAAAAAAAAATTTCAATTTCGGGCTTTTTTTTTGTAGTTTAGTGTAAAAAAAAAATAGTAAAAAATTTTTTAAAATTATGGTCGAGGTTCACCCGAGAATGGTGACAATTCTGCGTCGATTCCACTTTGTTTCATGAAAATCGGTTCAGTTGAACTGGAGATATCATGGCCGCCAGTTCGAAAAACGTGGTTTCGAGATAAACGCGCTTTAAGTTTGCAGTTGCTTGGGAATTTAGGTCACATTGGGTCACTAAAAGGACTATATCTCCTAAACTAATTCGAGTTTTCGAAAATCCTTTTGGGGGATATTTTTGAATATCCAAGCTATAAATAAATGCAAAAAAAAAAAGTCGAAAAAAAAGTTGCTCAATGAGAAGACCCCCTTAAGGAATTTTGCATTGCTGGCATGTGTAACATGAAGTTTGATAAATCAGGCCCCATATCGACGATGGATTCTTCTTATCGTTTTTCGGTGGATTCTTCATCACCACAAAATATGCCAAATCCTCTTCACAGAGATAGCTCTTTTTTCTCAGATCTGCTTCAAGAGACTTTAATGACAACATTAGAAACTTCTCGAGCAGAAATTAATTGCTATGCGCGAGACATCGTCAAAATGACGGAGGACTTTGACGTGGTCGCTTGGTGGAGACAAAATGAGAAAAATTATCCAATTCTCGTTATCACAAATAATTTTTTAGTAAGACTCAATTTTTATGGACCTAACGGTTACAGGTAGCTTTGACCTATGATCAGCTTGCTGTAAAAACAAGGGTCAGTGAAAATATTCTTCAAAACTTCAAAACTGAGCGACCTGATTGCATTGAAAGAGAAGGGCGAACGTGCAAAGCTCAATCGACTAAGGCTGAATAAAAAAATTATAAATATTCGGCCCTAAACAGCATCCAAAAGGGCCAAAACCGAGCTCCCAAAATCTCTTGGCAGCCAAATCAAAACGGCCAAGTTTGATAATCTTTTTACTGGCTAGTTACTTCACTGCTGGCGCCAATTGCTGCCGAAGGTAACCCGGTTGTGTAAAAGATTTTAAAGAAAAAACTTATTTTTATATTCCGAGGCGGGATCGAACACCCTTGGACCTCTTGCGCAACAGGCACACCCACTACCTGCTGCACCGTAAAAAGTCACTCATTTGAACCCAAACATTTGTACATATAATTTGTTTTTTGATTCGTAGACATACCCACTGAAGTACGTACTCAAATTGACAACCAGTTTCGGAAAACTAAATATATAAGCAATGCGGTACTAATGCGAGGTTTAGGATATTCAAATGTGGTAGTGGGCGGTGGTACGATATAGAAATGCCATCATTGTGGTAATGCGATATATGCGGTGTTGCGGTGTAAGTATTTTTTTTACTTATATAGCAATTTCGATAAGTATACTTAAAGTAAAAAAAAACAGCACCGCATGCCGTTCTCTAAACACCACTAATATCAAAAAATTAAATTAGTACCAAGCAATTTGTAGATTTATGAAATTCACAAAAAACTTAAAACAAGTAAGAGCACACTCAGTGCGTGCTTACATCTTGATGCGAATTGATCTCAATTAAATTAAAAGTTAAATTAAAAATATTAACTCTATATTAATTGTTAAGCTTAATTCATAAAAATATACAAATGAATAATATATGTATGTACATTGTACAGTTTAACAACGTAAATTATTTGAAAGATACACATGAAGTGCACAAAATATAGTTTCTGTAAAGGTATTTTACTTAGCTCTTAATAAAAGTTATCATGAAATAATAAAATACGTATGTACATGTGCCTCACATTTAATTTTGTTTACGCATTTCGTGCATAAATACGTATGCATGAACAACAACAAAACTTTTGTTTATGCATTCACTCTCTCAGTCTCTCTCACACTGATACTCTCTGATCGCACCAGACACTGCTCTCGCAACCTTTTCACAATAACATTTTGATGTAAGGGGATTTAAATAACTCACACTTTGGGACCGCTTGACAGAAATCGGCCTGTTATTGGGTTAATGTCAGACCGACCAGCCTGAGTGAACAACAACAGCCGCTTAAGCTCAATTTACACGACCTGATCGTTCAACTGAGTTTTTCAGACCTGAGTGTCAAAAACTCAGCTGAGCAACTTGATTTAGCATTTACACAAGTCTGAAAAGCTTAATTGACTCAGTTACAAAACCAATAGTTCATTGAGCGCTCTGCTATGCGGTCAGTTCAATTTGAGCCGGTTCTATTACACCTGAGCGCTCAGCTGAGTAGTCTCAGACTCCTGTTTACACGGGCTGACAGATATTCAGATACAAAACTCACCTGAGAGATCAGGTCGTGTAAATTGGACTTTAACAGCAAGCGCAAAAGCAGCACACAATCGGTTGTGGGAAGCCCGAGCCCTTTTTATACCCTTGCAAAGGGTATTATAAAATTGTGCGGATGTTTGTAACGCATTAAAGGAAGCATCTCCGACCACATAAAGTATATATATTCTTGATCAGCATGACGAGCTGAGTTGATTTAGCCTTGTCCGTCTGTCTGTTTCTATGCTACCCCGCAGTTTGCTTCCCCAAACTACGAAGTCTTCTGGTACAAATACGCTGCACATTTGTCGGAACCGGCCGGATCGGAAGACTATAGCATATAGCTGCCATAGGAACGATCGGGCGAAAAACTTTTTGTTTTTAGTGGAAACGCAAAACTTTTTGTTTTTATGGGGAACGCTGAAGTTTTGGTATTGCACATTATCTCACCTAAAAGTTGGTCGAAATCGGATGACTATACATATAGCTGCCATAGGAACGATCGGTCGCTAAATTAGTTCTAGTGAGAAAAACTTTTTTGTTTTTAATGAAAACGTCCTTATCATTTGCATACACTCATTTTATATACTTTTACACAATTCTACAAAGTTTGGTCGAAATCGGATGAATATAACATATAGCTTCCATAGGAACGATCGGTCGAAAAAGTAGTTCTATTGAGAAAATTTTTTTTTGTTTTTAATGAAAACGTCCTTTTTATTGGCATACACTTATTTCATATACTTTAACAAATTTCTACAAAGTTTTATCAAAATTGGATGACTATAGCATATAGCTGCAGTATAAATGATCGGTCGAAAAATAAGTTCTAGTGAGAAAAACTTTTTAGTTTTAAATGGGATGGCCTTCAAATTTCGTAATTAACAGTGTATTATGCTTTTCCATGATTTCACCAAGTTTGGTTTAAATGAGACATCTATATAGTATAGATCCAATAGAAAAGCAAGGTCCAAAAAGTAGTCTTAGTTAGAAAAACTTTTTTGTTTTCAATGCTGCAAGGGTATAAAAAACTTCGGCCGAGCCGAAGTTAACTTTCCACTATTTTTTAGTTTCCAATATACTTCGAACCCCTTTGAGATTAGTATTGAGCAAAAAGGCACAGCGTCCTTTTTGTTAGCTCTTAAATTTAGAATTTCCAAATTTGTAGATTTTTTTAACATTTTAGAAAATAACCATAAAGGTTAATTATTTTGAATTGATCCAATTAATTTCAAATTTACTTCACCGGAAGTTCTGTTGTGGTCTTCAACTCATTTGCTGATCTTCCTGCGTCTTAAGCCCGTTTTCTTAGTTCGCTTCTGATTCGATTGCGCGCGTTTTGCCAGCGATTTTTCAAGTAGCTTCTCTTGTTGCCTTTCATTCATTGCCTGCCTGCCTCTGCCTGGCTGGCCATTTAATGTGCATTGTTTATAACTAGTTGCTGGCTGGTTGTGTGCGGCTGCTATAATTTCGTCATTTAGATTTTATATGAGCTAGTCGACCTCCCCGTCCCCCTGGTCCGCTCTCTCTCTCCTCCCGCTCGAAAACCCCCCGCGGGCTCTAAAGTTTCAGCATTGTTTTGCGCACATTAACAACGCAACTTGCTTTTTGGCCGCTTTGCCATGAAACTCACGCACACACTCAAACAAATAAATGTAAATATTATTCAAAAATCATTCGTGTGGCGTTTTTTATACGAGGTACTTGGAGCGGTACCTTGGGTATATTAAGCAACATGTCATGAATAGTATAAGAAGTATGAATAGTAGCCCTGATCAAGAATTTGTAGCACCGAATTAGGTACACGGACACATCTGCTTCTTGTCGATTAATAAATTAAAGTAACGTTTACTACTGCTTATGCAGCGATGGGCTTGTAGTGGCCCCTTGCGCCCTTTTATCTGAGAACAGAATACTCAATCGTTATAGCAGAACTAACTGCTGGGTATGCCTTTAGTCGTGCAGTTGTTGGGGTTAATTTCTTTAGTTCGACGCATCGTTGGCGTTTGCGGGGGCCGTCGACGCGACGCGTCGGTAACGGTTGTAGTTGTTGCTGTTGCTGCTGCTGTCGACGCTTCGGTTTGCTGTTGCTGTTGCTGAGGTGGAGTGGTAAAGGTGCGCCCGGTGTTTCTTCAGCTTTGGTTACATCTATTTCTATTTCTATTGTTGTTTTGTTTTGGTTTTTGTTGGTTTTGATTTGGTTTGTAATTTTGTGTGCCATGCCTTCTGGCCAGTTTAGTCGGTTAGTCGTGTGTCAACCGGGAAGCCGACGTGTTGTCGCTGTAGCTTGTTGTTTTTTTTTTTTTTTTGTTTGATTCCAACTCGCCGCGGTACGTGACGCTGACAATTGGCCACTGAAATTGCAATTGCAATTGCAATTCCATTGGAATTGTGTGTGCTCCCTCCCTTCCCCCCACTTCCCCATTCTCCATTCCCCCACCCGCAATGAGTAATTCGTAGTATCATTCGCTGAGGTCTGCAAACATCAACAACTCGGCCGCCCAGCGGCAAAGATATGGCCAACAACCGTGAGCATTGATAAACACCCACGAAGTGTAAAATATTAAGTGCACAGTGGCATGAAAGTAATTTGTCAATTATTGAAAAATAAAAATAAAAAATTAAACAGAATAAGACAAAGATTCGTGAGGTGAAAGTGCGTGCACCCATAAACGGGAATGGATGCTGGTGTGACATGTCCACAGGTTGAGTGTGGCGAAAGTTGGAGCTTTTGTTCAATCTTGTGGCCATTGTTCTCCGCCTTTAATTGAATTGATTTGTTGTTGTTTTCTAACGGGTTTCTTGTATTTGCATATAGTTAAGTTGTTTGTTTTGTTTAAATATCAACGATTTTTTGGTAATATATCACTGGGTTGTCGCTTAGGAATATTCTTATCCATCTTCTTTAGAAAATTTAACTACCTAAACAATGCTAAGAAAAATGCTATAACTGTGACACTGTTTTTTCGAGTTTAAAGCTTTGACACCTTTAATTTGTTTATAAATAGAAGTTTATAGAAGACGTAGTTTCGATCCTTGCCTTTGAAAGAACTTATAAAAAAACCTTTATCTTTTTGACAGCCGTCATCTCCATTAGATACTATTGTTACACGAGGGAAAAAACCGAGAACATTGGACTCAAAATGAGCACATTCGGTCACAAAAACTAATCATGACCGGATTTTCTCACTTCAAGAACTTTTTTTTGAGAACGCATAATCTTGATGTGAGTTGATATGTTCCGTTTTTGAGAACATTTTAAAATAAAAAAAATTTTAGGTCCAGCTCCACCGTCCAGGTCCAATGTTCAGTACAACCGGCCAGATCCACTGTCCAGATCCACCGTCCAGGTCCACTGTCCAGATCGATCCACTGTCCAGATCCACCGTCCAAGTCCACTGTCCAGGTCCACTGGGCAGATCCACCTTCCAGTCCCAGGTCCGAAGAGACATCGCTTGCTTTAACATCCCACCCGCCTTGGTTATTTATTAAATAAATAAAAATTTTTGTCGGACTAACAGGGAGTAGAGCCCAAGACACGTCTGAATGCCTACATATACTTTTCGGTCGGGTGGTTGAGGTGAGCTAAATTGTGCACATTTCAAGAACATTCGGAACATTTGTGCTCAAATATTTGAGAGAACATTCTGTTCATATTTTGAGATGAAAAAATCTTATTTTCTGACCACGTTTTTTCCCTCTGTGTAGCTGTAAAAGCTTCTAGAACTTTGTCGTTCGAACTCAAAGTTAAACTAAAGGTTCCATTCTCTGAGTAAAAGATGCCTAGATTTAGTTTAACTAAACTAAGTTATTCTTTGAACCGGTTAGATGGACTCAAAAAGCCCTAAGCATACCGGTTTTTTTTGGGGCTTGCAGCCTTGCTTTAAGCTATCTTCTTAAGAAACTAAAAAAATTGTCGCATCAGTTTGTAAAGAATCGGATCGGTGCATCATTTATAAATTTTGGTCTATTTTCATTAACGTCTTTGAGAAGGCTGAAAACTGCCAAAATTCTTAAGAAGGTTCGGACTGGAGACTTAAGACCGTAGTAAAACGTTAGGTTCGGTTAGCTTAATCTGACACTCATAAGCTATTTAGAAGACGAGACATTTGTTATTTTCTCTACATTTAAACAAACAGAAATATAGAAAATCAGATTCCGCCATTAAATCATTCAATTTTGCAATCGGCTGGATGTATGTGGCTACATACGAACATGGAAGACTCGCCAAGGGTGTAATGAAAGGATCCATCGCCAATATAAACAAGGTGAAGTTTCACATACTGAAAGGTTTGTATACCAAACACAGTTGCAATGGATGCTATGCTTATGCCCAAATCACCTGGGTGATTGCCAATATATGAAAATAACAGGTAATAATAAAAGAAAAATAAAACAACTGAACGCTTCGAAGGTAGAACAAATAATGAAATTTGTGGAGACACTACAATAAGGGTTAGACAAAAGTGCTTCAAAAGCCTACTTCAATCTGAATAAAAAGAAAGGCAAGGCCTACTGCGCCTTCTTCTTCTTTGGCCATCACAACCGTTTTACGGTCTCGGCCACTGCCACTAATGCCCGCCACTCGCCTCTGTCCCGAGCGACATTCCACCAGAAGGACACTCCCAGGTTCGTAATGTCTCCCTGCACCTGGTCGCGCCATCTCCGCTTTGGTCGACCAGGCGGGGGAATGCCTCCCAACTCTATTGCATGCCGATTGTACACACGCTTTGCTGGAGCCTTATCATCCATACGGGTAACATGTCCTATCCAACGCAGCCGCTGTTGTTTTATGCGCTGGACAAGGTCAGTGTCCCCATAGAGCTCATACAGTTCGCGATTCATTCGGATGCGAAATTCGCCGCCAACGTTTAGAGGTCCATAAATCCTCCGAAGAACTTTTCTCTCGAACACGCCAATTGCCGCCTCATCCTCTTTTGTCATTGTCCATGCTTCTGCGCCGTATAGCAGGACTGGGATGATAAGCGACTTGTATAGCGCAATTTTCGTTTTCCAGAGAGGGCTTCTGCTCTTGAACTCCTTATTGAGCCCGTAATAACATCGATTGGCAAGAGTATAATTCTTCTTCGGATTTCCAGACTGGTGTAGCTGCGTGATTCGGCTTCCGTGGTTAAAAAAAAATTCGCTAGAAAATGTTATCGTCTGGTCGATCTTGGAACACTTTATAGATTGTTAGTCTCCCATTGCAACAGATTGTCCAAGCGTAGACTCCCTGCGCGTTGATTGTAGGCTTCGTCTTATCCTCATTTACCGCTAAGCCCATAAGTTTTGACTGCTTCTCTATCTCTGAGAACGCCTTTTTTACCACAGATTCGCTTTTGCCGATGATATCAATATCATCGGCATATGCAAGAGCATGTTATCTCTGGTAAAGATGGTGCCCGTTCTGTTAGCATTTGGGCACTGGCGCAGTATGTACTCCATCAGCAGATTAAAGAAGTCGCACGATAAGGTATCACCCTGCCTAAAACCTCTTTTGGTATCGAAAGGCTCGGAGCGGTCTTTACCTATTTTGACGGAGCTTTGTGTGCTTCTCAACGTCATCATGCAAAGTCGAACGTACTTTGCTGGAATACCAAAGGTAGACAGGGCTTCAAAGAACTTTGACCTTATCGGCGTGTCAAAGGCGGCTTTGTAATCAACAAAAAGGTGGTGGGTGTCGATATTTCTCTCTTGGGTCTTCTCCAGGATTTGTCGCAATGTGAATATCTGGTCCGTGGTGGATTTGCCAGGTCTAAAGCCACACTGATAAGGTTCAATCAGTTCACTTATTCTCGGCTTTAGACGTTCACATAAGATGCATGATAGAACCTTATTTGATGGGAAGGAGACTGATCCCGCGGTAATTGGCGCAAACCGCAGGGTCTCCTTTTTAAATATTGGACAGAGTACACTTAGGGTTCCAATCTTCGGGCATGCTTTCTTCGGACCATACTCTGCATAGGAGTTGGTGCATGCACCTTACCAGCTCCTCACCGCCAGCCTTGAACAATTTAGCAGGCAGCTCATCAGCGCCAGCAGATTTGTTATTTTTTAGCCTTTTTATGGCTAACAAGACTTCATTATGGTCCGGCGGATCTATCTCTATGTCAGGGGCCGGCAGCTTGCTATCTCGCGTATATAGGAAAAATTCTCAAAGCAGCGCTGCTCAAACACGCATAGTATAATCTGTATAAGCGCCGCTGCGTTGCTTGCTTTCCTACGCCGCGACGCAGTCGTTGCTACTGAAATTGAGAGCAATTTTTGAGCTGCTCTCACACACACCAATGCATTGCAATGCAAAAATGTAAATGTATTTTTTGCCTCCCTCTGCTCTACGTTATCGATTGGTGGTAAAGCAAAGAGCAGCATGCCTGGGTATTACAGGATCCCTGCGTTCTATCCCCTAGGCGGACCTGAATGTAATTCTGAACCTGGAACCAGTAGACACTTTCCTGAAGTATGAAGCAGCAAGAAGCGCAGTAAGACTTCGAACAAGTACTAAATGAAGATGAATGTATTGATAGTTATGACTAGAAAAAGACTCGCAAAATTATTCGAAAATGAGTCGAAACTGATCAGAAAAACGGTTTAAAAGCGGTTCTTCAAGAGGAGTCGCGGCTAGGGTTCCATTTTCTACCAACAAAAGTATCATTTATGATCAAAAATCTAGCGCATTTATTACTATTTTGATCAGACCGTGATCCAAAATTTCATAAAATCTTTGCTGGGTTTGCCAAAACCCCGCCTACCATTTTGAAGATCATTTTTATGCTTTGATGAGTCTTTTTCGAGCCCTTTTAATGACTAAAAAAGAGGAATACTCGAAAATGACTCATTAACTGCTATCAAAATGTGATTTATTAAAATACGACTCGAGAAAGACTCGCAAATGACTCGATAATGAGTCAAAACTGATCAGAAGAATGGGCTAAAAATGACTCTTTAATAAAAGTTCTCTCGACATATTTGATTATTTATGATCATCAGACCAAGGATACGAAAACGTCTCGAATATAATCTTCGACTGTGGCAGATTTCATAGTTAACAAATTGCTTTCATACCACTGTGCGTCTAGAAGCGCTCTAAAACAACAACAATTGCCATAAACTGAACCACAAAACCACAGCAACAACTACAACAAGAAGAAAACAAAAATATTCAACGATTACGACAACGACTCAGTCCTCAGTGTACGTACGCTGCTGCCGCTGCCGCTGTCGACGTCGATGTTGGCGCCTCGCTGGTTAGTTGCGCGCGCTCTTCAGAGGCATTTTTAGTTGGTCGCCGTCGCTGTGCTGCGTGTTTGCGGGGAGGCCGTTCCGAGTCCAGTCACTAGCTACTTGCTAACTACATATATTGATTTACCGTTAACGTGTACTTATCAAGAAACGGTCGAAATGAAAAGTGGAAAAGTGATAAAGTGAAGTGAAGGAACCGCTCAACCATGGCCGGCGACGCCGAGCCCAAGCGAAGCTATCGCACCATCTTCCGCAGCATCTCGCAGGTGTTTTATGCCAATGCCAAGAATACAAACGCCGCCAGTCAATCGCAGTCATCGCAGCTGGACAACAACAATGTCAACCAGTCCGGCGGTGGTGGCATCACCGTGACCCTCAGAAAAACAGCGCCATCAACAACCACAACAACAGTCTCACCACCCATTGCCTGCATCGAGTGTCAGGATCAAAATGCAGCCAAGTTGCGATCCACATCCATGCAGGATCTAAGCTTAAGCATGTCCAGTCAGAGTACCAGCAGCACCAGCAGCGCCAAACGCCAGTCGACTCTTCCGGTAAGTTTTCGCACACAAACAACTTCTGTATGTAGGCACATATGGTGCACCAGTCAATCCCTTCTATTTCGGTCTCTGGGATGAGCAGCGCAACTGCATCTGTGTGTTGTGGGATACATGTGTGATATACACATTGACGTCAATGCCCTGAGTAATGTTCCAAAAATTGGTTGCTTTTCAATTTCGTTTTTATCTGAATTATGGTATAGAAATCTTGGGGTTTTGCACATTGCTATAAAAACCCACATAAACACACTCACACACACAAGTTGTATTAGATATAGTAAGTATATAAAAATTATATAAAAAAAGTTAATGTAAGATAAGTAAACATTTTTTCAACTTTTAGCTTTAGTATTAAAGGAAGGTTTGAGAACGTTTTATATGTCGATTCAGTATCAGTTCCCTACAGTTTTAAACCATTCCCTCTGGTACAAAATGCTAGTTTACTCTTTATAATATGATCCTTAACCACTTTTGAACCATATTTGAACACAAAAGTTTTAAAGTAGGTTCAAAATACGCTGGGAAACGATTTTGAAATTGGAGTATCAAAAAGTTACCTCGGTTTAAAAAACATTTCTGAACAGATTTGAACCAGTTTTGAACCTATAAATGTGTAGAACTATCCATTTTTATTCCCAATTTGAGCATGATCACTTAGCTACATTTTGAATTCTGATTCTCTACGACTTCAAGCCAATTCAGAACAAGTTTCAAATGAGTTTCAGCCAGTTTTGACTCAATTTAAAGGTAGCTGAAAATATTAAATGATTTCCGGCCCTTAGGAAATTCTACCATCATAAACGTACCAATTTTCAACTGAATCCCAAAGTAGACTCTTTAGCCAAAGCAGTATTATACATACATTTTCTCTAAGAACTCTCAAAAAAGACCATATATTTTTAAAAAATTTTTTTACTATTTTTTTATACACTGAGAAAACAACAAAAATAGTCGGTCAAGCCCGAAAATTGAATATTTTTTTTTGAATGGTTCCGCCATTTTGTCAAACTAGTCGTTCGCTGTTCAAAGGAATTGCTATTTGAGGTTCAGCCGAGTACATCTAAACTGATTATAACCCTCGTTTTTTTTCATTTCTGGTACACTCCAAAATATGAGAACCCAAAATTACGATGGCCGCCGTGACATCCGACACCTTTTTTCAGCATCAACTTTGAAGTCTATTACTTATTGAACAGTCAGCTCGTAGTCGAAGTGCAAAAAAATTTTGTATTTACATTTTGAACCTTTTGTAATACAATAAATTAAAAAGTTGTAATTATTCTTCGTTTTCAAATAAGAATTTTTTTAAATTAAGGTCAAAAATCTGGTTTTGAATGAGAAGACCCCCTTAAGAGCTGAATCTGTCAATAACTCAAACAAATATTTAATGAAAATCATTAAGCTAATTTTTTAAAGAATTCAAAATTGATTTTTACGACAGCTATTAACTCATTTGTATCAAAATATTTCTAATAACTTTACAATAAGGTTTCCTCTTTTTTTTAAATTCAAATGATTCTGACAGCATTCATATTTCTTAAACTTTACAATAAGGTTCCCAAATAGTTCTACGATTTTTGAGCGCAGATATTTCAAAATTAAGTAATGTATTGGTGGCAATGTCGTTGCAATCGGAACTTCTCCGGATCCTACTATCTTTATGGGACGCCTGCTCATTTTCTTTGTGTTCTGACCGATACTATTTGTCCGAAATTCGTCCCTTCAAAAACTCGGGCACATTAAAGTCGCTGTTTTGGTCACTGTTTAGGCACTGTTTAGGTGACTGTTATGGTCACTGTTTAGTCACAGCTTAGTCACTGCTTTGGTCACTGTTTCGGTGACGGTTTCGGTCATTGTTTCGGCCACTGCTTCGGTCACTGTTTCGGTCATTGTTTCGGTCACTGTTTCGGTCACTGTTTTGGTCACTGTTTTGGACACTTTTCCGCTCACTGTTTTGGTCACTGTTACGGTGCCTGTTGTTGTTTTGGTCACTGTTTCGGTCACTGTTTTGGTCACTGTTTCGGTCACTGTTTCGGTCACTGTTTCGGTCACTGCTTCGGTCTCTATTTTGGTCACTGTTTTGGACACTGTTTCGGTCACTGTTCGGCCACTGTTGTGGTCACTGATTCGGTCACTGTTTCGGTCACTGTTTCGGTCACGGTTTCGGTCACTGCTTTGGTCCACCACCACCACCACCCACTCACAACCCACCTGATAGACCATACTGTTGACTTTGCAAAGTCAAAAGCGTAGCCAAAACAAGAAAGATAGTCGGTCAAGCCCGACCATCACTGTTGCGACCGGTGCTGCCCATAATTGTTTGTTTTCCTTATAACTCGAGTATCGTTCATCCGATCATAAAATCGATTTAAATCGAATAAAGAACCCGAATACTAAATATGTTCAGAAGGTTCGAACCTTATCTATAAAACTGTGGGAGATTTGACGTTTTTCGATATTGCGGGGGGGGGGGGCGTGGCCAAAATTGAAAATAAATTTGTCGCCGCAAATATAAGAAACATATGTTCCATACATGTCAAACCTCTATCTCTTACCATCTCTGAGATCTGTTTGTTCATACGGACAGACAGACAGACGAACGGACAGACGGACACTTTTGCACAAACTTAATATACTCTGTGTACCTCTGGTACAGAGTATAAAAAATCTGTCGCAAAGACATATAAAAGGTTTAAAAACGTTGCATACTTTTTGGCGTCGCATGCGCTGCCTGCTTACATAATATTGAAATGTTCACATTAATGTTAATGCTCTGTTAACTAACATAATGAAAGGCTATACAGCATTAATTTTCCTGAGTAAGGGGTATATCGAAATCGGGCAGGATCGACTTTAACTTACGCTTTCGTTTTCAAACAAGTCAACAATCGAAGGTAAGGAAAAACGATAGATTGCAATTAAGATTAAAGCCTTCGATTGTGAATGCTTTCCAATTCTTCCGAAATTTTGACACTTTGTTCAATTAAAGCCAAGGCTTTGTTTGATTCTTTGTATTTGTTCCGTAAATATCAATAAATTTTTGAAATTAGCTGCGTTTCCACACAGATTTATTTAAGCGCAAAGCGAGTTCTTTCACTTGTGAAGTATAGAGCAGGTTATGAGTGGTTGAGGTAACAAAAACAAATTATTAAACTGATCGGTCTCAGTGATGCCATTCCCCTTAAACAGCCGAAGAAGCCTCCCACTATTTCTGCTAACAACCTTCCGTCACACAGCAACACACCAAATACAAAATTCAAAACACAAAACTCAACCCACACTTGTAGATTCTTTTCGTGTCGTTGCGTCACATCACATTTCATCAAAACCAAGCTAAACAAATTCCAATTTCACTTTCACTCTGCACTATGCAAATTTCGTCTTGGATTTCTAACCGAATACCGAATGCATACAACGCTCAACACAATACCCATAAACAGACACAATTAGAAAAAAAAACCACCAAATTTAAACCAGTTTGGAAATGTTCAAGCAGTGAAATCATCTTGATTGGGGGAGGTGTGTGACACACAAAATTAGCTAAAGAAATTAATTAAGATGAAGGACAAGCAAAAGTAGCCTAAGAGCTTTTGTGATAAAAGAGCTGTGCAATATTTAAAAGACAAAAGAAAATAAGTAAGACAGTTGGTCAAGCGCGACTGTAAGTAATGTACTCTGTACCAGTGTTCTAGTAGCAGCAGTAGTCAGCGCTGCTACCAATGTCGGAAAATGGCCAGAAAATGTTGTATTTTTAAAGCTAAGTCAGCGAATCAGTTTGAGTAGATAGATAGATTATTATTTTTTCATTCATTATAATATTTCTTATCTCTAAATTACAATTAAATACAAAAGAAAAAGAAACACTGAACAAAAGATTACCTGCTTGAGCATCAGTAACGAACAAAACTATAATTTTCCACTTTTCATTATCTATTCCATTCAACACATCTACCATTCAACACATCTACATCTATGGCGGATTCGTTTATAAATTGAGCAATTTCCTATAAAATGTCAAATACTCTCTACTTCATTCAAGTTACAAATGGAACAATTTCGTTTGTGAAGTCCATTTAGGTATATAAGACTGCACTTCAATTCGAAAATCTGTATTATCTTAGTACTATTATAATTGTCATTAAAATAACTTCTTCCAGTGCTATGGTCGAGACTTTTATATATATTCTGGAGAAGCTCATACATTTTTGTGTATTCCACTCTTCCACACGGCGAAGTAAGTGGTCCGTCTGTATCCCCCAGACTTCCTTATTGGTAAGATCGTTGAAAGATATACTAAATTGTTTTCCTAACGTGTTTACAATTTTACTTTAGTATATATAATGGTTTATTGCGTTTTTAGCCAACTTATTCGGTAGTCTGTTTATAGTCAAATAGTGTTTTCTGTATATATTTCAGGTGTAGTTCAAGTGTATACATATGACTATGGGGAAGTCCAGTTTCTAGCAATAGACAGTATGTTGGGGTATTTTGCGGCAATTTGTGTATCCGCTTTAGGAAGAAAGTCTGCACTATATCTACCTCATCAAACAGACTTGTGCTGCGTAGCTCTGGATCGATCTACATACAGCCAAATACAGTTTCCATTTGGCTGTCAAACTTATGTCATTTTTCATAAAGAGTTTTTTCCACGTTGCGTTAATACAACATCTTGCCGATTCGTTTCTTTTTTCCAAGTGTTTTTTAAAAACCATTTTTAGTTTTTGCACTACTCCAAGATACTCTGAAACTATATCTATTAGTGCACCTTTATATTGCCACTTCTCTGCCTCTGCTAGTCGACCACCTCTCTTAAAAACCATTATTTTAGACTTTTCTAAGTTTACTTCCATATTCCAAATATCACAGTAATGCTCTAGTTCAGCGATGTTCCTCCATAGCCCCCAGGGGCCGAGTCACATGCCGAAGTCGGGCATATAAGCGTAAGCAGAGCTCTCTTTGCCTTCATTCGCTGCCCAATCAGTCGTTAAGGGCAATTCAAAGCTGGGCTGTGTCGCTTTAATACAGCGATGTTCCTCCATAGCCCCCAGGGGCCAAGGGCAATCGGCTATTTACACGCACACGAGCCGAGCGCATGCCGAAGTCGGGCATATGAGCGTAAGCAGCGCTCTCTTTGCTTGCATTCGATGCCCAGACGTTGAGCAGGGCAGTTCAAAGCTGTGCTGTGTCGCTTTGAAATCGCACACTAATACAGTCTCACTTTTTGGCCTCGCTCTTCTTAAACATCGCTAATCTAGTTGAGCCATGCCCAGCCGTATGCTCTTTGGGTACGTTTTGTTTTTATAATTGCACCGAAGATACGAAATTAATGGTCGTATACATGCTGGGCGCGCGGCATACAAAACGACACACATGCAAACGATTTCGTTTGTATGTGCGTCGCGTAGATTCTACGCAGTAGAACAAAAAGCGGTTTTTATACCCTTGCAGAGGGTATTTTAAAATTGTCCGGATGTTTGTAGCGCATTGAAGGAAGCATCTCCGACCACATAAATTATATATATTCTGGATCAGCAGGACGAGCTGAGTTGATTTAGCCCTGTCCGTCCGTCCGTCTGTCTGTTTCTATGCCCACCAAACTTTTCACGTAGTCTTTTGGTACAAATACGCTGCTCTTTTGTCGGAACCGGCCGGATCGGATGACTATAGCATATTGTTGTCATAGGAACGATCGGTCGAAAAACTAGTTTTAGTGAGAAAAACTTGTTTGTTTTCAATAGAAACGCTTTCAAACTTCGTATTTCTTAGTTTGCTATGTTTTTACATGATTCGAGTATAGCTGTCATAGAAAAGTATAGTCTGAAAACTAGTCTTAGTAAGAAAAACTTTTTTGTTTTCAATGGAAATGTCCTAAAAATTGGCATTTATTCATTCGGCATGCTTTTACATAGTTTTACAAATTTTGGTCAAAATCGGATGACTATAGCATATAGCTCCCATAGGAACGATGGGTCGAAAAACTAGTTTTAGTGAGAAAAACTTTTTTGATTTCAATGGGAACGTCTTTATCATTGGCATATATTTTGTTTATATACTTTAACACAATTCTACAAAGGTTTAGCAAAATTGGATGACTATAGCATATAGCTGCAGTACGAATGATCGGTCGAAAATGAAGTTCTAGTGAGAAAAACTTTTTTGTTTTAAATGGGATCGCCTCCAAATTTCGAAATTGTTAGTTTGTTATGCTTTTCCATGATTCCACTAAGTTTGGTCAAAATCGGACTTCTATATTGTATAGCTCTCATAGAAAAGTTATGTCCGAAAAGTAGTCTTATTTAGAAAAACAAATTGCAAGGGTATACAAAACTTCGGTCGAGCCGAAGTTAACTTCTCCCTAGCAAACTGACCAACAACTATGTATTGGTGCTTTTCTTTGTGAGTATTAGAGAGTGCTCTGCCGTATGCTACTTTTGGGTATGTCTGCTCTAGTTTATTAATCATTAACTGCAACTTTTTTACGTCGTCTGCTAATATCACTATGTCGTCAGCATAAAATAGTAGTCTTATATTTATGTCGTCAATGTAAAGTCCCTCTCCTAAGTGGTCGTGTAAGTCATTTAAGTAAAGCGTAAACAGTAATGGCGACATAAGACAACCCTGCTTCACACCTGATTAAGTTTCGAATAACTCCGATGTTGTTGTTCCTGTCCATATTACCGAGTTTGTTTCTTCCAAAAAAGTTTCCAATTTTGATGGCAATCCCATATTGTGTAATTTACAGATTAGAAGCTGTCTGGGTATTTTGTCAAATGCTGATTTGAAATCTACAAAGAATGCAAATTCTTTTTTCCCCCTTACTAAACATATAGTGCACAATTGTCAGTTTGAGTATTGAAAAGAGTTAAAACTCGCTTTAGAATATTTTGCCCGAAGCCTCTCTCAATCTCTTAGCTTGCGTGCTTCTAATTTGAGCAGCTTAGACAATGTTTTCATAATTATTAAATAATTTGGGAAGTGTGCAATCCGCCAAAGAAGACAAACACCATCACAATTCATTTGATTGCAAAAGGGTTGACGTATGGCAGCCAACCACACAGAGGCTTGCATTGTACTCCCTACCCTCCCCCTACCCTCCCCTCTTCAAGCTGTGCACTGATGCAATGGCATAAAATGCATTGCGCATGTTTCATACATTGCGTGTTGTCTTTTTAAATTTTTTTGTTCAGTTTCAGTTTCAGTTTTTCCGCTGCTTCTTGTCTTTTGGCTCGTGACTAATCGCGGGCAAAAGTTGCGCACGCGTTTTAAGCGCGTTTTTTGTCGCCTGCCGTAAAAGTAGGCTGTGAGAGCAGAGCTCTATAGCCCCATGTATGTGCATTTCTCTGAGCTTATCAGGTTCGTTGACTGCCGCCTGGCAGTGGGTAAAACAATTTTGTCATCAAATGCAAACATCAGTCGGATAGTCGGATACATTGTGCATTATTCCCATTTGTATTTATTTATGTATGACATTTTCTCGCTCTGATTTGCCGCACAACAACAAAATTTCTCTTTTCTTAATTTCAGTTTGTTTGTAATGCACCGCAAAGTAGCCAACTGATTGGCACTTGAGTTGACAAACCTCCACCATCAGCCATGAGAAACTGCACTCGAAACTAGAATTGAGGAGTTTCAACTTGAATGAGTCACACTCAGAGCAAAAAAAAAAAAAAAAAAACTATTAATTTCGCTTTAATTTGAGGCTGGGCTGTCGGCACGCTCCGACCCGCCGGAGGCTTAATAAAATTCATTAATAAACAACAACAACAACAACAACAATCATACTTAATAATCAGTAATCATTTTGTCAAGCCACATATTTCTTTCTCTTCTTCAGTAGCTCATGGGACATAAACTCATTACAGCAACCCAAAAGAAAACATAAGACTGGACCCTGGATTCTGGGCCCCCACCCCTTTCGGTTCGAACCAATTCCATATCCCCCACCAAAAACCCGCAGAAAAGGCAGAAATTGAAAGCGAAAACAAGATGAGAATGAAGACATATTATTTGGCTAACGAATAAGAAATACTCTTTTTTTTAAGTTTTCATTAATTGGTCTTAGTTCTTACAAAAGTAAGCATGTTTCACATGGCTTGCACACCGGCTTGTAGCCCTGGTTATAGGTCATCGTTAGGGTGCATTTTTATACTCTGTACCAGAGGTACACAGAGTATATTAAGTTTGTGCAAAAGTATGCAAAAGATTCGAATGTAAAGAAAAATTTCATAAAATGTTTGCTGGGGATATGGGCATTTCCACAGAAAGGTATAACCAAAAAATTAAAAGTACTTAAAAACACTGTTTTTGATCATGTTTTCAAAAGGAAGCAATAAAATTGAACTAGTATAAGCCAATCCTTCATTTATTTATATCCCATTTCGCGATTTTCAAAAGCATTGTCGAGCAATCACCATTTTTTCTTATTTTTATCGCTCTTTTGTAAGATTTTTTCCTTAAACAAGTAAGAAAGTCGGTCAAGCCCGACTATGACATACTCTGTACCTGTGAGGTGCTGCCCGTTGTGACCGGTGCTGCCCATGATTGTATGTTTTCCTTATAACTCGACTATCGTTCATATGATCTTTCTCATACATGTGGCATAACGAAAAATAATCCTGATTACAAAATATGTCCAGATAGGCCTGTCGAAAGGGTTTTCCGGGCCCGGTGTTTTTCTCATGTTGTCGGGCCCCTCTCAGAAGTCATGGCCCGGGGAGAAACACCCCGGTCCCCCTTCCCTCTCGACGGGCCTGTGTCCAGAAGATTCGAACCTTCTATCTACAAAACTGTGGGAGATATAACGTTTTTTTTTCAACTTGCGAGGGCGGGAGGAGGTGTGGCTTAAATTGAAAATAAACTTGAATTGCCTGCAAGTATATAAAGTTTTTGTCCCATACATTTCAGAACTCTATCTCTTACCATCTCTGAGATCTGTTTGTTCATACGGACAGACAGACGGACGGATGGACAGACGGACATGACTACATCGACTCGGCTGATCATGCTAATCAAGAATATGTATACTTTATATGGTCGGAACTGCTTCGTTCTGGCTATTTCATACATTTGCACAAACTTAATATACTCTGTGTAACTTTGGTACATGGTATAAAAAAGAGATATAATAACACAGTTTAACAAATATTGGGCCATCGCTGGCCCTTGAATGAATTTAGTACCAAACGACAGCGGTTTTCAAGCTGAATACAAGCTCTACCGACACACAGCTATGTTAGGTAGTTTGTCGAAAAAGTATAAGTTGTACATCTTCTTTAATTTTCTTATGGTTCCGGGACCAACAACCAGGAATTTAGCTTATTGCCGTCCAAGGATTATAGTTCCCTCTATGCATCTAAATTTTCAGGTGTCTCATTTCGTTTAAAATTTTTTTTTTTAAATTTGGCACTTTTAACAACTTTAACCATTGATTTCTCAAAAACTTGACGTACTACAGAAATTTTAAAAATATACTTGTGTTCAGCTTAAAAGCCTCCATCGAACGGTATCAATTCATTCATTGCTCAGCCCGCATGGACCCAATATTTGCTGAACTGTGTAATTGAACAAATAAAATATAAAACAAGAAGGAAAGTCGGTCAAGCCCGACTATATTATACTCTGTACCAGTTGGGGTCGCCGCTCGCATTTGCTCCCGATTTTATTCAGGCCTGTTCCGAATTCCGAACGTTTTCAAAAAGTAAAAACGAAACGAAAACGAGCGTTTTACTATTTGCTGTTCCCAATTCCGAACGATTTGGTTACGTTTCGACTTTTCGAACTCGGTTTCGAAAACAGCTGGCTGGCTGGCCAGCGCCCGTGTTTGTGTACATCGTCAGCAGACAGAGTTGTCATCATCTCCCTAATTTAAATTTATAAAGCTCTTATTTACTCTTTAAATCCATTTATTTTTACTTAAATCAAATATGGTTAAACATAGCAAAGTGAAATAGAAAAAGTGCAGTCCGATTAAATAAATTTATATGCAGCAACCCTAGCAGCCGCCGATTGAATGTCGAAATTGACTAAAATGTAAAGTGGAATTCAGAACAGCTCGGCTTGGTTACGGTCGCTCGGTTTTGTTTTTCATGGAATATTTTATAGAAGTCAATAAAAAAATTCTGTAAGATTATATTTAAACTTAAAACAGTTTAAGTAATGATGTTAAACGATCTTAAAAATGTTCAACTAATTTCGAGTTTTTAGTTAATCATATTGGGGAAGTATTTTACTGATTTAAATAGCAATTACTTTTAATTCCACTGACTCTGCAGCTCACGTTTTAAAAACGACAATTCTTGTCGATTTGCGGAATTCGGAACAGCAATCAACTCGATTTGCGACAATTCCACTCGTTTTCGGAATTCGGAACAGGCCCGATTATATAAAATCGGTATCCAGGGAACACCACGAGGAGGCCATTACAATAGCAATGGGGTCGATATATGAATAAAGACCTACGAGTCGACTTGAGTTGCTTGAATACTTATCATTTAAGGTGCTGTTACATACTTTGGCACAAAATTATTATACTCTATGTACCTTTGGTACAGAGTATAATTAGGAGAGAGAGCCGCAGACAAAAAAAAACCTTTGCATTTTCCAGAGCTAGAGATGGGCGTACATCGAAAACTACGCGGGACTCCGGAGTGACAAGAATGACTTAACATCATTGTGGTTGCTTGATATTATGTTAGAATTAAATAACTCTCTCTCAATATTGTGTATGTGGGAAAGGGAAGGGGGAAAATGAGAGCGTCCCAGTTAGCTGCAAGAATCCAATTGGATCTAATAAGCTAGTCATAGCTGTTTGGTTTTGTATAGGATTTCGTTGTTGGAATTACTCAGACAACGTCATCACACCCACAACGATCCAATATGAATCGTTAAATAAAAATTTGTCCTAAAATATTGTTGGCTATCACTTTGCTGTGTAGTCGTTGCTCATATATACATACATCTACATACATATGTATGTGTCTTGCTGCTGCAGGAGCAGCCCATATATATTGAATTTTCGTTTGCTCATATCTTTACTACCGTTCATCCGATCTTTACCATAATCCTGATTACTAAATATGTCCAGAAGAAACGAACCTTCTATCTATAAAACTGTGGGAGATATTAGGTGTTTTTCCAATTTGCGGGGGCGGGAGGGGGCGTGGCAAAAATTGAAAATAAACTTGATCTGCCTGCAAGTATAAGAAGCATAAGTCCCATACATGTCAAACCTCTATCTCTTATCATTTCTGAGATCTGTGCGTTCATACGGACAGACAGACGGACATGGCTATATCGACTCGGCTGTT
The DNA here is from genome assembly GCA_018904265.1 of Lordiphosa collinella. Taxonomy (NCBI): domain Eukaryota; kingdom Metazoa; phylum Arthropoda; class Insecta; order Diptera; family Drosophilidae; genus Lordiphosa; species Lordiphosa collinella. The sequence goes on along the minus strand of JAEIFV010000549.1, from coordinate 27,249 downwards.
GATGCTGATCAAGAATATGTATACTTTATGGGGCCAGAGATGCTTCCTTCTGGATGGTACATACTTTTGCACAAACTTATTATACTCTTTGTACCTTTGGTACAGAGTATAATAAACTCAGCAGCTCGTTGCCTGGAACATAGATACAATTTTCTTTTGATCATAACTTTTGTATCGTTCATTCGATCTTAACCAATCCTTTCTATCACCGATAGATAAGACTGATTACTAAATATGTATAAGAGGATCGAACCAACTATATGCAAAACTGTAGGTCACGGGGGCGTGACCAAACTTGAAAATGAACTTGATCTGCCTGCAAGTTTAAGAACATATGTCCCATACATGTCAAACCTCTATCTCTTACCATGCTAGCTTCTGCCTGTTACATACTTTTGCACAAACTTATTATACTCTGTGTACCTTTGGTACAGAGTATAACAAGTACGAATAGATTTCATTGAATAACGCTCTCTTAAATCATTCTAAGGGTACAAAGTATGATTAAAGATTGCATAAGAAACCGTAACAAAATTTGTAATTTCAATTAACAGTAAGTTCTTGCTTTGCATTAAAACAAAAACCACAAAAATAATCAGAGAAAAATTAGTCACATAACGTATGTCATTTAACGTATCATTATGAGTCAGATATTAAAAAACACAGACATTTATTTTTCAACGAATCAGCCATAATTATATAATAACATAATTGCAGATCATATTACAATTAGTTATATTACGAAACTCGAACGGGTTTCGCAGATTTTTGCATTTTTATGAACCCCTTCCATATTCTGTCACATCACGTATGCCTTTTTGTCTGCCTGTATCTTGGGACCTTCTCTTTTTACAACTCTCAATTTTTACATTAAAAATAGTACTAGGAAAATGCTATGGGCAAAGTTATTTTATAGTTTTTCACTGTGTTTCTTTACACTCGTACGACTGTCACGTGCGTGCTGTGGAAATGCCCATATGTATTATATTTTGACATTCTTAATTTCTAGCTGTTTTGATATTTTTTTGAATTTTGGTTTAAAATTTTCAGTATTTTTTTGTATTTATTTTTTGTTGAACATTTTATTGTATTTATGTATGCCGTTTTGAAGCTTATTTCAAAAACTTTTAGTTTTCGGTAATTTTTGGTATATTTTTGTAAAATTGTTTGAGGATTTTTGACAAATTTTTGTGTTGCCTCTTAGTAAATCTTGTTTCTTGTTATTTTTAGTATTTTAAAACCCCCTTTTTAAAAAATCCCACCATACCCCGTTTTGCCCCCCCAAAAGTTAGGGCATTTCAGTGAAGAAGAAGAAAACAACAAAAAGAAGAATTAACCACCACACAGCGTAGCGTCGTGAATGCATTTCTACTTCTTGATGTTGATGTATCTGCTGGATACATTTGATGCTGCCAGCCAGCCTGCCATATTCCTTGCCAACAACAGCAACAACAACAACAACAACAATTGCGTTCATTGTGCTTAATTAATTTAGTTCAAAGATCAAGCGACCCGAATGCATTGCGATTCTGCTGCTGCCGCTGAGTTCTTCCCTCGCTCGCCCCAAAAGCCAAAGCGAACTTTTCTCTCCGTGCAGCGCGCGGTTCGGTTTATTTCAGATTCTGTTCTAGATTTATTAACTTGCCATATGTGGGCGGGCACCTATCGCCGATATGCATAGAGTGGAGTGGTGTGGATATAGGTAAGAGATGAGGGGTGGTGGGCTTGGTCGTATTTCATTCTATTTGTTGGGGACAGGTGAGGGCCACGCCTGAGACTTTTCATAAACTAAGTAAATGAGACTAGAAACTGAACGGCACCGCCTGCATTTGATATGCTTAATTAGGCAACAGGCGTTGAGCATAAAAAAAGCGTCTTTTGTCGCTGCCACGCCCCACCCCCAACTCTTATATAGACAGACACACACAGACTCACACCCCTGCACACTCGCATGTTTCATTACACACACACACACACACACACTCCAACATGTGGTACTGGGCAAAGCCTCCCCTTCTTCATGACGATCTGTAGTTTACATTAAGCTACACAAAATTAATTATGGAATTTCGTTACAAGTGAGTGTCAGTCCTGAAGTTATTGAAAACAGTTCCGAAAATAGTTTTCTTTACGACTAAATTACCTAAATGTTTTACTGGAAGTCCTTTTTTTTAAACGAAACTCGAGCTAAAAAGACATTTCCTAATCTTAGAATTATCCACTTTGCTTTCTGTTTACTTTAGCCATGCACAGCATCGGGACTTAAGCTTAGAATTTTCCCACTCATATCGCCCTACTTTGTTAACCAGTGTCGTTGCGCGTTTGGGTGACCGGCTATGGGTCGACATCTGCCGGCGTTAGCGTCGACAGCGGACCGCCGCCACCCAAGAAAATGCTCGGCGGCATCTTGAGTTCAATTTCAGTTGATATTCTGTTAAATTCGCGAACGTGTCGAGCTCGCAGCTCCCGATCCTCGGTCAAAGCTGAGCTTATCAGCAAAAACAAATAAAATCAAACCACAAAATAAAAAAAAAATTGTTTTACATTTTTTTTTTGTTATTGTTTTTGTTGTGTTGGTTGTGCATATTTTGGTGTATCAAAATGAAAAACGTGCGCCTCATACTCTAGTTAAAAGTCGCGCGATTGTTCAAGTAACTATATAGCTATACTTGTGTATGGGGAGAGACAGAGAGAGGGAGAGTTGATTTAGAAAACAATTTTTATAGCCCAGCCCCATTTTCAATTGAAGCAATACTTAGCATGTGAAATCAACATTCATTCATTCATTCATTCACTCACTCACTTTGTATGTACGAGTTTAATATATATGAGGATGATTCATGCTTAGGCTGGGAATTTGTTGTAAAATTTCCATACCACAAAACTTAAATTGAAATTGATAAGAATTACTTACTTACATAGTTTGCTTGTTTAAGGCGAGGCGCTGCCGCTTTACGTAAGTAAAGTCTTACTTAAGTCAGTCTTGACCTGCTGCTGCCTAAAAGTATGCCTCAAAATGTGCGAAGCTTAGAAAATTTGGGGAATATTAACCATAAATTTGGCAAGTGATTCAAGTTTAATCGAACAGAATGTAAATTTTAGATAGTTGTTTTAGAGTTTTGTAAGAACGTAATCTATCCTCATACGGGAGAAGAGTAGGAAGAAAAAAGGATTCCAATTCTAAGCCTCGGAGAGGAAAAAAACTTTATTATGAACCGATTCTAGTTGATCTTTATATTTTTGATAGTAAGTAGACCAGACACGCACGTCCAATACTTAAGAATTGGTCTCAAAACAGGACACATACAGTTGTCTTGTAGACGTAGGGGTCATTAAATCCTTGGACCATCTTTTAACAAAACCGAGAACTCGCCTTGTTTGTATTTCTACATGAAAAATGAAACCCAAATCACTAATTATATTTTTGGGGTAGTTACAAAGTATAATCAAACTCGTAAGGTTGATTTCGGACCAAAAACAAAACTTTACCACTTGGTGAGATTAAGAGGAAGGTTATTAACCGAGCACCAGGCGTGAAGAGAGTTTAAATCGGATTGAAGCAGGAGGGGAGACGCAGGGTCATTAACGAAAAGCAAAAGAAGTTTGAGGTCATCGGGAAAAAAAAAAAGAGAAGAGGAGAAAAAACTTGGGGAATAACATTATAAAAAGGTTAAATAGTAAGGGCCCCAAATGACTACCTTGGGGAACCCCCGAAAGAACCCTAATGGACCTGGATAGAATTTGATTAAAATGAACGCGTTGAAAACGATTGCTTAAATACGCCTTGGTCCATTTGAGAAGGATTGGAGGGAAGCCGAGCAAGCCCAATTTATGTATTAAAGACACATGATTGACTGAGTCAAAAGCTTTGCTGAAATCAGTATAAAGTACGTCGATCTGCTGCTTATTGACAAATCCTTTGTTAACAAGAGAAGTATACTCAAGTAAATTCGTAGATATAGAGCGCTTCTTCATGAAACCATGTTGAGATTTGGATATTAGCGAGCGACAATAATGCTGTAATTGGGAGGTCATGATCTTTTCAAAGAGCTTAGGAATGTCCGATAGTTTTGAAACACACCTGTAGTTCGAGACTATTGACTTCGGTCCTTTTTTATGAATAGGAATAATAAAAAGATTCCTTCCAAAGACTAGGGAAATCACCAAGTTGAAGAGACAAGTTGAATTAACTTCAGCCTGTTATTAAACAAAAATCTATCTCTTACTTTTTAGAAAAATTCGTTGTTAACTTTTACAAATACGAATGTTAAGAAAAAAGCAAGAGTTTACTTTCTCTTCTTCATGTACTTCTTGATTTAAGAACGAATCGAAATAGAATATTTTAAATCAAGTAAGAAAGTCGGTCAAGCCCGACTGTAATATACTCTGTACGAACGAAGGTGTATGCTCTGTATGAATTTTGTTCCTGCAGCTACAGTTCAAAGCTGCACTGCTGCAGCGAACATTCTTTTGCCCTTAACTTGACTACCGTTCAACCGATCCTTACCAACCCTTTCGCGGATCGATAAATAATCTTGATTACTAAATATGTGCAGAAGAAACGAACATTCTATCTACCTCAGGGAACTAAGTATATGTTCATAAATGGTTTTCTCTATCTTTTTGTGTGTTCTTGTATTCTATTATTAGAATGTCTATGCAAAATCCTTCTCCAGACATCATTCTTAGTGCGTTAGCTTGACTTTTGTGTGGTGTGACGGCATTTTCTTAGGAAATAAGTATATGTGCAAGAATAGTTTTATGTGCATCGCGTTAATTTTATATATCTTGTTTCAATTACTGCAATTACTAATGAATGCATTTATAACATGAAAATATGATGCTAGAGGGGGTTTTTATCCTAGCACGATTCGTCAAGAAAAATCCAGATGGTTGAAATACATATGGCGCGAAATACGACCACCTGGGAATAACCTGCATAAGCGAAACCACGGTGCCGGATACTTAATGATTTGCGTCGCTCTTTTTTATGCTAGAACGTCTCGGAATTGATTTATTCCAACTAAAATTACTTCCGAGATCTTTGTGCAGTTGTTGGAAAGCGAACTTGATGTATTTGAAGATATCCTTCATGAAGGATAATTCGATTTTTCAACAAGACCACTCCCCGATTCACAATTAATTCACTACAGAAGCATTTTTTGTATCCAGAAACATTACGGTTTTGGATTGGACAGCGATAAATACTGACTTAAACCCCATTAGAGACTTCTGGGAATCCTGTCTGACCAAATTTTTAAAAATAGTCCACAGTTTGAGACACTCAAGCAATTTACGATTGTTTTGGTTGCAGAGTGGTAACAAGTCAGCAAATAACCTTTTCAAAAACTGGTAGACTCCATGCCTGATCGCCTAAAGATGGTTAAGAATCCAAAAAGAAAGCACACTAACTAATAAATAATGATTCAAAGTGTAAAGTTCCTAAAAATTTATATATCCTATGCAAAAAAAAGCTGACAAATGTAAAATACACATATTTTAAAATTTCTCTAGCCCGTCACTTTTTGAGAAATCAATGGTCATGTTATAAAAGTGACTTTTAGCTGCACACTGCACATATGTCGGAACCGCGAAAATCAGATGGTCATTTCTTGTAGCTGCCATACAAACTTGTTTGTTTCTTAGTTTTTTTATTTAACATCCCCATGACACAAGACATAAAGCTTATAAATTAAGTCATTGGTCACAAAATTAAGTCAGTGGTCACAAAAGTTTTAAGTATTTTTAACTTCGGCACAGACAAAGTTAGCTTTTATTTCTCGTTTTATATTATTTTTGCAATCTTAGAAAATGTTTGGCTTAAAATTGTGGTAACACTGAACACGGTACAATAACAATAGCCAGTGTTCCCAAAATTAAAGGTCCAAAAGTTGCTAAAATTGAAAAAAAGGATACAAAAAGGTGACAAATTGGACGATATTGGGGAAATATTTTCACTGAATGTTGGACGACCAGTTTCAATTTATGTGCCGAATAGTGCACAAAATGGGCTTTTAGTTCAGTGCCTTGCCCCCATAGTTGCCGCCCCTGTCACTATACTATTATATCTTAAACCAGCGGTGGGCATAAGATTTGAGTTTGGGAGCAGTCCAACAACAACCTCTTATTGGCGAGGCTCCAGTCTGCAAGCCAGACACACACTACATACATTTGCTTTTACAGTCGTTTCGATCGCGCACACTGCACCTGTTTTGCTGACTGCTTGTGCGACTTACCAGCGCCCTGCGCTGATGCGCTAAGGATTTGTTGTTTTAACTCGCTGTGAAACGAGACAACTGAATGCGGCTGGCGCCAAGAGCTTACTCAATTTTTAATGCCACGCAGGCGCCAGTTGCCGTAAAATAACTCTCGGAGCAATGAGAGCAAGGGCTTGCCCATCGCTGTCTTAAACAGACATACATTGCAGCTCCATACATTCACTGTTAACACGGTATTATTCCAGTCACTTTACAACTTCATACACCACGTTACAATCCGATACATCTAGTACCAAAAAGTGTGCCGGGTTGTAACGTAGCTGCTGTACAAGTCTATACACCAAATGTGTGGAGTTGTACAGTAGTCCACACACACAAATTTACAAATTGTGTATCGTCTTGTGAGCTGAACGCATTCTTCCTCAACAACATTTTCTTAAATAGTATATAGACTTGTAATCTAAAGCCCAAGTGTTTTCTGTTATACGCCCACTATTTCGATTACATCAACCTCTGTTTTGAAGTCAGAAAGCCTACGAAAACGGCCAAGCTTATGTAAAAGTAAACAGGCTTGTAAGGTTGCCAGCCTTCAAAGTGTTAGAGAGAGCATCGATCTTGTAATGTGCTTTTGCGCCGCTGGGTAAGGACAAGATTAAACTGTATGATCATCGACCCACAGCTTAAGCCGTAAGACTTAGGATTTTCCAATTTTGACAAAGGTTTCCAAATGTGTTTCCGGGGCGCACTAAGAACCTAGAAAACTGTGGTTTCTTTCAAATGATGAGCCACAAACCGTGAACTATTAAAGATTTGAAAAATCAACTGTTTACATTTAATCCCATATCTTTGTTATAAACTCCTTTCAAAAACAGTTTCTTCTATTGCAATGCTTTGAATGCATTCTTTAAGGTCTTAGGAAACAGCTTATATTGGATTGCGCCTCCCACCAGATGGAAGTCTTGAACCTTTCTTTTTATACCCTTGCAGAGGGTATTATAAAATATATATTATAAAATATAGAATAGCTGTCATGGAAATGAATAGTCTGAAAAGTAGTCTAAGTTAGAAAAACTTTTATGTTTTCAATGTAAATGTCCCAAAAATTGAAATTTATTTATTTGGAATGCTTTCACATAATTCTACACAGTTTTGTCCAAATCGGATGACTATAGCATATAGCTGCCATAGGAACGATCGGCCGAAAAACTAGTTCTAGTAAGAAAAACCTTTTTTGTTTATAATGGAAACGACCTTATCATTGGCATATTCTTATTTTATAGTCAAAATCGCATGACTATAGCATATAGCTGCAGTACAAATGATCGGTCGAAAATGAAGTTCTAGTGAGAAAAATATTTTTTTGTTAAATGGGATTGCCTCCAAATTTCGTGACTAACAATTTGTTATGCTTTTTCATGATTCCACTAAGTTGGTTTGAAATCGGACATCTATATAGTATAGCTCCCATAGAAAAGTAAGGTCCGAAAAGTTGACTTTGTAAGAAAAACTGTTTTGTTTTCACTGGATGCTGCTTCGGCCGAGCCGAAGTTAACTTTCCCCCATTTTTTTTAAGCTTCAAACCCAAAATTGGCGGTTGGATTCTGATAAGGAACTACTCCTATAATTTGATGACTAAGATTTCTGATGTTGCAAACAAAATTGTTACGCTTACTGCAAATTGTGTTTTGTTTGCACAAAATTTGACTTCGTTGGATGAAAAATGCAATTGGACATATACCGAATTTTGGAGGGAAATAAAAAGAGTGACTAGATGATTTGTCAAATTAAATCCTCTCCAACCATATCTAATTTTGAAGCAATTTTATTTTGTTGAACTATCTAAGAGATCTAAATCGTTGCCAATTTCCAAAACTCGAGCGGCATACTCTCGCTCTTCTACCTAATCCATTTTCTGATAGTTGTTGGCCATTTGCACAAAATCATCACAGCTAATGCGTCCATCACCATCAGAATCGGCCTCATCCATCATAAGTTCAATCGTCTTCATATCGGGCTCCTCATCCAGGGCACTGCCCAAAGCCAAACGCAACTCATCCATGGAGAGAAAACCATCTGAATTTTTATCGAATTCCTTGAATGCGTCGCGTAGCTGCTCCTCACGTTCGACCTTCCACATGATGCGACAGAAGCGCTCGAAGTCAATCTCACCACTTCCCTCGGAATCAACCGCTGCGATCATATCCTTGAGCTCTTCTTCGGTGGCATCGCTACCCAATTGTAGCATCACGTCGCTTAGATCCTCTACGGTGATAACGCCCGTTTCATTCTTATCCAACATGGCATACACCTCTTTGAACTCGGCCATCTGTTCGTCAGTCATGTTCTCCATTTTTGTTAGTTTTGAATATTGATCCGAATAAGGGAATGAAAAATTTGGTAATCTTAAGGAAATTGCTAAAAAAAAATTTATTTTTTTTCTAGATTTCGTTGAGAGATTTGGTTGAAATGGAGACACACGTTAGACTGAATGTTTGCCTTTCGGAGCTTAGTTCCAGGGACATGGAAGTAAGACACAAGGCTTGCTAGGATGGGGGAAAATTGTTAATTTTTTTTTTTAGCATTTTACTGGCAACAGGTAGACCACATTCCAACGAATGTCGGCGGCACCTGTGACGCGTGTAGGTGAGAACCGTCATTGCCGGCGGTGGCTTCTTACACAACTGTTAGCTAACCAACCAGTTCTACACTTGGGTTCTCCTCAACCTTCTCGCTGTGTTGCGCATTGTCAGGGCATTTAATTTGAATGAAGCTCGAATTGGTGGGGGATACGCCCCTGACTGACGACGACGGCGGCGGCGGCGACATGCTTTGCTGGATAGGTTCTGACTCATCACAGTGTCAGACCCTCCAAATGTCGAAGCGCTCAAAACAAAACAAAGCACACCCAAAAAAAAAAAAAAAAACAACAAATTAATTCTCCAGCAGAAAAAAAAAGCAGTTAACCTTAACCCTTTAGTGGGTCAACCATTTTTGTGAAGATCAGTAAGGAAATGATCTTTTGTATGGTTTTGCCTAAGATCAAAATGACATTATAAGCATTTAATTGCCTTCAGCCAATTGATATATCCGTTTTTGCTTGCTCAAATTTGTCGGAACCGTGCAGATCGGATGACTTTAGCATATAGCTGCTACAGAAACGATCGTTCGAATTGGTTTTACCGGAGGAGTTTAAGCTATTCAGACATAGAAAGCCTACTATTGACCTGCAGTCGAAAGCAAAGTCTACTGATGATATAATCGGGAGGTTTTTGAAAGAGGTTTCTAGACGACTAGCCCACCTGAGGGTACTGTTGCTCAAGAAATAATAAAAATAGTTTGGTATTCTTTAAAAAAGTCAAAATTTTGTTTACCTTTGATAAAACAAAACAAGTTTTAAGGTGTAAAAGGCCTGATCAGTCGATGGTACTGATAAGACACTTGGCGCCATTGCTTTTTATGAACCTTATAGTGCTGAATCAGAGCATTATAATTTCAAAATCCAACCCAAACTCGGCATATCAAAACTTCGAGAAGAAAATAAAGCCTAATTCAAGTTAATAAATGGCAAAACAAATCCGTAAATTTGTGTTTATAGAAGGTGAGGCTAGCTTTTTTTTTAAAAGTCCACACACTTAAGGGGGGAAAACCATTTGGGAAAAAAATTTTCGAGTTTTTTTGAATGACATTAATATTCAATGAGGTACATTTTCCCGAATGATTGATCAACGTTTTTTTCAAAATATTGAAATATTTAGAAGATATAGCCCTTTTAATGACCCAAAGTGTCCCGATTTTCCTAGCAACTGCAAACTTTAAACGCGTTTATCTCGAAACCAACTTTTTCAAACTGGTGGCCACGATTCAGAGGAAACCAGTGGACCGATTTTGCTCCGGAAGGGCTTATACGACGCAGAATTGTCGTCGCTATCGCTCGGCCCTCCAACATTTGGATACCTATATTTTAAGTGTACTTTTTTACACTACACTACAAAAAAAAAGGCCAAAAAAAATTTTGTTTTTCAAATGTCCGCCATTTTGTCAAAAAAATTTTCAATTTTTTTCGGAGGGCCGAACGATAGCCACATTAGTTCTAAACATAACCCCATTTTTTTTTTTTTTTCAAATCATCCCAAGTGTTGCAACCATGGTCACCATGTGGGCACCTTTTTTTTATTCATCATTTTTCGAAGACCGATAACTTTCTGAACGGCCCTCATATTGACAAAAAAAAAATTTTGTATTTTCCTTTCATTCATTAACTATTTAAAAAAAAAAACAAAAATAAAAAACCTCTTATACTTTTTTTCTTTTTTTTAAAAACCATTTACTTTTGCTCATCGCAAATTTTTCCCCCCAAAAAAAAAAAAAAAAATTGGGGTTTAAAAAAAAAAAAAAAAAAAAAAAAAGAAACTTTACCAAAAAAATAAAAAAAAAAAAAAAAATTTTTTTTTGTGGCTCTTTTCTTTTAAAAAAAAAAATTTTTTTTTACTTTACGTATATAGGCTTTAGCGACCTATTTTGATTTTAGTCAAAGTGGTTGTTAGGTCAAGGATTGATTATAATTCAATAATCAACAGAAATAAACAGAGATTTTGTACATATGGGCAGCTTTGTTTACTCAGACAGACTGTTTCGACGGGCTGCCGGCAACATCTCATCAGTGAGCTTCAAACGATGACACCAACAAGCCGTTTCTCTTCTTCTTTGGGCTGATGATAGCACCACAACCGTTTTACGGTCTCGGCCGCTGCAACTAAAGCCCGCAACAAGCCATTTATTTAAGCTAAGTGGCGATTTAATTTTAGACCAACTGAAAGGAAAGCAATTGTGCTTAAAGGTTTCCCAATATGTTAAGTCTTTGCGGGTTGGCCACTGTTAAGTTTTCTGTACATCGTACAAAGTAAACACACATGACAGTGCCAAGATTTCTTGTATGCATTTTAAAGGTGTTGGTCTCAACCATATAAGAATCTATATACTAGGCATCGATTCTAAACCGTACGATCCAAGAACCGTATCTTAAACTTTCCCACTTGTTCGGATTTCATAGATTTGAAGCCTCAAATGTTTAATTAGGTCGGACTTCAATTGAAGCCCTTGGTTAGCATCAAGAACGCGGACATAACTTTCTACATCGTCATCTTCTGAAAGTAAAGTTAAAGAAGTCCAACAGTAATTAATTCGAGTCATTGCTTAAATAATTTCTGAAATCTTTAAAATGTCTTACACACACACACATTATAAGCCTACAGCCCAGAGATACAAGTCGATCTGAAATAAGAACTGATTAGGTTTTGTGGTTCCCAGAGTTTTTGACTCATACGTTTGGTTTATTACATGGTTTTTGAAGCCAACTGAACAGCGGTTTCAGTTCGATTCTCTGGTTCACTCTCGGCTTATTATTATATAACTTCTATTCCGAACTTCTAAGAAAAGCCAAGATCGTTCAAAATTCTGTCAAAACTCAACACTTAAAGCTCGTTCTTAAGTATAACGATCGGATTTTTTCTTGAATCTGCGCGGCTAGTTATTTATCGGACTTTTGAAGTTACGGCAAGTTTAAAAAAAGGCCAAAAACTTATTTCTGTTCTAGAATCGCCATTTATTCCACCGAATCTCAGCCCTTAAAGCCTGTACTTAAGAAGAACATCACGAACTTTGCTTAAATCTGTTTAGAAAGTTTTTTTTTTTGTCTTTCGAAGGTAAGGCAGCCCGAAGGATCGATCTTAATTTTGACGAGCCCTAAGCCCTAAAATTAGCTCGGAAAGAAATTTTTTAATAACTTTCGACGGTAAGGCAGTCCGCAGAACGTTTAATAACTAATTTCTGTTCTTAGATCGCCCTTAATTTCATCGTTTCTCCACTTTTAAAGCCCTTCCTTGAGTAGATCCTCCCGACATACCCTCAAATTTGAAATTATAGCTTTGCTGTTTTCGGATTTTTTAAGTTGGACATTGGAATTTTGCAAGGTGCGGAAGTTTAATAAAACCTCAAACCTCGGTGACCGATAGATACTATTTGATGTCACATTAAGATGGGTCGGTTGGGTTCGAACATATTATAAAGTATTAGTTTTGGTTTTAAGAGGTATTAAACCGCAGGATTCTATTTGAACCAACTCTATTAGGTTCAGTTAATTCGTAAAATATTTAACATTTTGTCATTGAAAGCTTTTGCTTACCAAACAGCTTTTTTGAATGTCACAGCTCACCAAAAGTGTTCATGTGTTTTTGTTGAAGAAAGAACAAGAATTGCTGTTGCTTACGCACGCCAAAGGCAGAACCCAGAGAAGGGACGGTTTTATGTTAAAGTGACTTTTTGACTTCCAAGCACATGAAAAAAGAATGTAGTGACAATATCATACAGACTTTTTAACTTCTATCATATTAAACAAATTATGTAGTGATTTTTCCCCGTAAAAAGAAGCATGAAAAATTTAATTCTTTTGTGAACCACATACTGCAAAGTCCGACTGGGTAGGCAGTATTATTTTTCGATGCTTTAAAGCAGCGGTGGGCATGAAATTTGATTTTGGGAGCAGTCCAACAACATCAAAACGATGCTCGAGTCCACAAGCCAGACACACTGCTTGATGGGTTTTTGCAGTCGTCTCTGCAGCTCACACGGCTGGCGGCATGACCCGATACGCAATAGATTTGTTAATGCTTCGCTTCAAAGCGAGGCAATGGTAATTGTCGATCTGGCGGCGCCAAAAAGCGCGGTACAATTTATAAGGCGTCTGCGTGCCGCCAGGGCTTGCCCAACTATTGTTTAAGATCTAATGAACGATTGGAAATAAAAGTTCATATAAAGAAACTTACACTTTTTCAGACACAGAGTATATGACTAAATTTCTTACTAGACTTTAGTTTCGATATAAAACTCAAATTTTTGATTTTCATTTTTATGTAGTCATTTGTCATTTTTGCCCCACACACCCCAAGCAGGGTTAACCGAAGAGAGAGCATGTGGGAATATGGAGGCAAGTCAGTAGTGCAGAGTGCAGCGACTCTCATTCGAGGGAGTGCGTGCGTGTGTTAGTGAGATAATAAGGGCCTGCGATAGCAAAACAGAGCGAGAAGGCTCGCTCGATCGGTCGGTCATTCATTTAACAGTTTTGAATGCAGCAATTAAAAAGAAAAATGTAAACCGTTTTCACTCTCCCTCTCTCTCAATAATCACTAACTCTTTCTCCGACTACAATAAATTATGACGCAGCCAACAAAAGCAAAACAACTTGCCCACAGATAAACACAGCCAAAGAGAGAAGAGAGAGCAAAAGAAATGCCGCAACAAGTGGAAGCCAATGCACCGCCGCCGCATATCTATGAGAATCTGCGCAAATACTTTCGCCGCGAGGTGATCTATGAGAATCTCTGCCGTGGCTGTGGCTATGGTGTATTTGCCGCCCAGGGTCCATACTGTCAGTTCTGCGAGTGTTTGGTGCAGGGCAAACTACCCACCACTGCCACCCCCTCCTCCACCACGGATGAGGACAACATCTATGAGAATATCTGTGAGCTTTGCCGTGGCATTTACAGCGATAATGAACCCTGCCGCTGTCAAACGCCCACTCCCACACCAGCACCTTCTGGCAAAACCAAATCCCGCACTCTACTCAACTATTCCAAGTCCAGCGCTGCCACTCTTACGCGCTTCTTTGGCTCTCTCAAGCAACTGAATCGTTCGAGCTCACTCCAAAGACGTCTCTTTCAAAGGGAAACGCACAAGGTGACCTCACTGGAGATCATACACAATGTGGACGAGGTGTTTCGCACTCAGGAAACATTCGACATGCAAAGGATGTGCGAACTTAAGCAAGCCTGGCAGAGCAGTCAAAGTGATCAGCATATCTATGGACGAGTGCGACGCGAGATTGAGGTCAAGGATTCACGCAAAAAACCACGCATCTCTCGCATGCGGCTACTAAAGGCGTCTGCAGAGGACTCCGGTGAGTCCGAGTCGCTGTATCTGAATGAGAGCATTTGCCAGTGGATGAATGGTCTACGTCAAGAATTGCATCCCTATGACGAGGGACTGAGTGTCAGTCAGCAGCCCAAAAGTGTGCCCCCCTCCAGAGAATTGGAGCTGGAGAAGCTGGTGGTTTTGCGCAAGGATATGCAGGTAATGGATCTAGTGGAGCAATTTAAGCGAAAGCTACAGGTGAAACAGCAGCAAACGGTGGATGAACGACGTCGCTGCGGCATCAATGAGCATCACGATGCGGATTTTGTGACGGAATTTCTAAGTGGCCTTACACCTCCAACAACAACAGCAGCACCTCCAGCAGCAGCCACCGAGCTGCTGGAGGTGGCTCAGCAATTGCAGAGAGAGTTGGAGCCGGCGGTGGCCTTGGTTTTACCGCCCAGTTTTTCGCTGTGGCAACTAATGCAGAGCGCCGCTTTATCCGCCAGCTTACATGCCAGCATTCGTGGCTTCATGGGTATCTATGACAAATCTGTGAGCGACTGGCTTAGGCGACGACGACAACGCAGCAGCAGCAGCAGCAGCAGCTATCGGAGCTGGAGAGCCGTGAGTGAGTCAGCCGCCGCTGGTCCCATACGAGAACTGCGATTAATGCCGCCAGTTGTGCCAGCGACGCCAGTGAGTGACGACGTGATCGCTGGGCCACCGTTGTTGCTGTACTCCGACGACGACGACGACCGATCGTACACGAGCCGCGTTCGCGTTAGCTTAAACAGCCGCAGCATGGCAGCGCCGCCCCACAACAATACGACTCACCACAGTGATGACTCGGAAAGCCACACTAGCCAGAGCCAGAACCAGGAGCTGCCGCCAACGACACCGCCATCCAACAACAACAACAACAACAACAATGCAGAGGTCAATCATTGAATGGAAACAAAAAATTCATGCCATTTTTTTTTTATTCCTATTTTTTTATGTGGTTCACTTAATTGGAAATTGATTAGAAAACAAACACAAAAAACAAGATAAACTGTGAAAATGGTTTTTTTGTGTAAAAAACCAAAACAAATTTGATTACCAAACACACGGCGATGCAATACAACTAAAACTAAACTAAACTATAGTACAAAATATAGACACTTGTGTAAACAATGGTGATAACCCAACAAAATGGGTAGAAAGTGTATATGGAAAAGAAGGTCTATATAAACGAGTGATACTTTGATGTATGCCTACAAACTGGGTGCAAAACACCAAAAGTTCAAAATGTTAAGTTTTAGTGGTTCAAAAGATTTGTAATTGGATTCTGTTGCACCACTTAAATAACCTGAATTTTTTGTACAATTAAGATGGTCAAAAGACACATCAGCTATACAAAATCTTTGGCATTATCGAATCTGGAAAGTGATCATTTTAAATTTTGAAAACTTTGACCAACGTTTTGGGACCAAATTAATAGAAGTAATAGTTTATCAACTTTGTGACGGATGAATTCTCTTAATCCTATTTAGTTTCAATCAACATTTTCAACAGATTTTTCGTTATTTATGTTTTAGTATTTCTGCAGATTAATCATCAACCAATATACCTATTTACTGGAAATTTGGTATCTACAATCCCTGATTCAAAATATTCCCAAATCTCCTGGGGCACTGTTCCCAGTAGAGCTACAAAACTATCGATAGTGACGCCATTCGACACTTTTATAACCTTGCAGAGGGTATTATAAAATTGTGCGGATATTTGTAACGCATAGAAGGAAGCATCTCCGACCAAATAAAGTAATATATCGGCCCTGTTCCGAACTCCGAGTCGGTTTTCGTGTAAACGTTTGAATGCAGAGTTTAAACTTAACAATGTTATATGGAAGGTGACAAGAATTTCAACGGTTACTAGATTGGGTTTGACGAAAATCGGAATTGCTTAAGCAGCTGAAACCGATTGCTCAATGCCAAGTGAATTCAATTCGTCAAAAAAGCAGACCTGATCTAGTAGCCACAGACATTTTGCTTACTTTTCATATAAAATTGTAAACTTTATCTTAGAAAAAGCAACGTTTCCACGAAAACCGACTCGGAATTCGGAACAGGGCCGTATATTCTTGATCAGTATGACCAGTTGAGTTGATTTAGCCCAGTCCGTCTGTCCGTCCGTCTGTTTCTATGATATCCCCTCCGTCAGTTTTTAAGCTATCCTCACCAAACTTTGCACGAAGTCTTTTGGTACAAATACGCTGCACATTTGTCGAATCCGGCCTGATTGGATGACTAAGCATACTGTCTAGACGAGGTCGAAAAACTAGTTTTAGTGAGAAAAACTTTTTTGTTTTTAGTTGAAACGCCTCCAAACTTCGTATTTCTTAGTTTACTATGCTTTTCCATGATTCCACCAAATTTGGTCGAAATCTGACATCTATATAGTATAGCTGTCATAGAAAAGTAGTGGCTGAAAAGTAGTCTTAGTTAGAAAAACTTTTTTGTTTTCAATGGAAATGTCCTCAAAACTAGCATATATGTCTTTTATATGCTCCTACACGATTCTACAAAATTTGGTCAAAATCGGATGACTATAGCATATAGCTCCCATAGGAATGATCGGTCGAAAAACTAGTTCTTGTGAGAAAAACTTTTTTGTTTTTAATGGAAACGTCCCTTACGTTGGCATATATTTATTTTATATACTTTTACACAATTCAACAAAGTTTTGTCAAAATCGGACGACTATAGCATATAGCTGCAGTATGAATGATCGGTCGAAAAAGAAGTTCTAGTGTGAAAAACTGGAATCGCCTTCAAAAAGTACATGTTATTTTATTATGCTTTTCCAAGATTCCACTAAATTTGGTCGAAATCGGACATCTATATAGTATAGCTCCAATAGAAAAGAAAGGTCCGAAAAGTAGTCTTATTAAGAAAATCAAACTGCAATATACAAAACTTCGGCCGAGCCGAAGTTAACTTACTTCTATTTTTATACCCTTGCAGAGGGTATTATAAAATTGTGCGGATGTTTGTAACGGATTGAAGGAAGCATCTCCGACCACTTAAAGTATATATATTCTTGCTCAGCATGACGAGCTGAGTTCATTTAGCCTTGTCCGTATGTCCATCCGTCCGTCTGTCTGTTTCTATGCTACCTCCTCCGTCAGTTTTAAAGCTATCCTCACCAAACTTTGCACGAAGTCTTTTGGTACAAATACTCTGCACATTTGTCGGAACCGGACGGATCGGATGACTATAGCATATAGCTGTCATAGGAAGGATCGTTCGAAAAACTAGTCTTAGTGAGAAAAACTTTTATGTTTTCATTGAAAACGCCTCGAAATTTCGTATTTCTTAGTTTACTATGCTTTTCCATGATTCCACCAAATTTTGTGGTAATCGGACATCTATATAGTATAGCTGTCATAGAAAAGTAGAATCTGGGTCTAAAATGGAAATGTCCTCAAAACTAGCATCTTAGTTCAAAAAATAAAAAATTTAAACACCAAGTTACAAAATCCCCAAAGAAAAACTTTTTGTTTTCAAAACCGAATCGGATTGATAATGTACTGACTTGCAGCTCCCTTTACTTGTTTTTTAAAATGAAAAGTAGAGGAAAATTGGTATTTGCTCAGCGGAAGTTTGTATACTCTTGCAGCACATATAAACAATCTTTTTGCAACAATTGAATTTTTGCTTAGAACAATGCTAGCTGAGTGACCAGTCTGTGACCAGTTGCATATAAGACAGCTGCTCGATATACTCATCCCATTTTCATAAAAGCCGGCCTAATTGCGCTGAAGCAGTTAATCGGGCCTGTTCCGAACTCCGAAAACGAGTGGAATTGTCGCAAATCGAGTTGATTGCTGTTCCGAATTCCGCAAATCGACAAGAATTGTCGTTTTCAAAACGTGCGCTGCAGAGTCAGCGGAATTAAAAGTAATTGCAAATTAAAGCATTAAACTACTTCCCCAATATGATAAACTAAAAATTCGAAATTAGTTGAACATTTTTAAGATCGTTTAACATCATTACTTAAGCTGTTTTAAGTTTAAGTATAGTTTTACAGAATTTTTATAAACTTCTATAAAATATTGCATGAAAAACAAAACCGAGCGGCCGTAACCAAGCCGAGCTGTTCTGAATTCCACTTTACTTTTTAGTCGATTGCGACTGTCAATCGGCGTCTGCTAGGGTTGTTGCATATGAATTTATTAAATCGGACTGCACTTTTTGTAGTTCACTTAGCTATGTTTAACCATATTTGATATGACATATTCAAATGAAATATTTAAGTACTGGTTTAAGTACAAGTAAATGGATCTAAAGAGTAAATAAGAGCTTTATAAATTTAGATTAGGGAGATGATGACAACTCTGTCTGCTGACGATAAACAAACAAGTGCGCGGGCCAGCCAGCCAGCTGTTTTCGAAACCGAGTTCGAAAAGTCGAAACGTAACCAAATCGTTCGGAATTGGGAACAGCAAATAAAAAAACGCTCGTTTTCATTTCGTTTTTACTTTTTGAAAACGTTCGGTAATTCGTTGAACAGGCCTGAATATTTATATCTGGCCAGTTTAAAGACGCTACCATTGAAAACAAAAAAAGGTCTTCTCACTTAAACTAGTTTTTTGACCAATCGTTCCTATGACAGCTATGTGCTATGTCTTCCGGCCGGTTGTAACGAATAACGAAAGTTAACGGATGACAGATTCCAAAGACTTCGGTTTGCAGCCCTGACTTGGTGTCCTAACTCAATTTCAAACCCTTGATCTGGCAAAATATATATAAATATATGGAACAAAATTCTACAACGACCTCTACTTAGAATCTTAATCATATCTATATGTAGTTGTGGTTGTATTTGTGCATTGATAGTGACATGTTGATTGGGCGCGTTTGATGTAAGCCTAGCTTTTATAATAGAAACTAAATTTTGTTGCATAATTTTTACACAACAAAACTTCTAATGCATAAACAAATATCTCAAATAGTAAATGCACCTACAGAAATGTGAAATTGCCTTACAGACTACTTTCTCTCGTACCGAGACCCGGCTACCAACGGATTTATCAAAATATTCGCTGGGGGGCTTTCGTAACAGTACTGTCTGAGTAACCTTACTGTCCATATGTACAAAATCCTTGTTGATTTCTGTTGATTATTGAATTATAATCAATCCTTAACCTTAGGACAGCTAACAACTGCTTTGACCAAAAGAAAAAAAACGTTGCTAAAACCCATATACATTCGTTAAAAAAAGTTTCGAAAAATTTTAAATATAGATTCGCTCTAAGTATATTCCCTAACAAGCTGAAAAAGATTTCTCTGGTTGAGATTTCTCTGCCACTTCGCCTTTGTTTTTGTTCAAAAAGTGTATGAATTTTATTATCTTGCAATGCTGATAGTGATATTCTATAGAAATCCCGTATCATAAATTTTCAACGATTTCCTAGAAAAAAATAAAAATGGAAATCCGTTTGAGAAACGTGCCGCTGCTTGTGTTTTGGAACAGAACTTTTACTGTTAATTACCCTCAAAAAAGTTTCTAATCAAGTTGACCTGGCGAATTGAGTCAATTTCCAAATTGAGTGAACCACACAAATGACTTCTTTTGCTTGGCCCAAATGGTGGTTGACAACAATTGTTTTTGTATTTCCATCGATCTTGTAGAATCGTGTGATTAAAGTTCGTCGCCCAGCACCACAAGTGCCTGTACGTAGTCCCAATACTGCACTAAGTAGACCTCGAAGCGAGAACAACAACAACAACAACATCGAAGAGCAGAGCCCGAAAACCATGGAACTGGAGGAGGAGGAAGGAGAGGAAGAATCTATTTATCAGCCCATTTGGCAGTTCAAGACCTTGGAGCCAGCGGAAGATGATAATGAAGACGATGACGACGACGACGACGATGATGATGATGAAGATGGGGAAGAAGAGGAAGACTTTAACATCATACATGACGAAGATGACGCAGAAGCTGACGTTGTAGCACGTCATCAGCTGATTAAGCCCACGCCACTGCCCTCGCCCACTGTTTCCATGGACCAGGGAGCCTGGGAGACGGATGATGAGTTTATGTTTGCCAAAATGGAAACAGCTGAAGGTAGTGGTTCAGCCATTGGCATGGAGCTGGAGACTTTAAGTCTGGGCAGTACCGTCACCAATAGCACCGCCACATTGGGTTCGATTTCGAGCACCACCACCAACGCCAGCAGCGTCAGCCACAGCAGCATCAGCAGCATACCGCCCGCACCACCTGCCCCACTCGTACATCCGATTTTGCGAAATATTTGCATTTTCTATAACCTTAAGGAGCCGCAGAAATATAGCGCCATTTTCTATGACTATCAACGGTCACAGATCCATCAGCGATTTATGACACGCATCCGGCGTCCGGCACCACCGATACCAAGCAGCAGCAGCAGCAGCAAATTGGATATGGCGGCCAATGATGACAGCGGTTGCAGTTGTGAGGCCGATGAATTGCCCCGTGGTATACCCCATCCCCTAAAGGAGGATTGGGCCTTGGCTCTGCTGGCTGCAGCGGCCAGTACCAAACGAGGAGCGGCTCCGCGTTCGGGTCGTAAGCTGAGAGTACGCTCCAATGCGCGACTTTTGCTCACCGATTCGGTATTAGCCTGGCGTGCACAATTGCAGGATGTCTATTGCTGTGAGGATGAGGAGGATATGGTGAGAAATGTTTAATAATTTTGTTTATCCTTTAAAATGCTAAGACAAGGCAGTGCCTAATTGAGGCAGCAGCAGTACAGCGGCATTTGTGTTGATTGGAAAACAAGTTCTTTTTGAATTTATGAAGTCGAAATGATGTCTTCCAGCCATAATGTTCTAACATTTGGTGTTTGGCATTTTCTCTCTTTTCTTTTGCACTCTCTTTTTATGCCGCTGAGCTGTTGCTGCCTTAATTAACTAGGTAGTGCGTAATTAGTGTGTAAATTTTCTAACTATGGTTAAAAGCTCCACGGCATCTCTTCTATTCTTCAAGATTTGATAAAGAGACTTAAAAGATGTCTTTGTAAAGTGTTCTAAAAGGCGAAAAACTTTTGAACTTCTCTTAATTCTTAAAGCGATGTGGCGGCTCAGCCCACACTAGCCACCAGCGACTATCGATTACTAGTCACGAGCGACCATCGATTACCACACTATCACGAGGCTTTTTCATCTCTCATCTCCAGGAGTTTCAGTTAAGTAGCGTGTGTGACTCTTGCGGCAGCGGCCAGCGCTCGGAGCTGGCCACAACCAACAAACATCAATTTCTTTTAAACTGGTTAAGTTAAACAATAAATAGACCTACATGACGACCTCTTAGTCTCTATAGCGACTTCAAACGTTGTAAAAGCATTTCTAATCTTTATCATTTATATTTAAATCAAATACCCAATCTTTTGCTTTTCCGCTTCTTAAAGCCAGGGCAGAACCATGAATACACATTCGTTGATTTTATTTTTCACTGTTGTCAATAGAAGTTACGCGCTTTACCAGCAAATCAAAAGCGATCATATCGTTTGTATATAACGCAATGCAAACTTTAATCATTGTACCAACGGCGACTGAGAGTTTTGAACCTGCTCAATCATCCGACCAAATCTCAGCCCTAGCGGATTACTTTTTAGAACGATTTCGTTCGTCAATTTTCGACTTTCACGGCAAACCCGGAACTTTGACTTGTATTTAACTCTGAACCGAACCTTGAACCGCACCTCTTTAGAAATAAATGCTGTACCTGAACCAATTACGAACCTAAAATTTCGGTTCGGTTAAACAAAAACTTAAAAAAGTGACCTACTGCCCAACGACTTTCTCTATTACTTGGTCGGTTTTGTGCGACTGAGTCTTTTCATCGGCAGGAAACTTAATAAAACAAGAAAGAAAGTCGGTCAAGCCCGACTATAACATACTCTGTACCTGTGAAGTGCTGCCCATCACCGTTGCGACCGGTGCTGTCCATAATTGTTTTTTATACCCTTGCAGAGGGTATTATAAAATTGTCCGGATGTTTGTAACGCATAGAAGGAAGCATCTCCGACCACATAAAGTATATATATTCTTGATCAGCACGACGAGCTGAGTTGATTTAGCCTTGTCCGTCTGTCCGTCTGTTTCTATGCTATCTCCTCCGTCAGTTTTAAAGCTATCCTCACCAAACTTTGCACAAAGTCTTTTGGTACAAATACGCTGCACATTTGTCGGAACCGGCCGGATCGGATGACTATAACATATAGCTGCCATAGGAACGATCGGTTGAAAAACTAGTCTTAAAGAGAAAAACTTTTTTGTTTTTAATGGAAACGCCTCCAAAGTACGTATTTCTTAGTTTACTATCCCTTCCCATGATTTGACTATAGCATATAGAAAGTGAGAAAATTTTTTGTTTTTAAGAACGCTATGATAATATTTTATTACTTAAATTACAAAGATTGGTCGAAATCGGATGACTATAGCATATAGCTCCCATAGGAACGATCGGTCGAAAAACTAGTTCTAGTGAGAAAACTTTTTTGTTTTTAATGAAAACGTCCTTATCATTGGCATACACTTAATCTATATACTTTTACACAATTCTACAAAGATTGGTCGAAATCGGATGACTATAGCATATAGCTCCCATAGGAACGATCGGTCGAAAAACTAGTTCTAGTGAGAAAAACTTTTTTTTTTTTATGAAAACGTCCTTATCATTGGCATACACTTATTTTATTTACTTTGGACACATTTCTACAAAGATTGGTCAAAATCGGATGACTATAGCATATAGCTGCAGTATGAATGATCGGTCGAATTTAAAGAAGTTCAAGTTAGAAAAACTTTTTTTCTGTAAATGACATCGACTCCAAAGTTTCGCAATTAACAGTGTATTATGCTTTTCCATGATTTCACCAAGTTTAATAGAATATCAGACATCTTTATAGTATAGATTATTATGACTCGTGTTAATGAAAAGCTTTCTTATATTATTACTCGTGCGAAGTAAAGAGCTTGCTCTTCCTGACTCAATGTGCTTGCGATCATTTTGCGTGAGTCGATTTAAGGCGACGAGCCCAACCAAACCAAGTAAATGCACGAATGTGATCGAACATTAGAGGCTTGTTGTAGGTCTCTGGTATAGAGCTAAAAGGTAGACTTTCTCTTAGTTCACACCAAGCTTGGGCAGACTGTGTTAGAAAATAAAGCGCCATTTTGCCCAAAGACTTCTCAAACCACCCTCCTACATAAAACGGAACTTCTGTGCCTTCGATAGTAATGAACTCAAAAAACCCAAAGCATAAGAAAACATGGCGACTTTACACCAAATATTTGACTAATGATTAACCAATTAAAAGCTGATAAAAAAGAACAACCACCAGCCCAGGGCAGGAAATGATCAGAAGTCACAGCAAACCGGTTTATCAAAATCTTTTCGACTGCTAAACATTAAAATATATGCAAAACCCACGAAAATACTAAGAAAAAAAAGTAGAGATAAAATAATGCTAAATAAATAATTGTCCCTCGAAGGGGAAACAACGGGCGCTGGGAAATGTGAATCAACTTTTTCTCCCTGGAATTTCGCATGCAGCGGCAAATGCAGCAAACAGAAAAAAAAACGTGAGAGGCAAATAAATAAAAATACATTATGCAGAAAGCAGAAAACAGCAACAACAATAAACAAAGTGCAATAAAAATTCGAGCCCCACACACAAAAAAAAATGACAGACGTTTGAGCCGCCATTTGAATGCCCTAGTCCAACAGTTTTGAATCAAGGGGGGATAATTGTGAAGATCGATTTCAGTTTTTACATAAATAAACTTGCCTCTGCTAGGCTGTTTGGTATAAACACTTTTTGAGAGACTTTTGAAAATGGACCTAGCTAACTTTGCTAATCAGGAAAATATTCAATACTAAAAGAGGTAAGAACTAAATTCACTCAACAAATAGTTTCATTTTACTATATTTAGACCTTCAGAAAACCATTAAGCATTTAAAAACATTTTTCCCAAAAAGCAGAGTATATGATGTACTTCCACTGCTTTGTGCTTCCCCTCGAAAGGCGGTAACTGTTTCAACACCAGATGCAACTGATGGGACTTACAATAGATCAAGCCAAACAATCGGAATGAACCGTTGCACTGACACACACTTGTGTCACTTAATTGATGTGACAAGTGACACGTTAAAAAAAAAAGAGTAGGGGAAAAAAACAATGCCGAATGCAAATAGATAATTTGCAACCAGTTCTCACACATAGAAACGAAAAACAAGATCAATAAAATGTGGTAAACAGTGAATGTTTGTACCCAAGTGGGGTCTATGTCTTACATACGTTTGCATAATTGGAGCAGTAACAATTTTCTAAAGACATTCAAAATTGAGGCAATTTTCAATCATTTTGATCAAAAATAAATTCATTCTAAATCTGCCGAAGTCAACCACACAGAGAGTACCAAGGTACACAGAGTATATTAAGTTTGTATGTAACGGCCAGAAGGAAGCATCTCCGACCCCATAAAGTATACATATTCTTGATCAGCATTAATGTTGGGTAAAGGTTGTTCATTTCACTGAGAACATGTTCACTTGCTCATTTTTCCAATGTGAGTCAACTCACTCAAGTTGTTCACTTGTTCAGTACTTGTTTACTTGTTCAGTTGTTCGATGTTCAACTGTTCTATGTTGGTTTGAATTGTAGGCCGTTTCGTTGGATCTGTGGCTGTTCCAATTGTTGTTCACCTGGGCATTGTGACGATTAGCGATCATTCAAACTAATTAGAATCCTTCGTTGCTGGTCACACTGAGGAATGTTGCCTATTTGTTAACCATCTCTAAAATGGTTGCCACGCCAGCATGTTGTTTAAATTGAACAATCAGACACGAGGACAAAAAACAGCTGAAGAGGCACAAACTTGAGTGAACAAGTCACTGAACAACTCACAGAACAAGAGCGGCGGAACAAGATCAATGGAACAACTCTGTACAACTCACAGGACAAGAGTGAGTGAACAAGAACAAATGAACAACTCTGACTGAACAAAAACAACTCACAATACAAGAGCGAGTGAACAAGAACAACTGAACAAGTGAACAACTGAAAGCCTGAACAAGTGAACAAGAACAAATGAACAACTCTGACTAAACAAAAATGAACAATTAATGAAGAACATGTTCACTTGCTCAGTTCAGAGAACAACTCAATTTTGTTCACTTATTCGTGAACAATCCAACACTAATCAGCATCAACAGCCGAGTCGATTTAGCCCTGTCCGTCTGTCCGTCCGTCTGTCCGTATGAACGCGTGTTTCTCAGAGACTATAAGAGCTAGAGCCACAAATTTTTGCATGTAGGTAGGTGTATGCCCGATTCAATACGAGTTTGTTTCAGATTTGGAAAATTCCTCCCCCTCCCCCCTTTAAGGGCAAAAAAATGTCAGAGCCACAATTTTTAAGATAGACCTACCAAACTTTATATATATCATGTAAGGCTCAATATCTATCTATTCTGAAAAGATCAACAAGATCGGACAATAAACACCGAAGTTATGTACGAATCAATTTTGCTTGTGGGAGAGAGGGGGGGGTTTGCATTGTCAGTTATCGCGCGCGGCCGCATGCCATGCTTTTGTGTGTATGTTGGAGTGTGTGTATGTGTGAGTGTGTGTGTATGTAAAGAAAAAACACACGAAATCAAGGGAACAGGGTATTTTGTAGTCGGGGCACTCGACTGCAGCTCCCTTACTTGTTTGTCACTGTTTCGGTCACTGATTTGGTCACTGCTTTGGTCTATGTTTTTTTGTCACTGTTTTGGTCACTGTTTCGGGCACTGTTTTGGTCACTGTTTCGGTCACTGCTTAGGTCACTGTTATGGTCACTGTTTTGGTCACTGTTTTGTTCCCTGTTTTAGTCATTTTTTTAGTCACTGTTCGGTCTCTGTATTGGTTACTATTTAAGTCACTGTTTTGGTCACCTCTTATCCACCACCAACCCACTCACAACCCAACTGCTGCTATTGCTGTCTTGCAAAGACAAAAGCGTAGCCAAAGAAATCTGTCAAAAAGATAATAGTTTTCTGGAGCTTCGCTCTAATAATTGTTTAAAGCGTTATCACGCAAATCTTTTAGTCTTAATATCCGTCGATTTTCCCATAATTCAATCACTGGTGTCTTTGACTGAGTGCATCGAACCATTTTTCGTTTCTCCCTTAGTAGAGCTTAGGATCAAAGAATGAAAAGGCTATTGATTCCGGAGCTGAGTACCATAGATTGTTTTTCAATTTTGTCAAAACAATTTCTATTTCACATGCGTTTATATAATTGTATACAATTGCATTATTTATAAATTAAAAATCCTGATTTGGAGCTGCAATTGCGTTGTTCTTTCATTTTAAATTGGTTTCGGAGATGGAACTTTTTAGGCTGTATAAGACTTTGCCCATTAAACGAGCATTCGACGTTGAACTGCACTTTCGAAAACCGTCAATGCTTTCTCCAAGAAATGCAAGGGATAACTGGAGAAGCTCTTTATAGTCCGCTCGAACTTAATCTCATTCTAATTGACGACGACAAAAAAGTTTTAAGCTTGTCAGATATTTTGAAGCATATTTTTGACCGAAAAATATCATCTTCTCATCCACTTAAAGCCTCTTAGGTCTTAACTATTGTAGTTTAAAACAAATTGTAGTTTGTTGGCCGTGGCCAGCTCCGAGCGCTGGCCGCTGCCGCAAGTCTCACACACACTCGAATGAAAACTCCTGGAGATGAGAGATGAATACGATTCGTGATAGTGTGGTAATCGATAGTCGCTCGTGATTAGAAATCGATAGCCGCAGCAGGTGGCTAGTGTGGGCCGAGCCACTACTTACTCTTTACTACTGCATGATCAAGACTTTCCCAAGCTATGAAAAGCTTGGCAAAGCGATTGAATATGAGCACATGTGGAGCACTCCTAGCTGAATGCTTCGATTCGTAAATACCTTCAAAAATGAATACGTAAATGTGTTGGCGGCACAGATGTTGGACAAACTTTCGATCTAGGTATTTTTGGAGAAATTCAATTGCCCCCAGCTTAGACCCCATAGGAATATCCAATTCTGTCAAACATTTGGAGTCAGCATGCGTTGTCTGTTA